>CM023456.1:46353628-46819168 GCA_013339765.2 Haemaphysalis longicornis
GCTATGGTTTAGAAGTGCTATACACACTAAAGCGAAGATATTTGCATTTGAAAATATTTGACTGATTCACAGTCCCGAATTCGTAACCGTCTAGTTATGATGTCCATAAATGTGCACTGACAACCGACAATGTCGGGCGACGCCTTTGCAGGGCTCATCGACTACAACTTCCAGTGTTTTCGGCAAGCCATCCACGAGGTGTTTGAGGTGCAGTGCAGGGCGTCGCAAGCGACCACCGCGGCGGGTTACAACAACTCTGTGGACCTCAACCTCAGCAACGGCTACCCCGAGGCGTAATGAGCGCCCGTCAGCGGCCAGGCTACCCCGCCCGCCCCTCGGCTCGTGTACATAGCCCCTCCACCCCTGCAACGTGCGGAAGATGGGGAAAAAGCGGCGACGGCAGTGCGACTGTCGCAGAGACTTCCCTCTCCTCTTCCAGACTCTTCTGCCCTGCGCTAGGTATCCACACCCTGCGTGAGCTGCAAAGCACATTCTGAGAAGCTTTAATTGAGACAGAGACGTTTTAAAGTGTTATAACCCGCGTTGGCCCCCCTTCCCTTGCCTGCCCGATTTCTGTTTTTGTTATGTCTCTTTTTAAGTTATGGGAATTTGTGTTAGTTGAATAAAAATGCTGTGTTTCGCTACAATGCCAGAAATGTGTTCCTGCTGCTTCTTCCAAGCTGTGTATGACAGCTCAAGCACAGCTGCCAAACCTAGTACTGTCAAGACTCAATCTAATGACACCCGATCTAACGATCAAATTCGAACTCCCCTGCAAGTGCCTATATGGCTCAATTTTTTTGAACTCGAACTGACGAAATAAATCAGCGCCGTGCCCGATTTAACGAAGTAGTTGTTAGAAAAACAGACGCATTTAAAAAGGAGCGATTTCCAATGTGTTTCATCAGAACGCCGTGAAGATTACTGCTCCACGTCGTAAAAATAAACTGGCAAAGCTAGTAAAGCTTGGACCGTAGCAAAGCTGCACGACTTCTTTCTACGTGAGCACTGAGGGACACGGCACCACGCATTAGTACAAGTTTGAAATTGTTTATTTACATGTTCCATCATCACTTTGCACTGTGCTAGTAGTAGTAGTCGTATTAAGCATTGCATGCACGTAGCGCTTGACTAGCTGGGGTGCAGCGGCGACATGTACGTTTGTGACGCATGCGCGGCGTTCCTGGAGTCTTGGCGGGGTTCTGTGGGGCAGGTGTTGCGCCAGCTGTGGCATTGTTGGTTACTAGGCAACACGAGGCTGGTTCTCAGGGTTTTGGCCAGTTTTTTCTTTGCTAAAGCCACTGCGCGAGCTGGGGACGCTTGGTGGTAGCCGTAAGGCACGTGCTCGCAAGCGCTCTGTATTTTCTTGGTATTTCTAACGCACTACGCGCCACACATTACGGCCAGCTACAAAAACTCCACTGTTTAAAAAATGAGGCGTCTTAGTTCAGCTTTTACAGAACTCCTACAGATACTAGGCAGTCTCGGTTCTTAACCAGTGATACCAGATGGTGACAGCACTGGTTGTGGCACTTGCTTCACGTGTTGTATGACAGTTGCATTGATAGACCTGCGACAGGTGGCAGGACACGGGCACTATTGACTTGCTCAGGCGCTTTGCTGGGGCTTACAAAGGAACCAAGGACGCACTCAATGAGTTTGCGTGCTACAAAAAGTGTCCGCCCATTGCTAACGATGCACATACAGGCGAAAATCACAGGCTGTTTTGCGAGGAAATAAGTTAGTTTCCCCCAGAACTGCTAGTGTTTTATTATACTTTTCACCGTGATCAGCGCATTGCGAAATTATTGGCAGGCGAGCACTTCGCCGCCGCAGTTACGGTGTCATGGTAGCTGCTGGGATGCACCCCACTTTAGACATTGAATTTATGGGATCAACGGCTTGTAAAATGACAGTCCTGATTTCACAAAGTTCTCAATTGAATGAAATTATTTGCAGTGCCTGGTTGCTTCGTTAGATCAGGTTTTAACTGTTTTAGTGGTTGGATGTAATTGGGACGCTGCTCTGTTCAGTTTTTATGGGTACCCATTTCAATGCGGCTAGGAAACAACAGCAACCATGCGGTGATCTTGATGTGTGGCTGACGTGGCCGGTCTTTTACAAGAATAAATGCCGTTTAATGGAACTTGTGAAAGAACATCTGACAGCCAGTGCCAAAAGCACCCTGTAGCTTTACATGTGTTGAGGCGTCCCAACACTCCTGGACGTGTTCAAACCACAGAATTGACAGGTGAATCTAATCTTTTGAATCTGCTAAAGGTGACTCAATGCTTGCGTATAAAAATTCGAAAGTAAGTCGGGTGCTGCTTCCTTTGGTCAGCTGAGCGGGTACCATCGATTACGATGTACAAAATTTTACAGCCATTGCACCAGGTAAGGGGAGCTTGCTCCTCAAATGTCACAAAGCACTTAAACCCTGCAATCCAGCTTGAAGTGAAGCAGTGACTAATGGCAGTGCCTGTTTTGTAGACGAGACCACAGGGTGATGTTCAACTTTATTCTATGGACCGTACCACTGTATAGTTGAGCCTTAATCATCCAAACCGACCTAAAAAATACAAAACCACCCTTATTTACAAAAATAATGTGTAGAATTGACTTGAGAGAACATATTACGGTAAAAAATTCACTTAAAAAAAAAACAGAAATGCTGGGTTTCGAACCCGAGCTGTTGGTGTCAAAACCCAGAGACTTGTCTACCTACCCTGCGCCATGGAAGCCGACGGGTGGGGCCCTTTTAGCAGTAGCCCTGTGGTCTGGTCCAAAGAATAAAGCTGAAGATTTTAGTTTGTGGTCTGATCCACAGAATAGGCAGTGCAGTGATGAATTGCTCCTGCCATAAGTGAAGCCAACTTAAACGTATCCTACCAAGACTCGGCAGCAACAGGCCAAAGACAACAAAACATGGGTACATCAAGGGTGTTAAACAAATTGCTGTCTTCCCTCTCGGGGGCTTTTGCAACTTCTGTTTGCATTCATTTTGTCTGTCAAAGACAGCTAGAAAAATGTTAGTATCCATCCTAGAGCACTGCACGGGCCTGATTTTAAGGCCCAAGTGTGGCCAGGTCCGCTTTGTGAAGCCCAAGCCCGACCCGGGCCCGTAACACCGAGCCCAGGCCTGGCCCGGGCCCGGGCATTCATAAGTGAGCCTGGCCCGGCCCGAGCCAGTCGTCTCAAGCCCAGGCCTGGCCCGGGCCCGGTGATTTATTTTTGAGCCTAGGGAGGGCCCGTGTGTGTGTGACCAGGCTCGGTCTTAGACGATGAAGAAAATTTGTTTATTATATTTGGTCCAGTGTCTTCGTAGCAGGAAATTAGACGGAGCATCTTGTCTGTACAGGCATGTCCTGAATTGAAACGCAAAAAATAAGGGTTTAAAAATGCACGTAGTTTAGCTTACACCGTCTGCAGTTCACTCCACATCGGCGTAATGATAGCTCATATTCTTACACGAGGCACCACCACCTTAGATTACCAGACTCTTAAAAACTTCACGTTGTCTCGGTCACAAGTTGGTATTGCTGAAATTTCTTGCTTCCCATTTGAATCCATGAGTATGTCCGTGCGTTGAAATATTTTTCCTGCAGTGGTTGTTAAGCGGTGCGCTTCTCTAGCACCCGAGTTTGATTTCCAGCCACGGCAGCCGCATTTAAAATGGTTCGACATCTAAAACACACGTACATAGACATAGGTGCACAGCTACAGGGTGTCTTAATTATTTCCTTCCCAGCTAGGCATTCCTTGTAAGCGTATCTTTGATATGTTATACACCAAAAGATAAAATCTTGATGCAGTACATGAAATGTCATTAATATTACAGTATAGTGACTATCAGACCTAGCAAAACGTTTTTGAAACAATGTGTACAACTAACATTAAGAAGCGCGTAAAAGTAACCTCAGAATATTAATTTTTGTGCTCTTTTTACACTTTCACGTCAGAACTATTAACGGTCGGGCCTATGAATTCAAGCCTGAGCCTGGCCCGGGGCCCATGGCGTCGAGCCCGAGCCCGGCCCGGGCCCACGGCACTGAGCCCAGGCCCGGCCGGGCCCACCGATTAATTGACTTCGCGCGGCCCGGGCCCGCGTGCCGGGTCGGGCCTGGGCTTTTGGGCCGGCCCGGGCCCGTGCAGTGCTCTAATCCATCCACAAGACGTGAGCAACAGCTTGAAAACAGCCTCTTCTTATCATCAGCTCACTGCAGTTTAAGCTTTGTTTCGCCAACTTCAAATGCACCCTTTTTTTTTGTACTTCCCCGCTATTTTCTTTTTGTCTGTCATAGAAGTCGCCGTGATCACATTGTAAAGAGCATGGTGCAAAAAAGTGCCAGTTGCAATTGCAGTTGCAAGTGCCAGTTGGTAGAGGACGTCTCCCCAAGCAAAGCTGAAATAAGGTGGTGTTGCTAAATTACTAGGCGTGCCATTCAGGTCTGTGATTTTACAAATGCGTCTTCACAGTTAGGATAGCTGAATGATAGATAGCCTCATGGACTACCCGTGTAAAGCGCAACGTAGAAGAGTCGAGTTTCCAGCTGTTGCCTTTTTTTTTTTTTTTGTGGCCGTTGGGTATAAGCAATGCAATCTGCAGTCAAGAACAAACCTACATAGCTGCTCGGGTTTAATTGGCCTGTGAAGTTCATGCATCAAACCACGAAGCACTAAATATAACCTGAAAATACTTTTGTCAGACCTGCTGCCGACAACACTGGCAACATTGAACTTGACTAGAAATCATTTCCGTCTAGATCTTTAAAGAAGTGTTCTTCAGCTGCATTTTTACAGGCTCAATTTATGGTAACTCTTGGCATTTCCTGTAGGAGTAACCATAGTCTCGTAACCATACGGAAACCATACATAACGGTAACCATAGTCTCGTAATAAGTGATAAGCAATGCCAAGTATATGCTTGAACACTTTTATTTCCAACACGAAAACGATACAAAAATAAACTTCAAATTTCACCTCATTAGAAATATAGCAACAAAACAAAACACGAGGTCAGCTCTCTTCCACATTGTCAGCCAATGCAAGCACCGGTGTACACATAAAAAATGCGTAGTTTCATATAACGTTCCAAAAATATAATACTCTGTGCCCTACTTCCAAGAAAAATTCCCACAAAGGGCTCAAATGGTGTGCAGTCAGCTGCTTAGCTATCTTGCCGATACCGTCAGTATGGAATAGGCATTGCACTGAAAGGGGTGATCTAAACAGAAAAAAAAAAAGCCTAAAACATTGATCTGCAGATAGGATGTGTTGCACAAAGCCAGGATCAAGTAAAAAATATATCACACACATTGACAAAGCCACATGCCAAAAAAAAAAAAACGCAGCAGCTAGAAACGCCACACACACTTTGAGCGCACACAACGAACGGCAATTCCTGTAGAAGTCGGTATGTGGGCTGACGATTGTACTTTCAATGAGTGGTTCTGTTGGACTAGTGTATACATGTACAAAGCTCACTCCAGGTGAGGTCTTCAGACTGAGGTCTCTAGGCGCTTTTTATCTAACGTCTGTTGCAGCAAATGTCTTCGACAAGTCCAGCCCAAAGGTCAATACAATGAGCATGCTCAGAATGTGGGTAGCCGAGCCAAGATAACGGTCAATTACATGTGTCTCGGTGATTTGCCCCCACAAGCTGTCTCAAAATAGAAATATAAAGAAAATTAAACACCAGGGTAGGCTTCCCGAGCGAGAATAGGTACCCCAAAGCTACCGCCGCCAGAAACAGTAGCCACTACTTAGAATACGGAAATTTAGAAGAAAAAAGAACGTAGAATAGGAACTATATGAAAAATGCTCTTTTTCTTAATGGATGCATACGTTTGAGACTTGTTTGGGAACATTTTTGAAATTTTAGGCCCAACTGAGAAAATGCTGGTTAAGAAAACATGGCACACATTATTAACAAACCGCGGAAGATGCAGCCAACGCAAGAAAAGGAAATGATAACAAATGTACTTTGATTAGCAAAGAGCATTGCACCTAAAGAAATACAAACGTGTATTCAAGGCTGACTTAACAGATGCCCAAAACAAAAACAACCGAGCTTGTTTACGATGTTATCAAGCCAACAAAAAGCAACAACACTGCAAGCGCACCCAGAGGAAATGACAATACAATGCCATAAACAAGGCCGAAGTCGCGGTGACGGCTACTGTCAACTATAAAGCAATTTCTTAGCATGTGATAGAGCTACAGCTGCAAATTATGTGCAGATTTGGCGATAAACGTACAAAGTATAACGAGAGTATAGTGCTATTTCAATATACTTCAATGAGGAATAACGTCACGACCTGCGATGTCGCCTATCTGTAGCGTACATTTTTTTATTCTAACAGCAGTCTTTAAATCAACCAGAACTTACATCACAACTCAATCATTCAGCCACTATGCTTGAATCTCATCACAACTTGTATTGCACTGTTGAAAAACTCTCGTAACATTCTAGCAACTATTCGTCCCTCAACACACAATCACGCAATACTATAGAGAGACTGCCTCTGCTTATGTGAAATACTTGCAAACACCACAGATGAACTGGTAGCTTCCTTATAGGTTCCACACGAAATTGAACTTTTTCCACCATCGTGCGACAGCTGCATTTCAGAAGCAAAAACCTGAGGTAGACACAGCTGTTTGGGTCACAGGCGCAGTTTCGATGAATATGCTATGCCCACACCACACAAACCAACTATTTGTGCAAAACACAATAAAAATTTCCATAAAATTATATATATATATATATATGCACGTTAGTAACCTTGCTGTGATGCCATGACAACAATACTCGTCATGTGTCGTGGTCAGTCATGCACAGGCTACAAAAATATTGCGAACATTACCGCGTCTACGAGGTACAACTGCGAAATAACTTGACTGCAAGCACAGTGAATCGCAAAAACACCGGAATGCCAGGGCCAGGACTCTGAAAGAGGACCTTGAGCATAGTTAATGACATCTGTTGCTGCACATTATAGTTCGCAATCTTATCTTGAGGACAGCAATTTGTTACACCCCCCAAGACCTTCAAACCAATTTGTTGACACAGCCCCAACAAACTTGAACTTCAACAGCTTTAGCTAAACACCACTTCCAAATCTTGAATGAAACCTACTGCTTAGCGTGAACAGCAGTGAACATGTCTATTGAACCATGCTAAAATGACAAGCCTTGTTGCAGCATGAAAGTTGTTGCGTCAAAAATCCTCCACTTTTTCTTTGCGGCTTCAAATAAACAGTCGTTATTTTGAACCCGCAAAGAGCATGTGTACAATACATAAAGCCAAGCCCCTGCAAGGCAACTACTAACCAACTATTGATTGTCAGGGCATTGCACCAATAACAAGACGTTTTTTTAAAGCAATCAGTAACTGCGAAAAGTCATGCAAAACAAACCACCGTGGTAATAGTACTTTGGGCTGCACAGCTGCTTTGATTTCTTGCACTTGCTCAAAGCTCTCTTCCATATACAGTACTTCACGTCGGCAATAACATGAGCACTGCAAAGCCTTCTGGGGAACCATCCTATCCAGAACACAATATAAAAAGTGTGACATTTCTGTAGGACAGACAAAAAGAATAATAACCAAAAGGAACCATGCCTCATTTGTTACAGTCCACACATCTGTATCATATGGGAGTTTAGGTCACCACTGGTTCACCTTGGCAACACTTGCCCTTTATGTGGCTTCGAACAGAGTACACAAAGGCCACACCACATCCAACAACACGAGGTTGAACGAATTGCGGTTCTAATGGCTCACAGCAAGTACAAAAACGTACCACCATGGCAAGGCAGCACAGCTCAAAAAACCCCGCTACAACATTGAGTAACGACTTATTTTAGGGCCCTATCGCTGGCTCGCACTTGGTAACACACTGAACTGAACACGCACGTAAAAAAAACAGCCGTCTCCAACTCACAACTTCGTTACTTCCAGCGACACTACACTACCAACACTGCTATCCCTTGCACACCCCCTATTCCAACTCCAAGCCCACATAAACTGGGGCATTTAAATCTAAGCTCAGAGACAGTCACACTTCCCTAGTCAGTCATCAGCCCACCACAATCGCACTAGACTGTCATTATGACACCACCCCGTATCAAAGCTCTCCACCGTCGCAAGCCACAACCGAAAAAACCCGTTTCCATCCCACCTGCAGAGTAGTCTGGACATCATCGTCGGTCTGCACCTCTGCCACACACCCCCTGCCCCTGGTGTGACCCTGGTGCCACTCCCCCTGCCCCGTACTGCTCCTCCTCCTGCACTATGGCTGCTGCTGCGTGTTGTGACGGAGGCGGAGTAAAAAGTTGTACAGCATCTGGTGCCACAGGTTGGGGTTGTCCAGGTAGGCTGGGTGGCGACCGTGGGGGACCTCCACCGCCGCGCTGTTTGGCAGCAGGTTGAGCAGTGCAGAGCTCCTGCCGCGGTCGTGCTCGCCAAACACCACCATCGTGGGCACCTGCAGTGATTAAGTGGCCATGGTGTATAAGGCATTGCGGAAGGTAGCGCCGTGCTTTCACGCTCTTTTATTTTGGCTTTGTATTTGTCAGCTTGTGGAACCTGTTAACACAGTGGCGGCTTTGCAATAGGTCACACACTGCCGCGCAATGCCTCAATGCTGCTTGAATGCATGTAAGCAAATGAACAAAAAAAAAATGGCTCAGGTTTAGCACTTCTAAACCTAGTTACCACGAGCAAGTGCAAAGACTATGCATACACTGTTTCATGAAAAATTCACCCTTTGCTTGCGCTAAAGGACACGCACAGACAGGCCAGCTGGTGCGTTATCGATGGCGAGACTGAGGGACAAAGTGCCGGCGAAGCAGGCGTTCAACCTTCACCTAGTCACGTGGTTCACTCACACTGAAGCACATGCACAGCCGGCACTGAGCGATCAAGCATAGGCGAGGCAGCCAGTTTCACCCTCGCCTAGTCTACTGGTACTGCAGCAGTGAGGCTCGGAGCGAGCGAAATGATTAAAAAGAAAGGCACAGCTAGTGCGTCCCTGGTTGAAGGTCCCTTGCGATGCGGTGAATGACCTTGAAAGATGTATCGCTGCAGAGCTTCCACTTCAAAAAACGAATCACAATACCAACCATAGCTGTAGGTGCCTGTTCCTTTCCAGGCACATTAGAAAACATGTCAGTTAAAAATGTACCAGTACGTCGGTGACATGGCGAGATAGAAATGCGAAAATGTACTGGTACATCAACATTTTTGACCTTGATGCGCGAGAGGATCATACGGACTTCACGATAAGGACGCGTGTAGCTTCCGTATAGGCAGCTTCCCGCAAATTACACACCCACCTTAATGCAGCTCAGGTTCGGGACCTCCTTGGGCAAGTGCACCTGAAGCGGTGGGTAGACGTCTGTGCTTCTTCACGGGGGGGCCTGTCAGAGTCGCATTTCACTTTCTCCAGCAGCTCTGTGCCCACGGGGGCGACTGGGACGTAGCCGGACATCTCTTGCCAGTGCTTGATCCATGAATGGCAGACTCAGCTGGCCGCTGATGCTTGGGCTCACAATGACCGGCTTCTGGAGCTTGAATTCGGCCAGGAGGTGCCGCACAAACTCCGCCCTGTCGCTAGATCGCATCCGGCTGGTGAGTTGCCGTAACCTTAAAGTGGGTCAAGAAGACAGAATAGAAGTATGTGTCATTAAAAAGAATGCTTGGTCTCAAACGGCCTTGATTTTGGGTGTGCAAACGCGGGAGCAACCCTACAGTATAATTGCGCAACATTAAAATTTCCTGTTACTCATGCTTTGTCCCAAATGGTTTTGATTTTGATTGTGCAAATGACTGCAACAACCCTACAGTATAATTGCACAACATTAAAAATTGTCTGTTACTCCAACATGATGGTGTTTCTCAGATCTGTTGCACTTCTAGCCTGAATTCAACACCTTGTTTGTCGCTTTTAAATCAGCGCTTAAATGAAACGAGCTCAATTTATGACCTTCAACAGGGGAATACAACAGACGATGGAATGAAAGAAGTGGGACAGCACAAAAGCACTTTCAAAGCCTTGTCTTCTTTTCTTTTGTCTTCAACTGTCACTCGTTTCTTCTCATCAAATTGTCCTTCTCACCATGGTTGCACGTCATTTTTCCCTTCCCCTCTGAAGCTGTACACTCTAGCGTTGCAGGAGACTGTATATGGGACGGACAGCGGGGTGAGAAGTGGCGGCGAAGAGCGACAGGCAACTGACCTGGCATGTCGATGGCCACGACCCGGTATCCCATGAGCCCGAGCGCGCCCAGGGTCCCTAGGTTGAACCAGGTCTCGGACTTGAAGGCCGCCCCATGCAGCATCAGGACACTCAGCTCGGGGCAGGCGCCCTCGGGGTTCACCTCCCGGTAGAACACGGTCAGCCCCTGCAGCGAGGCAATGATTACCGCCTTTTAAAGAGAAGCATTACTGGCCTCTCTCGGACCATTTCTAGGGGCAGCTTGCTGCTGTTCCCCGGACAAAATGTGCCACTCATGCGCAGCGGCATCCCCTCGCCCGCCGCTGCGGTGGTGGCGAGAGGTAGCAACCTCGGTTTCTCACAAAACCACCAGATGGCATGTTGGTTTTCGCAAGTGCTGGGTGTTTGGATGTTCATACTCGCCCCCTTCTTGGGAACGAGGATGAACGTCCAGGCAACCCACACAAATGCTGCCACCATCGAGGCATCCAAGGAGTACATGACCATGCACCAGCAAAAACTGCTCAAAAACGTTCCTGCAGCGTACAGGACGTCCAGGCTTTAAAAAAGGGTCGCGCAGAACAGGGACACCTTCGGCAGCAGCAAAACATGGCGCAGACCACGAATATATGCTGGCTCGAATACACGAGTCAAGGCAACAACGGGTGGCAGTAGTGAAAGATGAGCATCACGAGAAGTACGCCCTGAAGCGACGAGCGAACAAAAATGCCACATGCACTTTCGTCTCAACCGAGTTTTGCCACGATTCTCGTGCAATCGTTTCCAAAGGTGCTACTCTAACTGCATTGTGCAGTTCAAACACCGAAACTAATGACAATATAAAAACCAGTGAAAGCTTCACTTTACATCGATTCCCACATATGCACGGTATCTGGTGATTTTTTTCCCTTTCCTTTTGTCCACAAAGTTACCCATGATTAACTTTTGTTTTTGATGCGATGCCGCTTTTCTCCCTTACTAGCAAATCCAGCAAAACATCTACATGGTAACTACCACAAAGCTAAAACATGCTAGAGAAAGGGGGAAAGAATTTACTTAAACTCTGAATGGGTGACTTGGCTTAATGATTGTGTGAATCTTTCTTCTCTCACATTTTCATTTCATTTCTATTTTATTAAATTAGCCCAGACAAAAATTCAAAGAAAACCAGTTGTGCTTCATTGCAAGGTCTTCTGCAGCCTCTATCTAACAAGGGCCAGTGGCTTCGTGCACTTCTTCACAATACTGCCCCTCCAAGACTCCCTTCAAGTAAAGTCGTTTCCAGTCATCAATAAGTGGATCAGGGCTCAATGCAGGCACACACACAATTTCAAATTTCACCAATGTTTGTCCTCACAGCACATACAAGCTATTCTACAGCACAGCCAACATGCACTGCAGAGCATGTGCACACAAACACTACACACATTGGGACTCTCCAGATAACAGTCTCGGAGTTGCTGTGGACTCTGAGAAGCTATCTGGAATTCCTTTTTCTCCATGTAGGAGTGGGGAATCTGCAGGCTACCCACGTACTATCTGGGATGAGTCAGACAATAAATCGAAGAGACCTAGTTACTCTACTCACATCAACGGTGATTGTTCCCGTAGTTGGCGTGACCTGGTTGGCTGTGGTACTGATGTCATGTGGGACTTCAAGCTTCTTGTAGTTGAAGGAACGCCACGAGCTCTGGACATCGGCGGCAGATGGCGGGTCGCGGGAGCTTTTCGGGACCACGCCTGTTGTTTTCTTTTCTTCTGGTGACCCGGTAAAAATTCCGAAAAAAAATAACAAAAATGTTCCGAATAAGAGAACAACCACAAGGATGCGCCGATGTCCTAGTCCTAGCGGAAGCAGGGGAAAGGGAAGACGACACAGGGGAAAGCGTGGTTCGCCACTTGCACGCTTCACAACAGACTTGGATGTTGCTAAAGTGCAACACACACACACACAACAGGACAAAAGCACATTCTCCAATAGTCTAAACATTGTTAAGACTAGCGCTACATCACTGAGTGAGGCACGTAATTCTCTTGCATTAAAATGCGAGCAATGGTTGTGCGGGGAACTGCAGTGAGTAGTAATGGAATCATTTCGAGCAGTTATACGTCTTTGTGGCTGCAGAGGCTGGCAATTGTAGCTCCATGGCCAGTAACAGAGGTTAAAGAATACTTTAAAAGTTGGCATAGCTATCTTGAACTCTCAAGGTATCATGCACAGTGGCGAGCTCACTTAGGGTGAACATGGGAGCGCATGGCCGCCGGTACTATCAAGCAGCCTACCATGGGCTGCGCAAAGCATCACGCATGTGCTGTGTGTGTTTTGGATGAGGCTATGCTTTCAGTGCGCGCATCGTGTCATCGGAGCATCTGAATGTCGTCTGCTAACTTCATCTTGCTTGTAGCGGTGGAGCAATCGGCTGCTGTATAAATAAGTGGGAAACTGGGATCCGCAAGAAAATAGTTTCTGGGGGAGCAGTTATTCCTTCATTAGCTTGGTGCAATGCAATCGGTTCGTCACATCGCAACCCGCCAGCCTGCCTCAAGCGGACTTGATAAAAAGACGACGCTCATTTTAACAGCACCTTACTTTTTGCAAGCGACTGCCACGGAAACCGAAGGAACGCATAAACACAATTTTTATCATAAATAAATTGAAAGCTTGAAGTGAGCTTAGGCAGGCACTACAGCCTAGATTCAATTTACGGTAAAAAAGCACCTTTGCGATGTTTATTAGGCATGTTCACACCTGTATCGAGGATTCAAGGTTCAAAGCGAGACACCATTAGCAGACGACGCGCAACCTAGCAGAACATGAACAGGCACTCCGATGACGCGATGCGCGCGCTGAAAGCAAATTCTGGCTTGACATGCACAGCGCAAGTTAAACGCTTTGCGCAGCCCACGGTAGGCTGCTCTGATGGTACCAGTGGCCACGCGCCCCTGTGTTCACCCTAAGCGAGCTCACCCCTGTACATGGCCCCCAAGAAGATCTACAATCAGGGCTCCGTTATTTGTGCCATGCCTAACCTAACAACAGTTGCTGCAACAGTTCCTGACTATAAAGGCAAATTGTCTTTAAGATGTAGGGTAGGAACAGTATGCGGCACTTTCGCCATTACACGTAATGGCGAAAGACTGGTTAGAGCTTGCAGTTGCTAGAGTTGGCTTTAAATGGTGCAGTCCAGAATTTATACCCTCTTGCTAAGAAAACGTCCTTAAGTGTACCACACAGAACCTGCGATGCTTTCTTGAGGCCATGACTGTCGTCCAGCTGATAGCCACATGCTGGAAGAAACCAAGGCCCCAAGCAAGCTTTTTAAGGACATAAGAAGGTCACGGCTTGACATTCTAGCAAGACGTTAAAGGCACCTAGCATTGTGCGACTCACACACCGAGCGAAGTAAACCGATAAGTATATAATTCCGCACGCTTCCGTGCTACATCGTACGCCTACACTTCCTCTACGCTACTGTTCACAAGACAACGTGTAGCATTCCCAATATCTGTAGACGAGCTGCACCTGCCCCCAAGGGCGTATTTTTTCTTCGCGCTACCGCAGTGAGAATTTGGGGTCGACTGTTCGGCGTCACAAATGAAAGCGTTTCGTGGAGTTAGCCCCAATTTTTGGACGACAAACGCAGAGTGTAGCGTGTGAACTCGCGGCAAGATGCTGAAATAGCAGCGAAAAACGTCGACACAGTGACATGTACCGTGCAAACGCGTAGGTTATTTACCAAGGGGCTGCTTTTTGCTTGACCACATCACCAGAGCATCTAATCTGCACGAAAGATAACGAGCCGTTGTCCAGCTAGAGGCTAGCTAGCTTCTTTTGGTCGAAAAGCGAGGGTTTTTCCGTATGTGCCCAGACTCTAAAATACGACAGACAAGCGACAATGCGCTTCAACCAGTAGGCGTGGTTACGCAAATAGGTTAAAAGCACTACAGGTGGGTAAACATACCTGTGGCCATGTTTCTTCTCTTTCCGGGTTCTCCGAGCCTCCGGGGTGTCTGTTTAGCGAGCGTAATAATAAACAAAAAAACAAGGGTGAAGAAGCCGCAGTCACGTCAGTTGGCCAAGGCGAACTACTCCAATGAATTAAGCTTACACAACGCGAGGTTCGACGGCAGCAACTGTTTTTGTTTAGGAAAACAAAAGGAGAGGCCAAAAAACACACAAACCGGCCGGCAAATGAGCGGCTGCCGACTGGATGAGCTTGACTGGAAAAGGATTTCTGAGTACCCACTCATATATACATCCCTGTCGGGTTACTACTACTGGCACGGCCGCTGGATGAGAGCGCACGCAAGGTGCGGCCTGCCGCGTCGCCCGGATTTCAACGGGCGAGGGCGTGAGTGGCGGTGTTTACGTTGCCGCCGCTTGACTCCCTCGTGGCGCTAGCGTTCGGGGACTGGTTTCGGGACGGAGCGGGGCGGGCCCCGTAGGCGAGCGCTTGCGCCGGCTGAGACAGCCAGCGCGCGGGTTTTAAAGATGTTGTCAGCCCTGGGCTACTCAACCGCAAAAACTGTCTGTCCGTATGTATGTATGTCTGCCACTCTGCCGCTGTATGTCTGCCGCTCGATCCAACCGCCCGGCCGTGACTGAAGCAGCCAGAAGTTAAAATAATTCTTCAATGAGATATAGGCAATACATTTTCAATCTAACAAATATAAAAAGATGCCCCATATCCGACAACATTGTTAAAAAAAGATAATATTCAACAAAAAGATGATAACCACCGGTTAGCTTTGTCTGAAAAAGTCTCACACACAGCACGTAAACCACGTTGCACAGTAAGCCGCAAGTTGATTAGTTACAGTTCAAGTGGCAGGTATTTGGTGGGACTTTATTCGTCCGAAATTTCAAAAATGTCACCTTTTCCCGGGAAACGCGGTGTCGACACACGGGAGAGCGATGAATATTTGCCGGCGACGGATTAAAGCTTGCTTTAAAAACACTTCTTTGCAAAAACATGTTGGCCGGGCGGAATGCGCACCTCTTAAAACGAGGACATGCGATAGGATTGTTCAAAAAGGATTTGAAAAGACTAGACATTTTGCTATGCGTGTCTTTTGATACTTTTATACTAGCTCGATCATGTCTTGTCGGGCATAGAGATATGGGTGTTTCATTTTCGCAGGCACGACAATGCCTTTAAACGCGCTACTGAAAACTTGATTACAGAGGTTGTATAGAAAGAAAAATAAATGCACCGTGCTGTGTTCAAGAGGCAGTGCGTACGGTCCACTCTCCTAGCTGCTAAGCATTTTTCAAACTTTGCGATGAGAACTAGCGCTAGGTACAGTTCCTCCGTTATTTCATCACCGATTCAAACCCATATGCATTTATCCCTGAAGCTAACGACCGGGCTCCTGGAGCAGCACCAGTATGTTCTCAAATTAGCGCGCTCTAAAAGACGTTGCGGTAGTTTTGCTCTGTGAACATACATGGCTTCAATTCGAATCAATTTTCGTAGAATAGGAAAATTTTCACATACGTTATTATTACGTCAGCTTTCTTTTTTGAGTACCCAAGCATAATCTCTACGTAATGCAAGAAGTGTAATGTCGTGTATCTGCACAAAAAAATGCGTAATTCACGCAGTTAGAACAATTAATAATTCTGATATTCAAGATGTAGATTGGCGCGCATGCGTGTTCTCGACATTCGTTTACCGCCGGTGCATGCTACACGGCGCTCCAATACGGTCGGCCACAGCTCCCGTGCTCCAATTACTTCTGATGGCACCTGTACGTTTACAGTAAAGTATTAAGTTGGAAAAAATTCCACACTCAACTCTGTTCACGCATTAAATGCGAAAACGTTAGCTTCTGCCTCACGTTTACGCAATCCTCTTCGCTCTCCGAACCGTATTCCTGTGCTCCCGTGCGTACTTCCGTGGGCTGCCAAATTTCGCAAGTGCCGCTGAAGCTTACACGCTGTACGAGGCATTACACACGCTCACAAGCGCAATGCAAGCAGAATGAGAAGGCCTTCCGTGGCTGTAGTGCACCTACTCTCCTCTACAGGGATTTATGATCACCCCCCCCCCCCCCCCCCCCCCCCACCCCCCCCCCCCCCCCCCCCCCAACATCCCCCGAACACTCCCCTAGGGAGACTTCGACACCCCTCAAAAATCGAAATTCTGGATAAACCCCTGGACGGCAGAGACAGTTTTATTTATTGAGCTTTCGGATCCGTCGAAGTTCCCGCCGCCCCGCAAAAGTGGAGATGACAGAGTACGACATCCGCGCCTTGTATTTTATTTTATTTCTCGAAACACACCGCACTTTCTTGGAACTGATCATTTTATCTTTTCAACTTTGCGCTCAGGTCTTATTCTAGGTAACTACCCGCCGCGGTGGCTCAGTGGCTAAGGCGTTGCGCTGCTGAGGACGATATGTCGCGGGTTCGATTCCCGGCCGCGGCGGCCGCTTTTCTGATGGAGGCGAAAAGCAAAAAACGCCCGTTTGTACGAGATTTCGGCGCACGTTAAAGATCCCCAGGTGGTCAAAATTATTCCGTAGTCCTCCACTGCGGCGCGCCTCATCGCCTGCGCGTTGCGTGATCGGCGCGTTAAACCCTACAATCAAATCATTCTAGGTAATCAACCGTTTATTGCCAATGCGTAAGTCCAGAACTCACTTTGGTCCCTCCCAGGCTTAATCTCGCATTCGTTTTTCACGTAACCTATCGCACGGATTGAGCAGTCCTCGGACAACCAGCCCGCGTACTACCTGAGAGTGAGTATGAGAATGATCCGTTCTTGCCGCGCCCGCCCCCAAAAATCGGTGGTTCTGCACCTTGTTTTCCAATGCACTGAAGGAGACAAAAACGTACCGCAAACGTCATCACGACAATGTAGCACATGATACAACGTGCCACAACGCCGGGGCACCGATAAGGCGAACGTACGCAAGTGCGCACGGGAGCGAAACCAAACTTAGTTTTTCGCACCACCTCTCAGCTGATAGGACCCTCGCTACACCGATATGATGTAAAAGAAGGATGGCGCGGTACTCCCAGCTGAATGCCAAATGCAATTGTCCCGACAGCAAACCGGCAAACGTGGCAAACACCACGCAGCCGTAGGCCGCTCCGTTGCTCCGTGCTTGTGAATGTTTACAGCCGCGCGTTCGAACAAAGACGCTCGTGGTTCGAGCGATCCAATGACAGAAGCGATTCGTCTCGCAACTCGTGAGGGTGCTTCCTGAGCATTAGATCTTCGCCTCGCCTCGCTTTGAACAGCCACAGGGGCAGTACTTCCATGATAATAGGCTGGGCAAGCAACGCTGGGGAAAAATCTCAAACAGCGCCTTCGGCGACGCCGCTCGGAGCTCGGCTCCGCTTGCTCGGGGCGACCTGCGTTCCCTGCGTTTCTCCGTGTGGGGCATAAAATTTTGGTCTCTACTTCCGGTCTAGAATCGCTTACAATCCGGAAGTCACGTGAAACAAAAAGACGTTTATATCTTTGAGTAAAACAATAACAAATATCAAGAAATTTTATCCAATATAAAAGTTGTTACAGAAAATTTCTGAAACACATAACTCAAGCTTATTTCGCAAACAAGCGAGATATCACGTGACTGCGGTACCGTGATGTCTCCTCGATGTGTCGTCTGCTCAACTCAGCTACCAGAGGGACCTAGCTCGCAACCAACGATAATTACAGTGTACTAGTACACTGTAACGCTAATCAATGCGCGTCATTTGCGATACCCACGGATGCTCTGACATATATTTCCACGTGGTAAGCGCGAGCCATCACCTTACCCTTTTCGCACTTCTCCTTCGCCTAAACGGTAAAAAAGTTTTCAATGCGTAAGTATTCTTTTGGGAGTACCTCACCGAATGCGTGATGCGAAAAACGTACCACCTCGTATCAGCACAAAAAAGTGTATTTGCGTCCCGTCCTTAGGGGGCCCGTTCACACTTGCGACGAAATCGAGTGAGAGTGACGGGATTTCTGTCGCGCGACGAAAATTAATTGGTCCCGACCATTTGACAAAAACGATCGTCGCGCGACAAAGCGACGGAATTCCCGTCGCTTTCGCTCGCTTTCGTCGCAAGTGTGAACGGGCCTTTAGCCTCCTGGCTATCATTTTTGTCGTTTGGTTTCGACCAATTTTTGTCGCCGCGGCAGAAATCGCGTCGCTTCGTCGCAAGTGTGAACGAGTCTTTAACTTCCGTTTCTTCGTCTTATGGGGCGAATTACTTCGACTAGCTTATCTGCTGCACCGTGTTTGTGTCTCTTTGTTTGGGTTTGTTTTTTTCGTCTAATGGTGCGAATTACGTAACCAATTTTGCGTTTCCAATTCATAATTGCGTGAATTTTGTGAAGCGGACGCATCAGCTCCTCGTTCCTCGCTCATCAATTCCTGGCCAGGGATTCATACACGCCCCCCCCCCCCACCAGAAGAAATTCGACATTCGACACCCCCCAAAAAGATTGTACGACTACTAGGCCCAGGGATTTATACACCCCCCAGCAGTCCCCCAACACCCCCCCAGGAGGATTTCGACCCCCCCCCCCCCCCCTAAATTGGAATTCTGGGCAAACCCCGGCCTCACTAGCCACCACGTGCACCTATTACGCAATTTGAACTCGGTTTAGAAGGTTTTGTTGGTGGGCGAGTTGGTGCGTCTTTAACGTAAATTAAAAACTGCGCGAATCGAGACGACCACTGCGCCTCACCTTGTGTAGCTTACTTTTTTGTGGTCGGCTCAATTCTCGCAGTTTTTAATTTGCATTAACTCTGAACTCAGCCCGCAAAGTGCTGATATAACGTATAGTGGTAACTCCTTCGACTCCTACTCCGGAGACCTGGGTTCGATTCCCACACAAACTAAAATGCCAAATGAAGAAATAAATGCAGCGCGAAATACAGGAACGAAGAAAAGAGGCAGGCAGGGGAAGCTCGACGTGTCGCCCTCTTGTCTTCGTCCTCGACTTTCGCGCCGTACTTATTTGTCTGCCGAGAACCTACTAGCCAGCAACCAAGCATGAACTCAAATTTGTTTTTAACACGAAAGTGTTTTATGCGGGGATACACCAAGATTTCACTGACGTCATATCTGTCACGTAAATTACGCCAGTACAACGAAGCAAGCGGCCTGTAGAGGGTGCACCCCTGCACACAGGGTCTTCTTGCGGGGAAGCAACTTTTAGAACCAAAGAGTACGTTATCCTTAGGATTGTTCGTTTTCGGGTTTTATATTTTAACACGAAAGTGTTTCATGCCGGGATACACCAAGATTTCACTGACGTCATATCCGTCACTGGAATGACGCCAGCACACCTTCGCCGAAGCGACCCGCTAGCAAGACGTCGCTCGCCAAGCACACCCACAAGACAGCCGTCGACCCGCAAATCATGCTCAACTGCCCCTCCTGTACGGCTCCTGCCGAAGATACCGACACCAATCGCCTGCTATGGACGTGCCCTTCCCTGAGTGCAGCGAGATCCCGACACCTTCGCGGCACAGGCCTGCATCTTTGGAGACCCCCCGATCTTCAGCGATGGCTGTGGGGGCCCCACCACCGCTGTCTTCTGGACTTCTTCGGGAAAGAGGTGCCAACTTGTACCTGTGGGACCTTATGCCAAAAGGCATACTATCGCAATTAAAAAAAAAAAGCTGCAGATTTCGCTGCACTATTCACTTTCGTGTTTTGCCGACTCCTATGACATAGGCATCAACCACAGTTTTTTTACTGTTTGCAGGGGCGCAGGTTTTTCTTCTCCCCCCCCCCCCTCCTTTTTTTGCACTGTACAACAACACCAGCGCCGCTTTTCATCCCAATGGGGTACTTAATGCTCGCATTATAGGAAAATTAGGTAAACTTGGGACTTGAGGGGAATGGAGCACAGGACTGCGGAATGCAAGAGGAGCACGCACCCACCGCTCCACGCCGGCTCAACGGCCCTAGGGTGGTTCTAGTGACATTGTGATCTAGAATGGTGTTGGAGACACTTACACGGGTAATCTGAACATGCTAATTACAGCGGTCGCAGTAATATCCGACAAGGGCCGAAGTATTAAATGTCCTCTCTGCTTGGCGATGCTAAAGCGGGTATGTGGCGGTCCGACACATTCCACATAGCGTGCCGTTCCAGCAGACGTCATGGCCGTACACAAAATGAACGCGCTGCCTTCCGCGCGCGACTGGACCTTCGAATTTGCGCACCAGCTAGGTCGCCGCCGCCGGGCAGTGTGGCCGGGCTTGCCTGTGGTTCGCTGACGGGGGCTTCGGATGTGCGGCCTTCTCCGATCTCTTGCGTTGTGCGCTCAGCTGCCTGGCTAGTCATCATTAGCTCGCTTCACCGTTCCCGTTGAAACTCCTGGACGCAGCACGACGCGAGACCAGTGTTATGTGTTGTGTTTTGTGCGCGGCGTTGTCAACCACAGTCGTAGACCTTCTTTTACATTGTCTTTGCTTCTTAACCTTTGGTTGGTTGGTTGGAGCAAAGTTGACACTGGCCCGCACCCACTCTGGAGGATTGGCCAATTCGGATAGTGATGCCATTCTGGAAGAAAGGAAAGGCATACTGACACGAAATTTCAAAGCCTAGATACCTATGTAAAATGCTTCCTTTGTATATGGAGATATTACCCTGCAAGTTTCAACAGTAACCGTTCGGAATGAAAAATTTTAAATCCATTTTAATCTCTGCGCGCACGAGAAAGCTCAGAAAAGATACCCTTTCGCGATCGCATCAGCATGACGCCATCTACACCTCCTGGCCCCAAACTGCCGACGTGAAGGCCCCCGGGACGTAGCCAACGCGCTGGCTGCGGTTGGCGCACGCTGCTCCGGCGTGTGTACACGTCACGATTTTGGGACTGACGTCAAGCTGCCCGGGCGCGTGGAGATGGGGGAGACCACAGCCGGTCTAGACGCGCGTGACAAGAGCGGTGACGTCACGAGCGCCCTCCTGTCACGGCAGCGCCTCGGCGTTCGTTTTTTTGAAACCGAAATTGACAAAAATAAGCAATGCTGCAAATAATTATTTACGCTGCGATCGACCGTCGAATGTGCCATTCTATGATTAGTGGATATGGGCACCCATAACAGCGAAAAAGCCTAACACGAAAATTTCGTGTCAGTAGTCCCTTAAGATTTAAAACTATAGGAGAAGATCGAAGTGATAAAATTGTGGGGAAAGTGATGTTAATATTGAGAACAAAAGAAAAAAAGACATAGAATACTGAAGTTACGAACGTTTCCTCGACCTTGTCCTATTTTATTCTTCCTTTCTACGGCTACCGGCCGCGGCCTCCCTAAACGCACTCGTATAGACGCGCTCGAACGGGCTGCCCCCATCGCTCCGATAGTCACTATCAATTATGCAAAGTGCGCGACGTCAGTCAGACGCTCAGTCTCACAAGGCAAGGAACTGGTAAAAAAGCGCACTAAAACGAGGACAGAAGAAAAAGTCACCGCCTTTTTCTTGTGTCCTCGTTTTAGTGCGCTTTTTTACCATGTCGAAGTCCCATCACCAACTAGCCCACATTTCTGCCCTGAAGGAATACACAGAGCGAGCTTTCACGACGAAGTTCGCGCGGCGGAAAATCTGCCGCGGCAGGACGCCGTATGTTCGTCGGGCTGAACTACATGGAGCGAAGACACGGCGCCCGCCACCGCGCCGCCGCTGGGTTGCTCTGAGTACGGCTAACTGAACCTCGATTCCCAGAATCAACGGCTCGTTCAGTAAACAGAGAGAGAGAAAGCTCTTTATTAGAAGAAAGCAGAGAGGTCTGCAGGCATGTATTCGCCTACATGCTACTCTGCGGGGGAGGGGTGGATGAGGTAAAGGCCCTAAAGAAAGTAGGGCGAAAGAGAGGGGAAAAAAGAAGAGGTAAAAAAGAAGGCTACATGGAGTGTTCCGTGGGTCACGTAAAAGTCCAGGTGTTCTCACAGGATGACGATGTGGAGTTCTACAGTGTCTCTGCCACGCCGATGTCGTGTAAATAATCAAACAGTGCATCTAACACTTTTCGCTGGGATGATGGAGATGACCATGGTCCAAGAAGAGCTTTTCAATGATAAAAGTCCATTGTTGAGGCACTCGATCTTCTTGGCGAGGTGGTTCCTTTCCTGTTTGTACGCCGGACACTCTAATAAACGTGTTCAGTAGTTGCGGGCAAACCACAGTTATCACAGTAAGGGTTTGTGGTTTGACCGAGGCGATGTCGGTATGAGTTCGTAAGTGCTGCGTTGAGGCGCAGCCGATGGTAGAGCGTCTCAAGTCGACGTGGGATTCGCTCTGGGAGCCTCATTCTCAGGTCAGAGTCTATGTCATACAGAAAAGAGTGGTGAGTTTCGGGAAAAGACCAGAGACGGTGTCGTTCCTCTAAGGCAAGCTGCTTCGCTAGCGCTGCAGCCTCGTGCTTTGTAAAGAAAATTTCCTTACATTGCGCAGTTGTAGCCCTCTGCGAGCCGCCTCATCAGCTTTCTCGTTGCCGAGAACGCCACAATGTGCGGGTATCCATTGCAAGGTCACACGATGCCCAGCGACGTAGGCTAGATGGTGCAGGTACATGATGTCGCGGGATACGTGGTCGTGGAGGGCTGAAGCAACTGGCATGCCGTAGGGTTTGCAGCGCTGTCTTAGAATCCGTAAATATAGCCCATTCGGCTGATGGCTGACGAAGAATGTAGCGGAGGGCTTGCTTAATTGCATGAAGCTCGGCCGACGTGGATGACGTTGCACGTTCAAGGCGGTAGGACAGCGCTTGGCCGGTAGACGAAACGTAGACGCCCGATGCACTACTGTGAGGTGTAGATGAACCGTCCGTAAAAATGTGGGCCGTATGCGGATAACAGCCACTGATGTGGGCGAGCACGAGTTGGAAGGAGGCAGAATTGAGGGAGTGTTTGCTTTGAGGTGACACCAGGTATGTTGAGTTTTATGCACACCGGTGACAGAGTCCAGGGGGGGAAATTGGACGGCATGGTTGGTCGCGCTTGGGATGGCACAGATATGTTAATAGAGTTTATCATCTGTGCAAAGCTGGAGCTTTCGTTGCGTTGTACACAGACCCAGTGAAAAAGCTATCTGCTTGGGTTGTACGTCGTTTGACGATTATGGATGTCCCAGGGGGCGTATCTTCTGCTGAAATATGCGTTTTCAGTTCTCAAAGGCGCTAAAGGCAGTAAAAAAAAAAAAAAAAAAAAGAAAAGAAAAAAAACGAACGTCGTCGGGGGAGACTCGAACCAGCGACTTCCAGAACATGGAGCTGCCATTTTCTTTTCTTTATTGCATGGGAGAATACGCTCAGACGTGCCAGTACGAGGACTACATATTTTTTTTTTCTTTAAT
This sequence comes from Haemaphysalis longicornis, assembly GCA_013339765.2. Taxonomy (NCBI): domain Eukaryota; kingdom Metazoa; phylum Arthropoda; class Arachnida; order Ixodida; family Ixodidae; genus Haemaphysalis; species Haemaphysalis longicornis. The sequence goes on from CM023456.1 coordinate 46,377,171, forward strand.
ACATGGAAATTTTAGAGAGAAGTCAGCCAAGACTGACGGGCTTACCCTTTTCTGTCTGTTAGTGTTTATATTGTGTGTCAATTGTCTTGGAGTACAATTGACAAAATCAAGCAGACAAAGTCAAGCAGACAAAGTCAAGCAGACAAAATAATACACTGAAGTTATGAGAAGCACATATACATCAAAATTCAGGCAAACGCACACAAGCGTTCAAAAGAGGGAACCAGTCAGGTGGTTGGTCAAGCGAACTATGCGCACTAGTACAAATGCCACAGTTTCTCGGAAATATGACTTAGTTGACCTTGGTGGCTCAGCATATGCCTATCACATAAGCGGCATCGCCACAGACTGTACAAACCAATCAACACAAACATGTCATAAGGCGGCTCACCAGAATAGTCGAATGGCAAAAATCGGATAGAGAAAGGCGTAATATCCATGTCTTTTCTTAGCGTTCGCTGTAAAAATGTACCAGAAAAAGACAGCATCTCTGCAGTCTACAAAGCAGTGATCAATTGTCTCTGGTCAAGAACAGAGCCGACAGTCTGTCGACCAAGCTATAAACAGACCCCGGTCTTTCATCCACGTTTTAACACGGAGCGCACTGCCAGTGTGCAATTTAAAGAAAAATGTTTTAACACCTGGTGGAACACACATTTTACACACTCTATTGAGGACATTCTGGTACGGACACTGTAGGTACGGAACACGATATAAAGGTGTGGGAAAAAGCTCAGAAACCAGGGCATCAGAAATAGACTCGCGCGAAGCAGTAAATATGTACTCAAGGCTTAACCGAGCCTGTAAGAAGCGAAACGCGTCAATCACTTCTTTGAGGAAACCTCGCGGGCTTCGGGCTGCGTCCACAGACAGCGAAGACACTACAATATCAGGGAGAAAATGTGCAAGACTTATTTGCCGTGCAGCTTTCAAAAAATGATGTTGAACATCTCGAAAGTAGAATAAACGAGAAAGAAGCTGCCAAAAAAAAGGTGAACAAGCCCAAGTCCGGAAGAAAAAGGTTATCACGGCGCAGTGGCTCACTACGCGAACACCAAATGAAGGTTGCGAAAATCCGGGGAAAAGCCTGTATCCTGAGTCGTGAGCAATGTAACACCTGTAGGACATAAAGAAGTCGGGCCACAAGAAACGTCATACACCCCCGAGCACGAGAAAAGATGTACAGCTGCCGCCCACGCCAGTCATTCACTTGGCGCTGTAGCTTCACCGCCTGCTCCGACCAATGCGAGTCAGTATTGCGAAACTGCGAGAGGGGTACTCCTAAATACGTTAGGTCCGAGTTATCTTCGTGATGTTCTTTTCCCCGGGGCTTCTCCTCCAAGTCGCAGTAGCGCTGAGGATCTGACCCCGGGTATCCTCAACCGACAAACTCAGCTTCCGATACAAAACTGTACATTTATTTACAGCCCGGCGGGCGGCTAAAAAACAGAAGGAAAAGCCAGTCGTCTTCGTCGGTGGCCATCCCATGTGGTGGCGGTTAAGACATCTGGTGCGAGCAGGCGCGGCCTTTGTCGGAATTCGCGGCGTTCGAAAGCGCCGCGCAACACGTGCTTTCCGTTTTGGCGCTGCTCGCCCCAGGGCCCGCGCCAGTTCGTGCGTCGAAGCCCCCGACAGTCCCTATTCCAATTGATTTCGGCGAAACAATCGGGTGTGGTTCCCCATTCTCCCAACCAAAATCCGCAGCTTTTCTCGAAATTCAGGGCCCCACCTGAAACCTCACAAAATTCTTGTGTAATGGCAAGAGCATTCTCCACGCTGACCTTGTCAGTACAAAATAAAGCGACATCATCAGCGTATGCTAAAATTTTCTCTTCGAAGGACGATAGCGTAAACCCTCTAACATTAATGTCCTCTATTATGCGCGTGCATAATGGTTCCGCAAGGAGAGAGAGAGAGAGAGAAACATCTTTATTTGCCCTTCTATAAAGGCTTCTGCGTTGCTGGGGGAAGGAGCTGCTGTTACCAGTCGCCCCCAAGAACTGCCTAAATGTGTTAGGTATAAGCAAAACAGGAGTGGTGATAATGGGCGCCCTTGAGAACCGATGAAAGAAGGTTAATTGGTTAGGTTGGTCGATTGTTGACTATCACTCTTGTCGAGCCACTAGCATAACATATTTTAATACCTTCGGTAAGCTAAGATCCTGCGTTCACATGCTCTGGAGCACGAAAATTATTGGTGACTGACACGATCGAATGCCTTTGCCAAATCTAGTTGTACTAAGGCTACCTGGTTAGTTTGAATAGATCGCCCACGAATGCCACATGTCTGATGGTCACGAACTAGTAGCTCAATTACATTTTGAAGACGGTTGGCCAAAATTTTAGCGAATACTTTATAATCTACATTACATAAAGAAATGGGACGATACCCTTCTACTTTACGCAGTTTGTCAGGATCATTACTTTTGGGGATTAGAACAGTGTGGCCTTCGTACAGCGTAGGTGGAAGAAATCCAGTCTTGTAAGCCTCGCGGTAAACCTCAAGTAAAAAAGGAGCCAGCAGAGAACAGAATGTGTGGTAAAATTCTGCAGTGAGACCATCAGGTACTGGGGTTTTGCCTTTCGCCAATGATTCAATGCTAGACACCAATTCTTGAATGCCAATCTCCTGGTCAATGGATTCACACTCGTCCTGGTTCAATTTGGGCAGAAAACTAATGAATTTGTCAATGGAGTTCTTGCTCACCGCTTTTTTGGGAGCTTGGAATACAGTTCTATAATAATCGACGAGGGCCATCATTATCACAGTAGTGCCATAAGTAATTTTCCCTTTATACTCAATTTCAAGTATTTGTTTAGACAGAGCATGGCGGCGCTCATCACCTAGAGACCGGCGACACGGTTGCACTTCAGCAATGCGTTGTGATCTCGCCCGCACTAGTGCTCCCCGGCATTTCTCAACATCAAACGCCTGTAGCTGGGCTTTGACATTCCGAATGTCATCCATATATTGACCTGGACATCGGCCTTCAAGTTCATAAAGTTCTCTCAACAATTTATTTACGTGATTTATGTTGTTTTTTCTTTTCAAAGGCCATCACTGTAGCCTCTTCAATAGCAGTGACTTTCACTTCTTGCTTAAATAATTCCCACCGTGCGAGCATTGACAGATCATAGCGATTTCTTGCGTTTTGCATAATTTCTGGCACACGATTTAAAAAGGGCTGATGGGATAGTAAAGAATTATTAAATTTCCACAATTCCCAGTTCAGGCGATGACTCCGACACTGTTGGCTACCATGGGCAGCAGCAGGCGCGTAGCCAGGATTTTTGTTCGGGGGGTGGGGCTAAGGTTATTCTCCGCCCCCCCCCCCCCCCCCGCCCCCCCCCCCCCCCCCCGAAAGAAAAAAAAGCGCGGTAGTTTGCAAGCGCCCTTAATGGCTATGAAGATAAAATACATGTTTGGTTCATTAAAAAGACTGCCTTGTCCCGATAACAATGAACAATGATACCAGTTTTACAGCAAACTTCAAAGGAATTATTGACCCGCCGCGGTGGCTCAGTGGCTAAGGCGTTGCGCTGCTGAGCACGAGGTCGCGGGTTCGATTCCCGGCCGCGGCGGCCGCTTTTCTGATGGAGGCGAAAAGCAAAAACGCCCGTGGGTACGAGATTTCGGCGCACGTTAAAGATCCCCAGGTGGTCAAAATTAATCCGGAGCCCTCCACTACGGCGCGCCTCATCGCCTGCGTTGCGTCGGCGCGTTAAACCACACAATCAAAGGAAGTATTGATATATTAAATTAAACATTTGAAGCAATGGCGAATCCCCGCCCACTTTCCGGCGGCGATTTCACTATGACAGCACATGATCTTGTTGGACGATTGGCGCCCAACGACCTAAGTCACCGCCAAGGTTTTAGCGCTAAAGTCCGATCGTTGGTGCTCACATGACCTGTCACTCGGGTTACACACACAGTTAAAGTCCCCTAAGACCATTAAGTGTCGCTCAGTACCCAGGTGACTCTGTAATGACAGGAAATATTCTTCCCGTTCACGAGGTTGAGATGGTGCATAAACGACAAGAAACCTCCATGACTGGCCTGCGATCATTAGGTCACATACGATGAGGCGTCCCTCCCGATCAGTGGATTCAAATTCTACACAGCATTGGAGGCGCTTGTTCAGAAAGAACATGTACCCAGCAGATAACCCTTTGGCGTGGCTAACGCACACTTCGTACTCTGATTGAAAAGGAGCTATAGCTTCCGCAGTCCCTTCATCCGACTGAATTTTTGTTTCTTGAATGACCAATATATCAAGCTTCCAACCCCGCATTAGGCGAAGAAGCTGGCCTAGACGCCTCTTGTTACGTAAGCCACGAACATTTAACGTTCCAAACTGGAAAGAGCTCCCACCATGACACCCTACAGCAGTGTAGCGTCTCTACGTCGCCTACCCACAGTTCCATCAGGATATGGAGGCCGGGCAGCAGGACGGCGACCACTAGTTGTACTTTCCGCAGCCGGGGAGGCAGCCAAAGCTGCCCCTGATGATGATGCAGGGTCGGCAACTAGATGAGCCTCTGAACTTATGAGGCCTGTATCGGAGGGGGTTGTGGCACCCGGCGCCAAAGCCGTCGATAGCACCGCCGAAGCAGCAGGAGCAGGATCCGAAGCATCCCTGACAAGGAACTTCTTCGCCTGCTTTATCTCCATGACCTCTAGTTTTCCACCCGAAGCCTCCACTTCAACAAGGGGAGCAGGTCGCTTTTTGGTACCAATGTCAAGTTCCATTTCTTCATTCTCCGTCGACGGTGGTCGATCCAGGTAAGGAGGCAACTCGGCCCATGTTGCAGGCAAGACCGCCACGTTAGCGCCCCCTCCTTGATCCTCAGGCGGTACCAAACGGGACGCATCCTCCGTGGGCACCGCAGGAGCCCGATCTTCTTGCCGCTGTGCCGCAACAGCTTCCCCTGAAGAATCCACGACCTCACTTGCACTCATGATGTGAGATGCAACAGTGTCATCTTCCGCATCACGAGCCGAACGAAGCTTGTCTGCGTAGGTTTGCACACACGCTGATGACAAGTGGCCGTAACAGTGGCATTTCTTGCAACGCGGAAGCGCAAGCAGAGTGGCAGACGCCCAGGAATCAAGATGAGAGACTGTTAACCGTAGACGTCCAGTAGGTGCGGCAGCGAGTTGACTTGAGATTCCATCCTTCAGCGTGAATGACACGTCTGTGTTGGTCATCTGCCAAACCTCCACGCCACCATGCTGCCTATCTCGGCGACACAAGCCACGGTAGTTGGGTCGGGGCCGCGTTGCGCTTGCGGCTTGAGGTATCAGAAAAGCGCGGACTTCACTTCTTGCAACACCATTCTCCTCAATCGATCTCAGATTTAAAATCCGTTTTTTTAGCTCGAGTAGGCGCGGGACAAGCGTACGCCTATCAAACTCTTCCAACGCGGCCGCCTGCAGCGGCCTGCACACGCCATGCGCCATGGAGGGGAAATCGGAAGATCTGATTGGTTCCTTCAGTTTGCCGCTCGCCGCCGCTCCGCCGCCGCTGAACTTTTTTGACCCTGCTAGATCGGCGGCGGACGACGTTTTTTCCGCCGCCGCGCGTCGGGCGTTGTTCGTCGTATTTTCGTCGCATATTCGCTCCATGTAATCTGGCCTTTATGGCATGGGACGCGCAAAGGCGTACCCCGCAAATCACACAGCCGTCTGCGTTAGCACCTATCTTGCAAAAAACGAAAAAGCTGCGCTCAAATTTTGCATTAAATAGTTTCGCTGTCTTTATTCATTTTTGTGCGTGTGTGCTGCTGCGTCTCTTCGTTTTTATGTCACACTTCTCAGGAAGGAAGTGAGTCATGGTAACACCTGTTACTTCTCTGCCGCGCCGATCTGCACGAACATGGATCGCAGGTGCGCTCTTACAGAGACGGCGTGTGTCGAGGTAGAGTGAGAATAGATGAGCATGGAAACGATCAGGAGTGACGTCATCGCAGAACATGGTGAATTTGGCCACTCTTCCTTCATCATAACGGAAAATTCACCGGGCTGGAGCACGTATCCGATCGAGCCATTGTCTGCCTCCCAGACACAAGATTACCTGAGACACCTCGGAATACCCGAAGCCCTTGAGCCGACGAAGGCCAACCTCGACGCTCTCATCAGCGTGCACCTGGAGCGCGTTACTTTTGAGAACCTGGACAATTTGTTGGACCGGCCAGCGTCTGTGGAAGCCGAGGCCGTCCTCAACAAATTGTTGCGACTCGGCCGTGGAGGCTGCTGCTACGAGCTCAACACCATTTTCGGTCGTCTGCTGCTCGCGCTTGGATATCATCTGCAACTACGTACTGCTCGCTTCCGACTGAATGTTCCGGACAACTGCCCGACGAAAATGACCTGGCCTGGCCACATTGTGCTGTGCGTCCGATGCGCGGACGACAACCATGACCGGTTCATTGTGGACGTGGGCGTTGGCGCCGTCGGCATCTACCGCGCCCTCTCAGAAAACGGAGAAGGTGAACCGTTTCGCGTTCGGCGCCTTGGCGACCCGGAACTTCCCGGGACGTTGGAAATTTCGATTCCCAGCAAGCGCCAAGGTGGCAGCGGCTGGAAGGTCCTTTACACAGTTGATCCATGTCTCCGCCATTGGGTAGACTTTGCCCCGCTCTACTGGTTCTCGGCGACGTATCCCAAGAGCCAAATGAGATACAAGCTGATAGTGGCCCGCATGCTGAAAGATGGGTCCTGGCTGCGCTTGGTGAACGACCGGCTGAGCTCGTGGTCCCGGGACGGCCGGGGGGAAGACCTGAAGACATTGCGCGACGAACACGAGATTCTGGATGTGCTTCAGCGGGACTTCGGCTTGCGGCCGAGCCATGACGAGGAGATGCAACAATGGCTAATCGTCTTCCGCGACCTCTTAGGCACGCGGGCTGACTAGGATATGCTGGAACAATAAATGGTAACACACTCCTGGAAAAGTTACCGTTTTTGCTGAGGTATTTTCGTACGTACAGTCATGGGCAAATCGAATGCGAACATGAAAATATGAAGTGAACGCGCAAAAATGAAGAATACGGTTCGTAAAGGTCCAAGAATGGTGCGCTATTGGTATATTTAGGAAGCCTCATTTCCCAACTTTGTTGCTGTAATTAGGTCGCGCGTTAATTTGACCTGCATGGAAGGAAATCGCTCTATTTGTGTGCTCTGGTTCATATTTTCGTGACCGAGTTTCATTTGTCCATGGCTACACTGCAAGCAGCTACGGAACCATGCGCAAAAAGTTTACATTGAGTGTGTTAGGCACTGCACGTTATGTTGAAAGAACCATGATGACAACAGGCATTGCCCTTTCGAATGATGGCCTTTAGGAAAGTTAATAAAAATGTGTAGTTCAAGTGAATGGTAAATATGTACCAGTTTTGCAGAGATACTGGTATTTCTTCTTGAGTCATTTCCAGTATCTGCCTCAGTCCACAATTGTAGGTTGGTGGCGGGCATTCTAAGTTCATTAAACGAGCTTGTGTATAATAGCGGGTGGCACCTGTTTTAGAGAATATTTTTTCTTAGACAGATCAAAAAGGTGCTCAAGAAGCGCGTAGAAGAACTGGCTATGCTGATGACTTTCTTGTTTTGTAAAGACAGCCAATTTAAACCACAGTGACCGCAGATTTAAATACATTGAGAGAAAACGTAGGTAGCCTTAAATTCCCGTTGAGTGCGAACAAAAGGAGATCAGCTGAACTTTTCGGGCTCAAAGCTGATCTGTTTCTGTTATGATGCATGCTGAGAATAGCAGCCATGGTCGAGACTGAGACGCTTCTGAGCTTCGCATCATCCCATTCGAAGGTAATCGATAATGAGGTGGTCTTCTGCTGCCTGGGATCAGTGGTATCCAAGTCGTGGAGCAGGCGGGGGGCTTAAACCTTCGATCTCAAGTCACCAGGCTTGAAGGAGAGGATTATCTATGAAACTCTTCAGGTTTCATACCTATAAAACTCTACGGATTTACTTCCTGACGTCATCACCACAGCAGCCGAAAAGTCGATCCCATCGTTCAAAACCCAGTCTTTCCAGGGTGAACAGGCGCAACAGGAAAATAAATCAAGTAAACCTTGTGTTGTAATACTCCCATCGCCTCTCGCGCGGGAAGCGACACGTGGGGAAGAGGCGTGGTAGCGAAGTGGTCTCTCGTGCATCGCCAAAGCCCGCGAGCATACGCCAGAAGGGTCCTCTAAAAACATAAGTTAGCACCGAGGTTCAGTTTGTTCAACGCGCAGTTTACACCGTGTAACCACTGTTGCCTTTGTTCTGCAAACGAACGTATATCTCCAAGACTTCTTCGTACAAATGCATAAACGCTGGGCTAAGTAAGCGCAGGCAATTTGTCACCGTTCAGGAGATCACATTTTGCACATCACTGCAGACAATGCTGTCGCGATCCGTTTGTGTCGCACCATACACCGCAGAGAGCTGCAGTATCGACCAGTAGTAGTCTAGGGCTTTCACATTTTGGACGGATGCTCATCGTGAGGCAGCCGGTATTCCCTCTCCATGACTGGGAAAGAAAGAGTTAAGGTTAGGGGTTAGAGCCGATCAAGCTCGTCTGCAATGCAGGACAGCCCCTTACAGGTTTTTAAGGCTGCTTGTTTCTTTTTCTGGACTTAAAGCGAAGGTGAAAATTATATGAATGGAATATTCTGTGTATCAACTGCAGCGCAAAAAAAAATTACACCATCTCCCCGTAGGGAACTATGTGGCGATGCAAAGCATGGGGGTTCCGTGTAGGTTCCACACCGGAGCAGAACCGGCGCAGGCAGTGTCTCGGAGCAGACTGAACGCCGCGCAGCGCGCGCACCTGCTTTTATACAGCTGGAGGAGAGACGCGCATGCGCAGTGGGGGTGTGGACGGTGTAACAAGGGAGGGACATAGCCCCGACCATGAGATGGCTCCTGGAGAGACAGTGTTGCCGGTGTCTTCCTGAGCCGGCATGAGACGAGCCGAGTAATAATAATAATAAAAAACTAAAATAATACAAGGGGTACAATGGTGAAACCTATGTACATTCGTGCTTATTCGGTGCGGCAACAATACACAAGCAGTACACTGACACAGTACAAAGTACATTACGTACACAGTACACTATACAAAGATTCGAAAAAAGAGAGAAAAGAAGAAGTAAAAACGATTCTCTTTAAGAACAAAGTTTCTCAGTTCGTTGCATCAGCCTTCTCCGGTGCCTGATTGGGCAAGCAAGACAATCGGCCTGTGTTTTCATTTATGCCGCTCAAGACAGTGTTAAACTTATAAATAAGGTACGATTCACGGGCCTCACGGTCATAATGCGTTCTGAAATTGGACCGACGCACCGTGGCTGAGAACGCGAGGAAGGGGTGGCCGAGATTATTTACATGTTTAGATAGGGGAAGGTGTGGTAGGTACTTTATGTGTGCTCGGTGGTTGTTGATTGTCATTCTAAACGGATTATCAGTTTGACCCACGTACTGGGCGTGGCATATGGTGCATTCAAGAAGGTAGGACAATGTTTGCGCTGTCACAGTCAAAGTTTCCTCTTATCTGGAAAGAGAATGAAGACGTGGTGCTAGTGGCGACAGAGGCTTTAGTCATCATGGGGCACATTTTGCACCTAGGCTTATTGCAGGGTCCGCTGCCTGTGAAACGGGGGTGTTGACCTTAGATGGCGTTACAATATCTCTGATGTTTCTCGCACGTCGGTACACGACGCGGGGAGGTTCAGGGAAAACACTTCGCAACCTTTCGCGTTGAAGTAAAATGTTGTGGTGCTTTCTGAATATGCAGCTTACGTTGGAGGACAAAGCGGCATATGTTAGAATAAGGTTGGGGGTCGTATTCGAAGATTTGGCTTTTGAGTTGGTTATCAGGTGGCGGCGGTCCTGTTTTTCAGACTTCCTAATGGCATCACTGATGACAGACGGTGAGTATTGTTATCGTATGAGGTAATTAGTTAGTTGTTGACAGTTAGAGGCAAAATCAGCTGGGTCAGAGCATATCCTTCTAAAACGCAGAGACTGACTGTATGGTATGCCGAGTTTACAGTGTTTAACGTGGTTGCTTTTGAAATGCAAGTATTGATGTCGGTCTGTTGGCTTCCTGTACACTGAGGTCACAAGCTTGTTGTCTGATATTCTCACTGAAACCTCGAGAAAATTAATGGCAGATGCGGAATATGAGTGGGAGAATGAAATGTTCTCGTGGGCGTTGTTGAAAGCGGTTATAAATTTTAGAAGTTCCTCTTCCCCATGGCACCAAATAAGAAAAACATCGTCAATGAACCTTCGATAGAAGAGAGGCTGAAGCTGTGCGTTGCTTAGAAATTCAGACTCCAATGTGCCCATAAAAATATTAGTATAGTTGGGTCCTATTTTTGTTACCATCGAGGTCCCGTCGATTTGCACGTAGTGCTTATTGTCGAACTCAAAGTTGTTCAGCTCCAAGACAAGCTTTAAAAGCACTCCAAGAGTTTCACCAGCAATTGAATTCTCTTGGGAAGCATCATCGTACGCATGGATGACAGATCGGATGCCGTCCGAGTGTGGAATATTTGTATATAGCGAGGCGACGTCGAGAGTGACTAGCAGGCTATCTTCCGGTATAACAACATCCATAATATCAGCCACAAAATGTTTTGTATCCTTTACATACGAAGGTAGTGTGGGAGGAATGTCTTTGATTAAGCTATCGATAAAACTAGAGATCATTTCTGTTACCGCCCCTATACCGGGGATGATTGGTCTGCCTGGGTTTCCTGCTTTATGTATTTTAGGCAACATATAAAATCGTCCTGGAACTGGTCTTAAAACTTGAAGTGAGGCTGCAGTTTTTTCCGGAATTTTTTTGTCCTTGACGAGCGCCATCAGTGTCTGGCTTACCTTGTTCTTAAATTGGGAAGTCTGATCGGTGTCGGTTGGTTTACAGAAAGAAGTAGCACTGAGCTGTCTTTCTGCCTCAGTGATGTAGTCCTGCTTATTCATAATAACAATTGCGCTACCTTTGTCGGGGGGTTTGATTGGGATGTCGGTGCGCCCGCTTAAACCTTTTAATGCCTCTTCCTCTTTCTGTGAGAGATTTTTGTTATGTGGTGATCGATATTTACATTGAGTTAGAATATCACGTTGTACCGCCTTGATGTAGATGTCTAAGCATTTGTCTCTTTCTGGGGGAGGAGTCCAATGGCGTAGTGATGGTAGCCTAGTGTCCATATGGACACTAAGCACCACTTCTATGCCGTCCGAAGCACCCCGCGAGCCAGAGGCTATGACCTACTCCGCGGCTGTTCGTCGACCTCACCCTGTTCCAACACGTCCTCAAGAGGCCCCGTCGTACCGCCGCCCAATGTCGCCCACCCGACCCCCTGTAACCCGAAACCAGGCGCCAAGGAAGACCGAGGTGTGGCGAACGCCCGATAATCGCCCGCTGTGTTACCACTGCGGAGAGGCCGACCACATCTACCGCCGCTGCCATTACAAGAGGCTAGGTTTGCGAGGATTCTCCGTCGACGCACCTCGCCCTCTCCCTGGCCAACGACCACGTGAGATCGACGAGTATATCTCTCAAACAAGCCGTGGCCCAGCCCGTTTCAACCGCTCGGCGTCGCCCTACCCGTACCAATCGCCGAACCGCCGTAGCAATGCTGACTTCACCCGTGGAAGGTCCCCCAGCCCACGCGGGAGAAACTAAAAGCAGCAACTTCTGGAGGTGAAGTTGCTCTACGGCGAAAAACCGGAAACCCTCCAACGACGCAGCGACTCGCTGAAGACCATGATTCACGACATGCCCCGACCCCGACGACCCAATCTAACACTGACGTGACTCCCGACCACGACGACAGCAAAACGGCGCGACGCGTACCCGACATGACCGAACCTGCCGATGAGAATACAACGAAGACCACGACGCACAGTGCCCGACCGTCAACACGCAGAAGCCGAGATACGACGCCACGACGCACCCGGAACTCGAAGAAGGGAGCGTCCGACGTTCAGTTGTCCATCGACGGCTTTGAAGTAGTCGCCCTCATAGACACTGGAGCCGAATACTCAGTCATGAGCGGACCTTGTGCGTCTAAGCTGAAGAAAGTTGTGACCAGATGGGACGGTCCGCACATTCGCACAGCAGGAGGCCACCTCGTGACGCCAAGTGGAACGTGCACATCGCGCGTCACCATAGACGGCAACAACGGTGCAATAATTGATCTACAGACCAAGTCCATAACTTTTTCCTCCGATCACTCCATGACGCCGGAACCGAACCCCGAACACCGTACTGCTTTAAGGATCGCCGATGATCATGTCACACTGCCACCCCGCGCAAGCTTGATGATCACCGTCTACTGTGAAGGTGCTGCTCCTGACGTCGACGCTATCGTAGAGAGTGACCAAATGTTGCTCCTCGACCGCGGTGTCTCCGTTGCAAGAGGCATTGCGCGCTTTACGCAACGCCAATCCCAAGTTTTGGTCACTAATTTCAGCGAGGAATACCAGCATTTAAACAGGGGCGCTGCAATTGCGTTCCTTGAAGAAACGCAAGAAGCAAGTCAAGTGATCGCGGTCGCTAACTTTGAACGCACAGCCGAAGATACCTTCAAGCTTCTGAATACCTTCGAAGTGAATCCGGCGTTACCGCAAGAACGGAAGAAGTTATTGGATTTGCTGCATCGCTACAGAGAGTGTTTTTCGTCGAACTCAAAACTACGTCAGACACCTCTAGCGAAGCACCGAATAATAACCGAAGATGGAGCCCGACCTACCCGACAGTCACCGTACCGCGTCTCTTCACATGAGCGGGAAGCCATCCGGTCTCAAGTCGACGACATGCTTATACAGCCAACGAAAAGTCCCTGGGCTGCGCCGGACGCACTCGTGAAGAAAAAAGACGGCACAATAAGGTTTTGCGTTGACTACCGGTTACTGAACAAAATCACCAAAAAGGACGTGTACCCCCTCCCCCGAATCGACGACGCCCTCGACCACCTCTGCCACGCGAAGTACTTCTCATCGATGGATCTGAAGACCGGCTACTGGCAAATTGAAGTGGACGAGAGAGACCGAGAGAAGACTGCATTTATAACCCCAGACGGCCTATACGAGTTCAAGGTGATGCAGCAACGTTTCAACGAGTAATGGACACGGTGCTAGCTGGCCTGAAGTGGCACACCTGCCTCGTACACCTCGACGATGTTGTGGTATTCTCCCGGACTTTCGGCGAACACCTTGCAAGGTTGCAGTCTGTACTCGAGGCCATCCGTACGTCGGGGTTAACGCTGAAGCCTGAAAAGTGCCGCTTCGCGTACGAGGAACTCAAGTTTTTGGGCCATGTCGTTTACGCCGCGGGAGTCCGGCCTGATCCGTCGAAAACTTTCGCCATAGCGAACTTCCCAAGACCGAAAGATAAGAAGGGCGTGCGGAGATTTCTCGGACTATGCGCATACTACAGGCGCTTCGTCGCAAACTTCGCCCGCATTGCAGAGCCACTCACCCGCTTGACGAAAGATAGCACCCCTTTCAGCTGGGAAAATGCCCAGGAAACAGCCTTCTGCGAGCTGCAACAATACCTGCAAAGCCCGCCTGTTCTCGCTCATTTCGACGAAAACGCCGAAACGGAAATGCACACGGACGCCAGTGATATAGGCTTGGGTGCCGTCCTCGTACAAAAGCAAAGCGGGTGCGAGAAAGTAATCGCCTAGGCCAGCCGTGGTCTGTCCAAGGAAGAAACTACTCAGCCTCTGAGAAAGAGTGCCTCCCGATTATATGGGCCATTTCAAAATTTCGCCCATACGTGTATGGAAGACCATTCAAGGTTGTGACAGACCACCATGCGCTGTGTTGGCTCACCAATTTGAAGGACCCCTGTGGTCGTCTTGCTAGGTGGAGCTTGCGCCTGCAAGAATTCGACGTTACAGTAGTCTATAAATCCGGCAGGAAACACTCTGACGCCGACTGCCTGTCCCGTGCCCCCGTCGACCCACCACCGCAAGACTCCGATGAAGACAGCGTGTTCTTCGGAGTCGCGACTGAGAGCGACCTAGCCGCCCAGCAGCGTGCCGACCCCGATCTACGCGTCATGATCGACTACCCCCAAGGATGCAACGTCGTGACGAAATTCGTGACGAAATTTTCGTGACGAAATTTTGGAAGCATGCCACGACGACCAATCTTCCGGACATCTCGGCACAGCTCGCACAATAGGGAAAATCAAGATGAAGTATTACTGGCCCCGCCTTGCATCCGACGTCACTACTACGTCCGGAGCTGCCGTGACTGCCAGCGACGAAAAACGCCAGCGACGAGACCCGCCGGAATTCTGCAGCCGATCTCCGTCCCATCTAGGCCCTTCCAACAGAGTGAAATGAACCTTTTGGGCCCGTTCCCTACATCCCGATCAGAGAACAAGTGGATTGTTGTAGCGACAGACTACATTACCCGCTACGCAGAGACCGCCGCTCTTCCGAGGGGGACTGCACAAGAACTCGCAAAGTTCTTCATAAGCCAAGTTGTGCTGCGACATGGAGCCCCGGAAGTCCTAATCACGGACCGCGGAACGGCGTTTACTGCGGAGCTGATGCAAGGGATATTAATACGGATCACCGAAGAACGACGGCGTACCACCCCCAAACGAACGGACTAACGGAACGCCTGAACAAGACAATCGCGGATATGCTGCCTATGTACGTCGACGTTGAACATAAGATTTGGGACGAAGTGCTCCCGTATGTCACCTTTGCGTACAACACGGCTATCCAGGAAACTACGCAGATGACGCCGTTCGAGCTTGTATACGGAAGACGGCCGACTACGATGCTCGACGCCACGCTTCCGCACGTAGAAGACGACGACCTCAACGCCGAGGTCCAAGGATACCTTCAGCGTGCGGAGGAGGCCCGCCAGCTGGCTCGAGTTCGTACAGCTGACCAGCAGCTGGTGGATGGCGGGCGCTACAACCTCCGATGCCGAGACGCCGAGTACCACCCTGGGGATCGTGTGTAGGTTTGGACTCCCATTCGTCGACGCGGACTAAGTGAGAAGCTTCTGCGATGCTATTTCGGACCCTACCAGATTCTACGACGTGTTGGCCACCTTACCTACGAGGTGATTCCCGATGGTGATTCCAGAACATCACGACGACGCGCGCAGCTTGAAGTCGTCCACGTGGTTCGCTTGAAACCTTACTATGCAAGATGACGGACTTTTTTTTGTTGTTCGTTCGGACTGTCTTTTATTTCAGCACCGGGTCGATGCACTCTTCGAGGGGGGGGGGGGGTAATGCCGCGAACCAGGTATGGGTTTGTTTATTTGGCCTGGCCACGCCCGGTTGTGTTATCTGCGTTCCAAGCGAAGCGCGTCCTTCCATTCTTTACTTTTATGCCGCACGGGCTATCACATTCAGATAAGCAGACTGTTTCGCCCTAACGTCACTAGGCCAGAATAATCTTCTGTGATCTACAATGTTCTGGATGTGAATCGACGGTTCCAGAAACACTTGCGCCGAAAGATAAAAGCCTACAGAACAGACGCCGTGGCATTCGATCTCCGACGCTCGCTTGAGTACATCGCTTTGCTGACTGCTGCTTCGCCGTCCGTGTATTATTTGAGTTGTTAGGGGAGCACAAGTTCGCTCCAGTAAACATGTTTTTCCCTTAGACCGCTGCGTTTTCTTTGTTTACGTGGCAATGTATATATACTCTTTGCGCACAAAAACAGTGCCGGATATGGTAACAGCTGTCCTCCTTGCGCCATGCCTGTCTGGGCAAGAGTGAACGCACGTCCGCGCTCATTTCAACAGCGAACGCGCTTATCAGCGTAACGCAGCTTTTGTGGTCACGCGGAGTTGAAAATCGCTGGGAGCGAAAATAGTGGAAAACATGGAAACGTCGAGGAAAGGAGTCGCCAGAGATGGTGGCGAATTTGGCCACTCTTCCTTCATCATAACGGAAAATTCACCGGGCTGGAGCACGCATCCGATCGATCCATTGTCTGCCTCCCAGACACAAGATTACCTGAGACACCTCGGAATACCCGAAGCCCTTGAGCCGACGAAGGCCAACCTCGACGCTCTCATCAGCGTGCACCTGGAGCGCGTGCCTTTTGAGAACCTGAACAATTTGTTGGACCGGCCAGCGCCTTTGGACGCCGAGGCGGTACTCAGGAAAGTGATGCAACTGGGACGTGGAGGCTGCTGCTACGAGCTGAACTCCATTTTCGGTCGTCTGCTGCTCGCGCTTGGATATCGTCTGCAACTCCGAACTGCTCGCGTCCGTCTGCATGTTCCGGAAAGCTGTCGGAGGAAAATAACCTGGCCTGACCACATTGTACTTTGCGTCCACTGTGAAGACAACAACCACGACGGGTACATTGTAGACGTGAGCATTGGAGCCGTAGGCATCTACCGAGCCCTGTCGGAAAAGGGCGAAGATGAGCCGTTCCGTGTTCGGCGCCTTGGCGACCCGGAACTTCCCGGGACGCTGGAAGTTTCGATTCCCACAAGCGCCAAGGTGGCAGCGGCTGGAAGGTCCTCTACACAGTTGATCCATGTCCCCGCCATTGGGTAGACTTTGCCCCGCTCTACTGGTTCTCGGCGACGTATCCCAAGAGCCAAATGAGATACAAGCTGATAGTGGCCCACATGCTGAAAGATGGGTCCTGGCTGCGCTTGGTGAATGATCGGCTGAGCTCGTGGTCCCGGGACGGCCGGGGGGAAGACCTGAAGACATTGCGTGACGAACACGAGATTCTGGATGTGCTTCAGCGGGACTTCGGTTTGCGCCCGAGCCATGACGAGGAGATGCAACAATGGCTAATGGTCTTCCACGACTTCGTGGGCACGCGGGCTGACTAGGATATGCTGGAGCAATAAACGTGCGGTAACATACTGCTGGAAAATTTACCCTGTTTTTGCTGAGTTACTTATCGGCATACACTGCAAGCAGCCTACGATAACCGATCAGAAAATTTTGCTGTAAGTGCGTTCAAAACTGTGTATTCGAAAGTTTTACAGAAACTATGGAGACAACGCACGTTCGTGTTTGCGAGCTGTTGGTTATGGTCTGCTGGAAAGTTTAGAAAGATGGTAAATGAATTGAATGGAAAATACCAGTTTTCCAAAGATAGTGGCATTTCTTCTCGAGTCATTCCAAGTGTCTACCCCAACTCCACCAGCCTAGGTTGGTAACCGGCATTACAAGTTCAATCAATGGGCTTGTGCATGCATGGGGTAGCGGGTAGCATCGTTTTAGGCAATATTCTTCTTAGTAACACCAACAAGGTGTTCAAGAAGCGCGTACGAGAACAGGCAAAACAATAAGATATGCCGATGACTGTTTTTGTGAAGACTGTAGATTTTAACCACTGCGTCAGCACATTAAAATAACATTCCGAGAAAATGTGGTGGACCTAAATTCATGTTGAGAGTGAAGAAAAGGAATTAGGCTGAAACTTATAAACGGCGTGCAGATGACTTCCTTCTGTTATGTGGTAGGCGGGAAATACCAGCCAAGGTAGACACTGAGACGCTTATGAGCTTCGCGTCAGGTAATTCCAAGGTCATTGATTATGGGGTGGTGTTGTCCTGCCACCATAGTGTCCAAGTCGCACGTTCCATGGAGCAGACGAGCCCTTGCTCCCCGGTCGCCAGACTTGAGGTATTCCGGCCGCTATAATGGCCAGAATTCCTCTCGGGCAGTGAGGCATCACAATCGGTCCAGGAAAAGCATCAGCCATCACCTAAGGAAAAATTGATTCGCGGTTTGAAGATACTGAAAACAGAATGCGACGTTCCAACCTGCTTTCCTTTGGTATTCGTGACGTTCCATTAGAATCATGGGCTCACTCGAAAAAAAAAAGGCAATAGATCTGTGCTCACAACATCTGAAATTGTCGGTTGCACCGTCCCAAATTGAGCGGGCCTGGGCAAATATCAGCCTGACAAATGCAGGCCCGTTATTGTTAAGTTTGCATTTTTTAAATACAAGCAGAGCATAATGGAAAACGGCAAACTGTTCAAGGACACCGATTTCGCGGTTCGAGAAGATTTTTCACGGCAAACACGACCGCAAGAAATAAACTTGCCTTTGCAAAAGAGAAGAATGTGTCATTCAAGCTTAACGTTGACAAGTTGCGTATAGATGTCAATACTTATGTATATGACGCAGCAAATGAGAGTGTAACCCAGGCACCCAGATAGCTAGACCACAAAACTGAGAAGCCAATTATCAATAATCCACGTTCTAACAACACCAAACCAGCCCATCAACCGTTAGCGTTTCAGGTCTCGTTCACTAATATTCGCAAGCTTGATGCCAAAACGCGATGAGGTTGCTTCGTTTCTTAGCGACAGGAACTCGGATATCATAGTGATAACAGAAACTTACCCGCCGCGGTGACTCAGTGGCTAAGGCGTTGCGCTGCTGTGCACGAGGTCGCGGGTTCGATTCCCGGCCGCGGCGGCCGCTTTTCTGATGGAAGCGAAAAGCAAAAACTCACACCGTGTACAACGTCTCTCTCTCTTTAAAGTGCACCTCCACTCTAACACCCCCCCCCCCCCCCCTCCAATAAAATTACACCATCTTCCCGTAGGGGAACCCTGAGTAGTATGCGAAGCAGCCATGGGGTCGATTCAAGTGTCCATTTGTTTTCAGTTTGTCGTTTCCGTTAGGTTGAGGTACGTAGCTACCGTTATATTTACTGTTTGGTTTCCATGGTAACTATGAAGCTTTTCACTTACCGGAACTGCGAAATGGGGAATTGCGTTGACCCCATGGCTGCTTCGCATACTACTCAGGGTTCCCCTACGGGAAGATGGTGCATTTGTGTTGAAGGTGGGAGGGGGGGGATAGAGCGGAGAGGCATTAAAGAGAGAGAGAGAGAGAGAGACGTTGTACGTGGTATGAGTTTGTCTTTATTTAGGCATTATCATCATCATGTTCAACGTAGGTGACGTCGAGCTGTGGTTGGCGTTTCGCTTTGATTATGGCCGCCTTATGGTCTGTGAAATGTAAAGTCCAGGGCTGTTGTAGTGGATGAACCCTAAAGTTGCTGAAGATAAGGTCGATGCACGTTCCCCGGATGGTTGTGGTCTGCTTGTATCATAGCCCGCCGAGACTCGCCGACGGACGCCCGCAGCCGCCGACGACGATGAAACGTCGAAGGCGTGTGAAGCGTGCTGGTCTCGTGCCGGCCCAGGAAGACACCGGCAACACTGTCGCTCCAGGAGCCCTTAAAGGGTAAGACACCACCGGGCGTTCAGCAAGCCGAGCATGCGCAGTGGGGTGTGGACGCCGCACGGCGGAGGGAGGGACATAGCCCCGACCATGAGATGCTTCGCATCCAAAACACCCGTGTGTACGAGATTTCGGCGCACGTTAAAGATCCCCAGGTGGTCAAAATTAATCCGGAGCCCTCCACTACGGCGCGCCTCATCGCCTGCGTTGCGTCGGCGCGTTAAACCCTACAATCAATCAATCGATAACAGAAACTTGGCTTAGCCCTGCCATTACAGATAATGAAGTAATTCTTGCAACTTTACTTACTACATCTACCGGAAGGACCAGACAGAAAGAAGGGGTGCCGGTGTACTTCTCGGTACCAAACAAACACTCTCGTCATTTGTTATTGATACCAACAATCCCCTTGAAATAGTCTGGGTGGCTTGTGGAACGCTGTCTACCAAGGCTTTAATCGTGGTGTGCTATCGCCCACCAGACAACCACGGGTCCTTTGTCGATGAACTGCGCAAAAGTTTAGCTAAGGCCACTCAGAACTACCCGTGCGATGACATTTACCTTTTCGGGGATTTTAATTACCCATATATCGATTGGGCACATCTATCATCTTCATGCCGAGAGTCGAATGACTCTCGGCATGAAGACTTGCGTTAGTATTGTAAGACTATTTGATTGATTGATTGATTGAACTGCCAGGTTGCCGGTAGTGGTATCCCCTTTGAAACGGGGTGATGACGTGTCATCTTACCTAGAAAAAACTAATATATCTATGTTTTATATACTAGCCTTGCTGTGAGTGCAGGCACAAAATACTGTTTTTTTTTCTGTTGGAGGTGGTAGCTGTCCTTGGCATTATTCCCCTCTCTGCTTTTCGTCCACCAACATTCTAATCTTCTTTTAGTCGCCCCGACAGCCTTGAACGTACTCCTCTGTTCTACCCTTAAATCCTAAGGCTTCTGGAAGCAAATATTTCCATCTTGAAGATTTGGATGGATACACTCACATTCTAACACTATGTGGCCGCATAGTTTCTGTTTCTTTTCTGCAGACTACGCATAACTAATCATTCTTCTGTATACTTCTCCACAAAGATCTTGGTTCTCAAGCAACCTGCTCTAGCCTCAAAAAGCAAAGCACTGCCCTTGGAATTATCGTAGAAATTTTCCTTTCTGATTCCCAACTTCTCTGCCATGTACATCTCTAACGACGTTTTAGCTACCATTTTCCCCCTCCATTTATTCGTTTCTATCCGCCTTGCTTCTTTTTTGATTAACTTTGCTGTCTTAGATCCTCCACGTTTCTTTACCGTATTTCATCGTTAGCCTTCTAGTCTTCCTTAACTACTGCGTCCTCTCCCTCCCTCCCTTCCTTGCTCACTCCCACTGTAGGTGAGACACAGCGCCCTTGGCAGAGGACACAGAAGAACACGAGCGAAATTCCTTGCAATCTTTTCTCCGCTTACGTGCTCTGAAGGCGAAGGCCTAGGGATTATCAAATACTTATTTAGAGCTACATCATATTTGCATGTATCTCCGCTTTCGTTTATTCGTCCTTTGACACTAATTATTGCGACACGCCTAATGGTCGCACTTTAACACGGCAGCTTGCCCACAGTGAGAGCTCTTCTGCGCGTGCGCCCGTTCTACGCACGTGCCGCCACGTGCACTTTTCATGGCGCACTCACCAGGCTAATGCTTGCTCCACTCTGCCAGGTTGCCGGTTTAGCGCTTAACTCGCTTGAGCACGTAGTCTCCCCCCTGAGGGACAAAAGGGTGACGGTAAAGTGGTGGAGGCAGTGTCTGTAGTACCAAGTTCCAGTAGTTCTCGCGGCTTGACGGCAAGCAGGTATACTACCACGAAAACAGCGTCTGCAGTGAAGACACCGCGCTCGCGATCTTCTTGTAGAACCAGGTGATGCGGCAGCCATACTCGACAGAAGCTGATGTGGCAATTAACCCACGGCCGCAAGTGAAGGGAGCCCGTTAATGCGATCCGTAGAAGGGCAGAAAGGCGGGCGCGGAAGACTTCCGCAATAGAAGACATACGAGCAGCCAGGCGCACGCAAAAGCTCATTCAGAGACATCTGGAGAAGCTTGCCAAGCGTGAATGGGAGTCCTTTTGTTCGAAGCTAGGCACCAGGAAGCCGCTCGCAAGGACATGGAGTGTAGTACGTGGTCTCCGCGCACTTCGAACTCAGGTGTACCGTTTTAACTCTATTTCTCTGAGAATGAAGGTAAGCGACTTATATGTCTCTGAAGCCTTGTGTGCTAAAATTACTGCCGCATCGAGGTCTCTACCTACGACCATTTCCAGGGCAGCAAACACATCACCGAACACACCCTAGATGGACGAACCATTCTCTATGGCAGAACTCGAAGCTGCTCCCTGCTCGGTTAACAAAGCCTGTTCTCCGGGCCCTGATGGAATAAGTTATACGCTTTAATGTCAACTAGGCGCCAATACGAAGCGGAACGCCGACTATCTCTTTTACAATATATATATATATATATATATATATATATATATATATATATATATATATATATATATATATATCTATATATATATATATACTATATATATACACACAGAAAGTAAAAGTACGCTCTTCAGAGACTTTATTTCCAACGTTTCGACCTGTCACAGGTCTTCCTCAGGAATGAAAGCTTTGGGAAAAAATCGTACGGACTCAGGGTGGGGGCGGCGCCCCGAAACACAAGCCACGTGAGAAACAAACACACAAACGACCACACACACCATACAGAGCTTATTCTGCAAAGGCAAGCGAAAAAGACCCCCCAAAAACAAAATCAAACAAACAAACAACAAAAACAAAACAAAAAAAAACGAAAGAAAGAGGGGGGGGGGGTAAGGGGAAGAGGAGGAACATACTGCATGAACGCGAGTGGTGGGGATGACAGGAAATACGGCATGTTCATGTGTGGCGGAAGGCCGAAAAACATCAGGTGACAGGAAATACGGCAAGGTCTTAAGTGGGGAAATGCCGAAAAACATCCGGTTTGCCGTATTTCCTGTCATCCCCACCACTCGCGTTCATGCAGTATGTTCCTCCTCTTGCCCTCCTCCCCCCTCTTTCTTTCGTTTTTTGTATTTTTTGTTTGTTTGTTTGTTTGATTTGTTTGTTTTTGGGAGTCTTTTTCACTTGCCTATGCAAAATAAGCTCTGTATGGTGTGTGTGGTCGTTTGTGTGTTTGTTTCTCATGTGGCTTGTGTTTCGGGGTGCCGCCCCCACCCTGAGTCCGTACGATGTTTTCCCAAAGCTTTCATTCCTGAGGAAGACCTGTCTCAGGTCGAAACGAATTGGATTGAATTGGATTGGATTGGAAATCGTTTTAGCAGCAGTAAGCATGATAATCAGCTAATCATAGACAACCAGGAAACCTAAGAATAACCAGCTGAACATTAGCTCACGCTTCGTATATCCTGGCATAGCCGAGCTAAGCCACTGATAATTTTTTCTAATCTGTATTCACGTCGGAAGATCTTTCTATAGGCCTCGTGCGCTGGTATGGTGGCGTCACTGATTTTGAACCAGCGGCGCCCCCTGTGGATCCGCGCCGCATCTTTTGCTCGTACCGTGCTTCGCCGGTCCGCGTATCCCGTGCGCAGGGCCAGCGCGAAGCGAGCCGTGCGTGAACTGTTCTGCGGCTTCGAATAAATAGGAAGCCCTGAGAAATGCTAAAAAATAAAGGCTACTTCACCTGCGGAAAAAAAAAAAAGAAACCACACGCCAGCAACCATGTCTTCGGCATCAACGCAGAAATTCAGGCCGAAACAGGGCCCTCTATATAGCCCTGGAACGTGGTGGGATTCAAATGAATAGTTTAAAATGCAAGTGCGGCAGGGGGTAAGCAAAAAATATGGAATGTAAATTTTAATCTGTCAGCATTTTTTGGTAATACCCCAGAGCCCAATCTTTGTAATGCCTGGCATTTGCACAATAACGCACAATGGGAGATCGAAGTTAACGCGTCGTAATAGTGTAACTGTAGACCATTTGTCGAGTGAAGTTAAAAATACATACAGGAAAAAAGAATAAAAATGAACTTGATATATCGAGAAGTCTGCCTATTCACAAGAATCACACGATTAATAAAACAAAATTATAAAGAACCCGGAAATGCAAACCGAACAACACAAAAAATTATTAATACGCACCGAATCCCAAACGCCTTGCATTCGCACAAAAGGGTATAATTATTAAAACATTTGTCGTATAATAACGTAAATGTATGTTATTTGTATAAGAAAAACTAAAAATACCAATCGAGCTAGAAATGAACTAATGGAACAAAAAGAAAACCAATCCGCCGCACTCACCTGTTTATTGATTCCGAAATAACACAAACCAGGAAAGCAAACAAAATTACGAAAAAATCAGACAAGCACCAATCTGGCCGCAAGTAAACACCTCAAGTTGAACAGAAGCGGCATAGGAATCCATACACAGGTACGATTCTTTAAATTTCCCGAATTTTGTTTATATTTCACGTACATAATCCCTTGCTTCGTTTCTGTGCTCGTCGGCAAACCCAAAGCGCTTTTTTTAGATGCAACGCATCTCTTTAACTCGCCTTGTCCCGCGTTGTCGCGGCGTAGTCCGCATCCCTCCCCCATTCTCCTCGCCGCGGCAGCTGCGCGCTCCGCCGCTCTCACCGCAGCGCCATCTGTGCGTCAGCGCGGTCAGCGCGCAGCTTGCGCTCGGCTGCGCTTGCTCCCGTCGCCGTGCCAGCTGTGCGTTAGCGCGCAGCTTGCGCTCGGTTAAAAAATTTACACCATCTTCCAGCGAGGGGAACCAT
The DNA here is from genome assembly GCA_013339765.2 of Haemaphysalis longicornis. Classification (NCBI taxonomy): domain Eukaryota; kingdom Metazoa; phylum Arthropoda; class Arachnida; order Ixodida; family Ixodidae; genus Haemaphysalis; species Haemaphysalis longicornis. The sequence continues at coordinate 46,401,224 of CM023456.1, forward strand.
GGGTAGATGCGACGCATCGGGGGTGAACATGCTGCGTAAATAGGATACACAACAACAGCAATCCACACGCTGACATCGCTAACATAACGGAAACGCAACGGCAACCCCCGATGCGTCGCATCTACCCCATGGTTCCCCTCGCGGGAAGATGGTGTAAATTTTTTTTCGAGGAAGCTTCTGGAAGGCTGTCTGCCGCGGCTGGGGCTAACACACGGCGACGGCGATTTTACATCAGTAGCCACGAGCAGAAATTGTCCACGAAGTTGCCGTGTGCGCGGGATAAGCCATCTGTGCGTCCACCGCAGGACACACAGCAGCAAATAAAACGCTTATTTAAATGTTAGCACGACGAGCGCTATTGAAACTGTCGAACATCGAAATTAGTGTACACGTCACCCGAAAAAGGTGCCCGCACAAGTTCGTGATGTGAAATTCGGTTTTGCTGACGTTCCTGCGTGCGAGGGCAGCCACAAAACTGTAGAGCCAACATATGCTCCGACAGACGCTGTTGACGAAGAAATGCTGGAACCAAGCGTTGAGGTGATCGGATGGCTTCTGGGAGCGCAGCCTGCGCTCTCCTTAATAACATTCGCATAAAAACCAACATAATTTATTCTTCAGCGATGTTCCAGACTTGTTTTTGTAACTGTTGAGCCATCGGCAAACATAAAAGTAGGCAGAATTGCTTATTTTTCGCCCGTAAAGGCGCCGTTCTGTGATACCTCCGCCGCTGGGGGCGGCTGACCGCGCCGGCCCCGTACGAGCAAAATATGCCGCCGCGGCTGCCAGGAGGCGCTGCCTGTGCCGCTCAAGTAGCAGCGCACTAGCCCTATAGTCCCGTTCGTACCTCACCTCGACTGCACCTGCATGGAACCCATTGATATCACTGTCGAAGGCACCTCTCATCTCATTGACAACCTCCAGACATCTACATCAGCCGGCGTTGACAACATCAATTTCAAAATACTCGAGAACACAGCACGTATGTCAAGCACCCGCCGCGGTGGCTCAGTGGCTAAGGCGTTGCGCTGCTGAGCACGAGGTCGCGGGTTCGATTACCGGCCGCGGCGGCCGCTTTTCTGATGGAGGCGAAAAGCAGAAATGCCCGTGCGTACGAGATTTCGGCGCACGTTAAAGATCCCCGGGTGGTCAAAATTAATCCGGGGCCCTCCACTACGGCGCGCCTCATCGCCTGCGTTGCGTCGGCGCGTTAAACCCTACAATCAATCAATCACGTATAACAAGCCTTTTTTTGTTTCATATATTTCGTCAATCATTGTCGTCTGGTCTCCTTCCCGAAGATGGGAAGATCGGAAAGATAGTTCTCATATTTAAGGCCGGCAACAGAAATTACCCTGATAACTACCGGCCAATATCACTGACATGCATATGTGGCAAGCTACTTGAACACATTATCTTTTCGCATATTTTCTGTCACCTGGAGTCAAATCACTTTTTCTTCCCTAATCATCATGGCTTCAGAAAAAAACGTATCATGCGACACACAGCTATTCGAATTTACAACTGACCTGCATTCAGGCACGCATAACAACAAACAAATGGACTGCATTTTCCTTGCCTTTCCGAAAGCATTTGATCGTGTAGCCCATAGCCATTTAATCTCGAAATTATCTGCTCTACGCTTATATTCTCTAACCTTACCATGGCTGCGTAACTATCTAACACTTCGCGAACAGTTTACAGTCCTCAATAATGCTTCATCTTCCTACTGTTACGTAACGTCCGGTGTCCCGCAGGGCAGTGTTCTTGGGCCCTTATTGTTTCTTATTTACATTAATGACTTGCCCACTAGCATATTACCTTCCATCCGTCTATTTGCCGATGACTGCATCCTTAAATACCGCACCATTAACAACGCTGATGATCACCTCAACCTTACAAAATGATCTTAACCTCATTTACAGTTGGTGTAACAAGTGACAAATGACCCTTAATATATTTAAGTGCAAACTAATGTCTTTTAGCGCCAAAAAAAAAAAAAAACAAAAAATTTAACTTTTCCCACGTCGTAAAAAATGAACAGAATTCACGACCATTACTGTACAAATATCTTGGTGTACATCTATCACCCAATCTATCCTGGTCGTTCCATTACACTGCCATCAGGGCGAAAGCATCTCAAACTTTAGGATATCTGCGTAGAAATTTGCGAAAAGTTCCCTCTGACGTTCGCAAGTTAGACTATTTGACTTTTGTGCGCCCACAGCTTGAGTTTGCCTCCCCAATATGGTCCCCATTTCAAAACTACCTAACCACGATGTTGGAGTCTGTGCAAAACAAAGCCGCTCGTTGTATTTCAGGAACTTTTGATCGTCATTCAAGTGTAACATAAAAGTAGATAATTCACTTGCGCCTCTGGAAAAACGCCGGTCCATTGCTCTCCTCTGCTTATTTCATAAATATGTTTATAATAGTAGGCTGTCACCATTACCACTATTACAGCAGTGCGCATATCGAGACGACTTCATAATCAGACTACTTTTTTCCCGCATTTATGGCAGCACACGTGCATTTCATTCATGAGCACTGCCTCCGGCCATTTCCATGTGGAATGATCTTCAGGATACCATTGCTTCCATAGCTGACAGTACTAGATTTCGAAAACATGTGTGTCAACATTTTTCATGTTAATGACGCACAACGCAACGTTTGCAATTTTTTATATTTTGTGCCTTGTTTGTTTTTGATTGTGTTTGCGTTCTACTTGGCAAAAGCTGTTCACTTTTCTGTTTGAGCGCCATTTTTATATTTTTAAAAATGAAATTGTAGAAATCTTCGTTTTCTTTTTGTGTGTATTACCCCGTGTTGATATGCTTGCATCAGCTGTGTTAATGCACATGGCGATTTATGTCCTATTGCTTCTCGGTACAACATCGTCTTTAACCTTTGATTTTACTCTAATGCTCTTGAAAATAGTTTTGTATTAATCCCCCCCCCTTACTCAATGCTCCTAGGAGCCTGTAAGGAATTGTGAATAAATAAAAAAAGGTCAGCAGAGCAGCCGAACAGCTGATACCGTCGGTCAAGACCCAGTCTTTCCAAAGTGCGCAGGCGCCGACAAAAAATACACCGCCGAGAGCGGCTGCGTTGCCAGTGCTCCTATAGTCTTTCGCTCGGGCCGCGACATGCGGGGAAGAAGCATAGCAGCGAAGTTGTCTTTCCTGCGTCTCAGGACGAGGCTCAGTTAGTTGCACGCGCAGTGTACATTGGCTGTAGGTCGCTTTTGTTTTTTTCGGAAGAATGTATATTGACCAGAGTGCACTGGGTGAGGGATGCGCAGACAAACTGTCAACGTCCAAAAGCTCACATTTAACAGTGCACTGCAGACCATGCTCTTGAAGTTCGTTTAAGACGCCAGTACTGTCTTATTTTTTATATGAGAATTGTTTCCACGGGTGCTATTCGTGAGGGGGCAGAGATATAGGCGGAATGCCTGACAAAGCCTCTGCCCCCCTACAGTTCAGCGTAGAAGGTAATGCAGAAAACGTATCCTGAAGCACGCAACAAAAGACACGCGATACACAGTGCTTAGAATAGACCATTCAAACATTTAACATAAGGTTGAATAGAACTCAAACGATACTTAAAAAAAAAAAGAAACAACAACAACAACAACAAAACTCGGAACGATTCCATGTCATGCACAAACTCAAAGAGTACATTTCAAGTACGTAACAAAAGGCACGCGTTACATAGCATTTAAAATAAAATAAAACAACTCGATGCATACATTTAAAATTTGTAAAACATGTCACACAATGCGCAAACTTGTTTGAATACACAAGGCACATTTCAAGCAAATTAATTTTCACAGTTCTATGCCGGTGAATACACGACACCACTTTCAATCCTAAACCTTCTGCATGCACATTTGAAACTTTGAAAAGACCGATTAAAATCAAGACATATATCACTCCTGTTCAACATGCTAAGGGCTAGGAAGTGTAACGTCTGCCTACCGCAATTTGTTCGTGTTGCAGGCAGCCTGTGCTTAGGACGTCTTATACTGTACGCCCTAGAGCCGTCATCCTGTGGTTTGTTATAAATTCCAGATTTTTGGATCCACTGCAAAAATTTAAAGTAGTATATTTGGTCCGCCTTTAGCATATTATATTTATTGAAAAGAGGTTGCGTTCGAAGTTCGCGTTTATCCCCCCGATAGTTCTCGAACATGCGTAATACTTTTTCTGGAAAATAATTAGTCGATCATAGTTAGAAGCTGTTGTAGTACCCCATACTAAAATTCCATAGCTCAGCTTGGAGTAAAATAGTGAATAATACTGGCTTTGCTTTAACCAGGTCGGCAAAACACTGCATATTGTACACATGCACCCCATGGCTTTAGATAAATCCGATTTCAGTTTACTGACGTGTGTATTCCACGATAGGTTATCGGTAAACCATACTCCTCAAAATATTTGTTCTGTAACTTCTTCTAGCACGTTACCGTTAAATACGATTTTAACATCACTTGTATCTCGTTTGATTGTTGGTTTAAAGACTATATACTTAGTTTTATTTGTATTTAAGCTTAACCGATTTTGGTTCAACCATTGACACAGTTTCAACAGGTAAGCATTCACATATTCTTCCAGGATTTTTTTTTTGTTTCCGCCGTAAAAATAATATTGGTGTCGTCGGCGTACATAATTAATTCTGGGGATCCTAGTATTTCTGTAATGTCATTTATATAGGCAAGAAACAGTAGTGGACCCAAAATTGACCCCTGGGGAACCCCGTGCTCAACTATAAGCTTTTTGGAAATTAATGTTTTGTTTATTGTAACATATTGGTATCGGTTCGTGAGATACGTTTTAATTAGTGTTAAAGCTACGCCTCGTATACCGTACGATTCAAGCTTCTTGAGTAAAATGTCATGCTGTACTGTATCGAATGCTTTTTTCCAATCTAAGAATAATCCGATGGTGTATAATTTGTTTTCAGTGTTGTGAATTATTTTATCCTTTATTAATTAAGGCCAGTTCCGCGGATTTATTTTTTTTGGAAAGCCATATTGCGACGGTGTTATTACTTGGTGTTTTTGAAAAAAATTCGTAATTCTCTCGTTTATAACCCGCTCTACTATTTTCGAAAATACTGGAAGTACAGAAATAGGTCTATAGTTATTGATGTCGGTTTCCCCACCTCCTTTATAAACGGGAGTAACTCGGGCTAGTTTTAATTTATCAGGAAATTCGCCAGATTCTAGTACCACCCGCCGCGGTGGCTCAGTGGCTAAGGCGTTGCGCTGCTGAGCACGAGGTCAGCGGGTTCGATTCCCGCGCCGCGGTGCTGCTTTTCTGATGGAGGCGAAGAGCAAAAACGCCCGTGTTGTACGAGATTTCGGCGCACGTTTAAAGATCCCCAGGTGGTCAAAATTAATCCGGAGCCCTCCACTACGGCGCGCCTCATCGCCTGCGTTGCGTCGGCGCGTTAAACCCTACAATCAAATCAAAATCAATCAGATTCGAGTACCTTGTTTATTATATCCGATAAAATGGGACTAACTATGTCTGCAACATGTTTTACAGGCAAAACCTTAATTTCATCGTAACCAGCGGCTACATGGTTATCTAAGCTTTTGATTATTTGTTCAATTTCATGCGGGGTTGTTGGAAAAAGCATTATTGATTCGGATAGGTTTCCAACTCCTGTTATACTGGGCGTATTGGAAGTGGTCCCGGCATATACACCAACATTTACAAAATGTCTGTTAACTACATCTGCAAGTTCTTCTCCGTGAATTATAGTAGTATTTATTAAGATTTTTTTTATAGTATGCTGACTTTCTTTCTTCCCATAAGACCGTTAATTGTGTCCCAAACCTTGCGGGTGTCATTCTTAGTGTCTTAAAATTTATTTTCGTAGTAACTTATCTTAGCGTTTTTCAGGTCGGAGTTCAATTTGTTTCTGTATTGTTTATAAATATCAAACATGTCGACTTTGCGACAGCGAATGAAGGTGTGATACAAGCGATTTTTTTCCCTTATCCTTTTGTACAGCTCGACGGTTATCCATGGCTTTCTCACTTTTTTAAGTTTGGTTTTGTACTGCCGTGAAGGAAAGTGCTTTGTTGTAACAAAATACGAATTTGTCCAGAAATTTTTCACAGGCACTCAGAGGGCTGTGCTCTTAGAAAATATCAAGCCAACTTTCATTTTAAATGAGGAAACGAAAGCAACTGAGGCTTTCATTGCCGATGTTGCGAAAAACACTATTTTGTACGGGGATACTAACAATACCATTGGTTACGTTTGTTCGATGAGGAGTTTATTGGACATCATTTTGTTGAAGATACTTTCGGCCTGCGGCATTCGCTTAAAAGGTACATAAAAAAAATTGGCGAAGCTTGCACTAAGTTGCGCAAGGCTTGAACCACAGCGAAGCTGGATGATTTCTTTTATGTAAGCACTGAAGGACACACAACCATGCATTCTATTAGGTTTGAAATTGTTTATTTACATGTTCCGTCGTCGCTTTTCACTGTGGTAGTAGTAGTATCGTCGTATCCATCTAGCCGCCACTTTGGGTAAAGACCTGTTCCTTTTTTTATTTTTTATTCATAGCATTGAAATCAAGCCGTGACCAACGTTAAAGTCAATGGAAGAGAGCTCCCGGCCACAATTTCGATTTCCCTGTTCCCAGGCTTTGGCTAAGTAGTACCCTCAGTCAGAGTATTCGCTTTTTCAAACAAAATGTTTCGAACAAGTGTAGTGCTTACTTAAGATGATGAGGAGAGCTAAAATATCTCGTAGTGGTTGCTAGTTTAGTTTTGGGTCTTGCTCGTTCTAGATTTTGCTCATGTGTCACCTCGTCCTTGTTTTTGTTTTGGTTTGGTTTTTTCCAGCTTGCTCTAAATTCCAGTGTTCTCGGCATGCCTTGGTGATGTGTTACTGAGCGTTTTTAAAGCAAACTTCTGCGCTGCACACACTAGGTTTGCTGCCGACTTGGTTCTATTGGCTCTCAGCAGCCACAAAAACGCACCACCAAGGTAAGGATAGCACAGCTCGAAAAAAAAATCAAAGCCCTTTTCTTAAAGGAAAGATGGCTAAAATACGAAGATTTCTCCATGCGCACAGAGTAAAATCAAAGTCCGGAATTCGCGCTCCAAAAATCCAAAATCCAAACCGCCAAGACCAATGTCAAAGTCCACTTCAAACTCAGTCAAAGTCCAAAGCCGACGCCCGCGTAACCAACCCCAAAGGAAATGCTCAGCGATAACGATGGAGTGTTCATCATCATCGGCGATTCTATTAGAATGCGAATGTGTCTGCCAGTGATATACCGTATAATTTTTTTTTGTGCGTAAAGCCCTTCCATTGTCTACGTGTGGGGTATGATTGGTGGGCCTTTGTGGAAACCCATTGCGTAAAGGTGGGGCTCTCCTGCAGCGCGTTTTGGCGTTACTACATCGCCATGAGTGAGGCATAAAAAGTTTCGCTTTAAAAACTTCGCTGCAACGCTGAGTAACAAGGCATTCTAGGGTCCTATTTCTTTCTTGCACTTGGTAACCCGTTGAACTGACCTCTCTTGCGAGCAAAAAAAAAAGCGTTTTAATTCTAACATCACAGCGTAACTCGTTGCTGCGCCCTACATCCACATATTTATTACTTTAAGCGACACTACACGTACCAAAGCGCCATTAAAAGGGCGCACAGATATGCCTCGCTCATCCCTCCCATTCCACCTCCACGCCTGCAAAACAGAGCCCAATGGGGCGACCAAACCCAAGCTCAGAGAACAGTCACGTCCTGCACGTCACTCAGCACATCCTCCCACAATCAGACAATGCTGCCAGTACGGCGCTCCCGGAACAGATGATTGCTCTTCACCACTGCGCGGCTACAGCCAAAAACCCAGTTTCATCCCACCCGCCGAGAGGTTTGGACGTCCATGGTCAGTCTGCACGTATTCCACACCCTTGCTGTCCCTGGTGTGACCCTGCCGCTACTACCCCTTCCCCAAACTCCTCCTCCTTCTCCTCTACTACGGCTGCTGCTGCGCTTCGTGATGGTGGCGCAGCAGAAAGTTGTAGAGCATCTGGTGCCCTAGGTTGGGGTCGTCCAGAAGGTCGCCCCCGTGGGGGGCCTCCTACTGCCGCGCTGTTGGGCAGCAGGTTGCGGAGCGAAGAGCTCTTGCCGCGGTTTCGCTCGCCAAACACCACCATCGTGGGAACCTGTGGTGACCGAGGCGAATGAGGAATCGCCAATAAGGCGGGCATTGTAACATCCGTGCTCTTCGAGTCCGTTTTAGCGCTTATCGGCACATGCACTGCCATTTTCTGTTTGTACGCGTCTCTGTAACTGGTTACAGACTCATGCAATTTCTTGCCGCCGCTTCAAGGCGAGCACAGTCAACGAATAAACAGAACAAATCACAGCACCGCCGGCCTTAGGTTTCAGTGCCCGATTTTTTAAAGACGATAGTCTTTGTTGGGCTACTTAAACGCAGTTTTGGTCTGTCTGTCTGTCTGTCTGTCTGGTCTGTCTGTCTTGAAAGGATAAATTTATTATCAATAAATCCTGCTAACAATGATACAACGTAACAACCAGAAACAATTAAACAAGCGCAGCGCCTGTTGCTACAAAACTAATAGAGCGCGAAAGCTGCCAGTTACAGACACTTACAGAAACACATAAACAGCTTCAAGTTGATTGTAGACAAAAAAGATTAAAAGATTAACATACAAACAATTTAGAGTTGCTTACAACCAAATGATTAACATGCGAGGTAAACAATGATACAAAAAAATTCGCTTCAAGAATGCAGCAATATACAGAACAGAGTTGGTTTATGTCACAACTGGGTATACTGTACTGCACTAACACACAATTCTAACACCAAAATCAATTGTTACAACGAAACTCCCTAAGGACACAGGTCTGGAAAACTGGCATGAATAATAACCCTTTTGTTCGAAACCTCAATAAACCGGGTAGACCAATGTCGCACAAACTCTTCCTCACCCAAAAGGGCCGATTCGCCTTCCAATAAGGTCACGAGGTGTTGTCTGAAAAAGGAAAGCAAGGGCCACTGCATACGTAGCCTGCGATTCTGTGCTACGGCCCTGCAGCGATTACGCCAGACTGTGACTCTATTCAGCCACCCGGCCAAAGTGAAACAGAATCTGCGAAATAGGCTTATATACCCACAGGCAAACCTAAACGTCTAAGTCCGGTGACAATCTTCATACTTGTCAACATTGTTGAACAAGAACGAAACATTACGCAAATATAAGACAGAAAATTAATACACAAGGGATATTTACAGTGTTCCTTTATAAAAAAAATTCATAGACGCCTGGTTTTTGCGATATCAAATGAAATACTACATCAACTGCAGAAAATCGTCGCCTGCTGTTGCCCGTGCCACTATGCCTTCTGGCGGAATTTTAAGAAATCAAACGGCAACAGTAACGAAAGGTTCCACTAGACAAGCTCGACGTTCCGTTTGTAATGCACGTTGATAAGGGCAACAGGGTTCTAAAAACACTGTAGTACAGTCGGTAAAACGCTTGTCTATAACAGCGATTTCAACTTCAACCAGCTACATCCGAAAACTGCCGAAACGTACTCGTTCCAAACATGTCGGAGGCAAAAGCGAAGGGCTAAGACTTCAGAATTCCGCAGTAGTTTTATTCAAATCCCGCTTCCGGCGGGGCAGGATAGGGCTGAGAGTACGAAAGCTGTGTTATAGACAAGCCTTTTACCGGCTGTACAAGAGAGTGAAATGCTGGGCTTGTTGGTTCATAATGTTGCGAAAAAGAAACCAGCGGCAAGAACACGCAGGACAAGAGAAGGAGGGACACAAACACAACGCTGGACTACCAACTGATTTAATCGGGAAAAAACGATACACTTATATGCAAAACCACGCGCACGCGCACAGCTTGACAGCATGAAGAAACAACTTTATACAGCTTGGAAGTGAAATTCTTTATCTGTTAGAACCACCGAAGGAACGCTGACACATGACTCCTTGTGTTTTCTTATAAAAAACACCTCAAGTAACTCACGCTCGCGTCTTGATTTGCCCCTCCCCACAGTTACGGCATGGTGAAATTTTGGAACACAATCCTGGCAGCTTTTTGTATGTAAAGCTAAATTGCTACCCGTGCGCGAACTCAAAGTTGCTCGGTGCTGCCTCAATCGTTCATTAATATGCATATAAGTGTATCGTTTTTTCCCCATTAAATCAGTTGGTAGTCCAGCGTTGTGTTTGTGTCCCTCCTTCTCTTGTCCTGCGTATTCTTGCCGCTGGTTTCTTTTTTGCAACACTGTAGTAGCATGCCTCGAATCACGCGCGTCTCCGCCGTACGGCAGCGCTGGCATCGAGGAACCCGGCCTGGAGCAGTAGAACGCGGTAAATTTAAATTGGCTTGAGCAAACTTCTAGCGTGTTATCTTGGGAGGAACGAGAGAGAGCGAGAGAGAGTCGCTTTATTGGAAGAGAAACGAAAGTCGACTCAGCCGATAACTGCCTCTCGGACGAGACGGGAGAGGAACAGCATGAAGGGTGAGCGGGAAAGAGAAGGGAGGCGTTTACATGGCAGGGGCGCCAATCGACAACCGTCTTTCGTCGACATCTGCAACTAAATATTAAGGAGCAGATATGCGGCCATTTTTTCTAGGTGCATCGGAAAACATGGCATTTTTAAAACGTGCGTTTACATCTGTGACATGGCTGTGCGGAAAGGCGGAGAGATAACGGGGCGTCAACGACTTTGAAAGGGATCAACGTGCAAGAGGATCACACAAACTGCATTAGGATGACGCGTGTTGGCTCCTCACCGAGCCGCCGTTTCTTCAGTGGCGGCTAGAGTGGAGGCATGTGCGCTCGCCACTGAGGTTGGTCGGCTGCGTCTCCTGTTGCGTTCCAACACGACACAACAGAAAACACAACACGACGGGAAAGCTGCAGCAAGCGCCCCCGTCAACCCTCAAGGTGGATTTCAGACACGTGGAAGCGGGTCCAAAGTGACGTTGAGGCGAAGTTCTTTAACAGATGTTAGATTACACACCACTTCGACGGAAAAGAAGACATCCTGCAATGGGATGCCGAGAGCAGCAGCTCAAGCCTTGTGACACAGTCGAGTGGTTGTGAGTGACTGGGTATCAGGCGTAAGCGCTGGGTCTGTTCCCTGGGCTATTTTGTTAAGGGACACTGAAGTGAATTGTCAAGCTCCCGTTTTTGCTTGCACTGTGTAGACTGGCTCAAAATAGCACACTTTTCTTCGTTTATCCGGTTGAAAAATCGGTAATTATTTTACAAAGCGCGAAAGAAGAAAAACTACCATGCGCGGTTTGCGGCGGCCGCACAAACTAAGCTGCGACGTTGGGAGGAGGGGGCGCCGTGATTGGACGACTGCCCAAGGTTAGGAATAAAACAAGTTTCGGTTTCGGTTTCGGTCTGAAAACATGTTTTACATTCGATGGCGTCGTTGGATGGGCATTATCATTATCCCAGTTACTCGTAGTACCGCGCTTTCTGCCATGTTGTCGGCTGTAAAATGCATAAGATAAGCCTCCCAGTACGGCTTGGAATCGTAGCATTCACTATCTGAGGCCTACGCAGTGCATGAACGCCTCCGCGTCCCCGCAGACGCTCAAATGCATGCGACTTTTCCCCCATATTTGGAGCTTGCCTCGCTCATGCCTGGTAGTCGTAAAAAGCGTGTTCGCACCAGGCCAAGGGTCTGTTGATTCTGGCCTGTGCCCACTGCCCGCAAGCAGTCGGTGCTTATGTGCACAGCACGCAACGAGAACTCGCTAGCGCGCCAGTGCCAGCCTGCGCGAGTTCTGTGGACTAGTTCGTGGAGCAATGAACGTTGCGGCCCAAAAAAAGGTGAAACTCAGTATAGAAAACACTCGGCGAAAAAACGAAAAGTTAACTCATAAAAAAAAAAGCATGTACCCGCGGCGATTTCGAACTTGTGACTGGCAAACACTTCCGATGACATACCTAGCGCCTCAGAAGACTAGGCCACGGGGGGGCCTTTTTTGTTTTTCCAAACACAATTTTTTATTTACATACATAATGCACTGGCACGCTCGATGCGGTGACCAATGCTGGTACGAGTACATACTGTCGCCACAGGGACTCCAATCACCTTTAGGACGTGCCTTCACTTGAGCCGCAGAGTAAGCAACGTAGTGGGACTGCGGCGGCAACAACGAACAAACAAGCAGGAAAATATGGACATCCTGAGACAGTGGGTATATTAGAGTACATGAACTGGGAATCGTGTGAAGATAAACATGTTCACCTATGAGTGTAAACTCTGGGCAAGGATGTACAAAGCCTGTTCAGAGGGGAAAAGCGTCTCTACAAAGTACTGGTGAGGCAAGATCACAGCCGTTGCCAGCGCTGCATCTCTTTTTTTTAAAGGGCTGCAGTGCTTGGCATCCTTTTTGCAGTGAGTCGCAAGAGCTCCGTGTCAGAATCTCAACACCCAAACACGCTCACTGTCCATCAGCCTTTGCCGTGAAGTGCCGCCAGGTAGCCTGGTGTTCCTGGCGCACTCCACTGCATCCACTCGAGCCCTCCACAGTCGAGTGAGCCCCAGGACAAGCACGCAGTCCCGAAGCGCCTTGTTCTCTGTGGGCGCACTCAGGTGCCGGAGGCCTGACCACGCAGGTCCCATCGCCTCGGTGTACGCGGTCTGCAGCTCGTCCCAGAAGACGGCCGCGGCGTTACAATCTGTGAGGACGTGTTCTGCCGTCTCGCGTTTTCCCACAGAGGAGGACAACCCGCGCCGCCATGGAGAAAGAAACCCTTATCCTCCAGACGTGCCTTTGCGGGCAGCACCCCCATGTGGAGGCGGAAGAAAAAAGTCCTTTGAGGGCGGTGGGCACAGGAAGTCGTCTTACTCGGCTTCAAGACATCGTTGGGTATTGGGGGTTGTCGGTAGAGAGGGGGCGGCAGGACCTTCTCCACGAGGTCCCAGTACAGTTTTCTGGGTTTTGATTTGAGCAGATAATCCCAAGAGAAATGCTGCTCGAGGCAGGGCTAAGGCTAGCGCGATTTCTTGTAGAACCTCGTTCCGCGCGTGTCAAAGCAGAGTGATGCTGTCGTGGCAAGCCACGGGGCCAAATGTCTGGTGCCCAGGCACTGCGTGGCCGCCACTAGGAACGGATCGCGTAGACCCAGAAAGTACAGAACCGTTGGATAGCGAGTTTGAGCTCCGCGTTGACGAGCCCAAACCCACCTTTTCTAGGCTCCAGAGAGGTTTGAGCGGCGCATGGGCTCGAATGGGACCGCCAGAGAAACACCGCCCAGGACCGGTGCAGCCTATTCAGGGGGTCTGCGTCGATGGAAGTTATGCGGGCCCCGTACAGCACTGCGGGGTATGCAATCGCATTGCACACATGAGCTCGTGAACAGAGCGATGTTTCTATTTCTCCATGGTTGCAGCTTTCTTTCCGCAGCTGACAGCTTGGGTTTCCACCGATTTTGACTGCGACGCTTTGGTTGAGGTTGACGCCCAAGTAATTGGACATCTCCTCTTCCCAGTTCCATTCCAAATAGGCAACTTGGTTTGGAGGCCCAATCACCCAACCAGGCTCCCCTCGACTTAAGTAAGTTTAGCTCTGCTCCCGAAAAGCGGCAAACTGGTTTGCTAGTTTAATTACCTCGCCCACTTGTGATCCACGAGTGCAGATGAAGGCCACGTCGTCCGCATATAGGCGAGAACACGGAGCTCCTCGTCTCCCATCTTCAGGCAATTGATGACCTCGGATGCAAGGGCCATACGGCAAAGTGGCTCAAGATAGAGGGTGAATAGGATGGGTGACATGGGGCAGCCCTGGCGCACCGACCTGTGGATGTCTATGGGCGTTCCCACAGACCTATTTGTTACTACGCAGGTAGATATGTCTCGTAGCAAGTTTTGATCCAATCGATCATTGTGTCCCCGATTCACAGTGTTGGAGGAGATCGAGTAGAAAATTGTGGTCCACCTGATCGAACGCTTTCCTCAGGTCCAGTTGAACGACGGCCAAAGGTAGCAGACCTGATTCAGCCGCCTCGACGGCTACCCTCATGCGATGTAGGTTGGAATTGATGGACTGAAGAGTGCACTGAGCGCTCAGTTGGTCCTCACTGCACTGCACTGCACTGAGTTGGTCCTCACCAGACATGCGGTTTTAAGAGGCCACAGGGGGCCGCTGGGGGCGATGGAAAAGATAAGGTATATAATGTATAACCAGTTTACACTTTTATTTAGTTTTAGTATTTCAAGCATCTTATGTGACTATTTGTTGTATTGCGCTCGTGCAGTAAGCGTCCCCCGAGTTTCCACAATCGCTCACGTCTAGCAATTGCATTTCGTAGACGGGAAAGCGTTCGCAGATGCGTAGTCGTGCTGCTGACCACTCTGCTTGTTCGCCCAGCGCAAAAAAGTGCTTCCCGCACCCTAGTTTTACGCTGTACGGTAAAAATATTAGTTGATTTTATTTCCTTAGTACCTATATTGACTTCGCTCACTCTTCTCCCCCTTCAAGAGGCCTTATATTTTCCTACTGACGTACCAGTCAGCGAAGCGTCGCATGTGCGCTTGTGCAGCGCTTGTGTGAAGCGACCTTGACTTGGAGCTAGATACAGTGTACAAACTAACGAAGTAAAGAAAGGCGCATTCTTCCATTCCCAAACGTGTTGTGGCTTAGTTTCAACTGATCGAGCGAATTATAGAGAGAGAGAGAACGCAGTTTAATGGTACTGACGAGGTCTGTCCAGCAGATAGCCTAACATGCTACGTCAGGTGAATAATGACACAAATGAAAAAAAAAAAAAAAAAGAAAAAAAAACGACAAGCGGTCTGTATACAGAGTTCAGTAGTACGAAGTAAAAGTAAAAGAAGTGTTAAAACACACTAGAGAATTGTTCTAGCGCACTGGGGAAATGTTCGCTTTCAAATTTAGCAGAGTTCAGGCAACCGCGGAGCGACAACACGGGGTCATGAGATCACTAGGTCAGGTTAAAAATAAAAGACGGGGTAAACACGCAATGGCTGAAGGTTCACTTTGAATTTAAGCACAGTTCGGGAAAACTGCGGAGCGACCACGAGCAATCATAACACTTTGACCGCCAACCTAGTAGTCACGGTGATCACAGCCCCGAAATGTTCACTGGGACACCACTAAGAGCTTGAGAGCGCAAAGGTGACGGTCACGGTTCTGTAGCACATGTCGAGTCAATGCTCGGCACTGTTAAAGTCTGTGAACTAGGCCTGAACTGCGAAGGAAGCTTAGGAAGGCCCTCGTCGCACGTGAAGCCATCTTTGCGCATGACCAGGGGCCAAGCACATCATTCAACGTAAGACACGATGTGGGTAGCCTGCCCAAAGTCACTGTCAAGGAGCGTCTTGGTTCGTCATATCGTTTACACACACATACGACATGGTAAATATCTTCGGGACAGTTACAGTCCGGACAGAAGGGTGAGCTGGTCTGCTGAAGCTTGAAACGAAAAAGGCGAGTGTAGGCGACGTTCAGGCGTATGCGGTGTATTACGGCTGCGTCGTTTTTGGGTGAGATTAGAGGGTAACTTGAAAGTACATTCTGGGTCGACAGAATAAAGCGGGGTATAGCGACGTGAAGGATCCACCCATATTGAAAGCTGTACCTGCCGCGCAACACGACACGCAAGTGCGGCCGCATCCTTCCTAGAGAACGGTATTGCCGCAGTAGGCACTTGGCAGTTGTGAGCTTGGGAAGCTGCAGCGTCTGCTGTTGAATTACCCGATACCCGCAATGTGCCGGTATCCACTGTAGTTCGACGAAATGGCAAGCATTCACGGCTTGGTGATGTAAAAACCGAATGTCCCCGACTAGCTGGTCAGAAGGGAAAGACTGAAGGCATTGAAGGGCCGCGCGGGAATCCGTAAAGATAGCCCATTGGCTGGGTGACTGCGTGGTGATGTATTCAAGAGCAGCACGGATGGCGGTGAGCTCAGTCACTGTTGATGACGTCCTGTGACTGAGTATTTTGGTTATCGCAGGTATCCAAACACCAATCGTGGAAGATCCATCTGTCACTGAGCCATCAGTGTATATATGTTTATGGCCGATGTATTTGCTGTCTAGAAGTTGTAGAGTGTAAAACTTAAGAGCTGGAGCGGGAACATTTGCTCTTCGCGTCACTCCTGGCACGGCTGTGTGAATGCTTATGGGTGGGAGCAACCATAGCGGGTACGAAGGCAGAGATGGGATCTCGAAATTGTTGCGGTAAAAGGTCTTGCAGATCTGAAGCAGAAGTCTCAGCCAATGGATGGTGACTTGCCTCGTGACAAAACGCAAACATGCCCGAAGCAGTTCCTGTTTGCGCAGCGCTATCGGCATCAATCGTCTACATTCAATGAACGTTCCCAGGGTTGATGTTGTTTTTGGGACGCCGATACACACCCGGAGTATGCGCGCCTGCATGCTTTCCAAAGCCTTGAGATTTCCAGCTGAGAGGGGAAACAACGCAGGAAGGCTGTAGCGTAAAAGCCCTTCGCAGAGAGCGTCGTAGAGACGAAGAAGCGAGTAAACTGTGCAGCCACCACTGTTGCTGGAAAGCATTCTGAAGATGTTGAAAAATGACGAGAACTTTTCTTTCAAACTACGAATGTGGGGTGTCCATGTCAACAATCTATCGAATGTGACGCCGAGAAATTTATGATTTGTGACATAAGGTATTGGTATCCCCATTGCCGTGAGCTCGTACCGTGTGACATCACGTTTCGTAAAAGCGATGGCTGCTGATTTTGTTGCCGAGATTTGGAGTCCACGCACTGCGAGGAATTCTGAGATAGCATCTATTCCCCGCTGAAGCCTCGCACGAAGCACACGCCTATTTCGGCCGGAGCACCATATGCAAATATCATCGGCATATAAGGAAATCGCGATATGAGGTGGCAAACATTTTTCAATGCCGATGAGGGAAATATTAAAAAGCGCTGGGCTGAGTACTCCTCCTTGTGGAACACCACGAGTTACGGTGTGCTTCGATGTGTCGCCATCAGAGGTGGTCATGAAGATGCTTCTGTCGGTAAGGTAATTCGACAGCCAATCGTACATCCGACCACCAATACCCAATGAGTGCATTTGAAAGCGGATAGCGTCATGCGTGACAGAGTCATACGCAGCCTTGATGTCCAAAAACACCGCTATAACGGTGTTACGGAGTGCTTTTTCGCGCTTGACGCAATTAGAGAGGGCGATTACATTGTCGATACTGCTCCTGCCTTTGCGGAAACCGGACATTTGTGGCGGGTAAATATTTCTAGTACTTAGATCCCAATCTAGCCGAAGCAGCACCATTTTCTCCATCAGCTTCCTACGCAGCTCAAAAGCGCAATGGGTCGATACGATTGAATGTCTGAGGGATCTTTTCCTGGTTCAGTATAGGCACAATGCGAGCAGTCTTCCAGCTGGGCTGCAGACGACCGGTCCTCCAGGATTGGTTGAAAATGTCCAGGAGAAATCTCTTCCCCTCTTCTCCAAGATGGGTCAGAGCAGTATAAGTTATGCCGTCTGGACCAGGGGAGGCGGACTTGTTAACTGCAGATAAAGCCTTGACGAGTTCCGGTATTGTAAACGGGGCATCCGTAAGGGGCGTGTGATGTGATAGGCGTCCGTTATCCGAAAATGGAAGTGACGGAGGTGACGTTGATGTGGCCGCAATTTTTGCACAGAACATCTCAGCGACGTCTAAGAATGTGGAATTGGTACGTAATGAAACGCGTTAAATGGGTGGAGACATGTCGGTGGTGTGCGAATACTTCTGACGAGGCTCCATATTCTAGTGAGTGGTTTCCTGGGGTCCAACTTTGAGCAGAAAGATGTCCATTCACGTTTAGCCAATTTGCCCATGTGCCGTTGAATGCGCTTCTGCACTCGTCTGGATTCTCGAATGTCTTCAGGTGCCAGTGTTTTACGCGCTCTTCTTTCTGCTCGCCGGCGTATGGCACGAAGCCTTTCAAACTCTGCGTCGGCGACAGAAAATAACTTGGGTAATATAAAAGCCGTCGTGCTCGTTTTGCGCGCATGCCATCGTGCTTACAAAGTCGTCGTAGGATAACACTGAACTCAGGCCCTCTTGTACTGCTGTGGTAAATACCTCCCAGTTTGTGAATCGGACCTCATGTTTTCTATAACTGCCCGGAACACCGTCCAGTGTTATGTAAGTAGGGAGGTGGTCGCTGCCGTGGGATTCAATATCCACAGACCAGCTTAATCTGGAAAGCAGCGTAGAGGAAACGAGGGTGACGTCAAGAGCGCTTGAAACGCCTTTACGGAAAAAAGTTGGTTTTCCGGTATTAAGTACAGTCATGTTGTGCTGATAAGCAATATCTAGCAAGTGCTGCGCTTTAATTGTTGTTCTGCGGCTTCCCCATGACGGATGATGCGCATTAAAATCGCCAGTGAGTATATACGGAGGCGGCGTAGCACGAAGGATACTCTCCAAACGGTCTCTATCTAACGCCTTTCGAGGTGGAATGTAGGCGGCAATGACGGTGAAAGACAGACCTTCGATTTGCACCGTGGCTGCTACGTATTCGTTTTCTGCACTTGGCGTCAAATCATGGTGTACAATGGTGAGGTCATTTCTGAGAGCTAAAAGTGCTCTTGTTGAAGGCACACCAGGTTTGGAACGCAGTAATGTGTATCCTGATAGGCGTACGTCTTCAGATAGACGTGATTCCGAAATTGCGAATTATATAGTTTCAACTGATCGAGCGGACTAAACGGTGGGCCGACTGACTCGGTCGCGGAAGGTCGGCGAGCCGTGGAGTAGCGCAGCCAATTGTCAGCTCCTCTCCTGCTGACGTCACGCGAAAACGCCACAGAAAATGGGCGAGCGTAAAGAGAGGAGGACAGCATTTTCGAATTGATTTTTCTACTAAATAAATTCGCGTAAACGCGCACAGAGTGGTCGAAACAGGGCCCAGGGACTCCGGACTACAGTTTGCGCTCGTAATCCCGCATTGTTTACAAATCACTTCAGTGTCCCTTTAATGTGGGCTGTATAGAACTTTCCTTGTGCCTGTCTCGTCTAGATACCGCCGGGAATATAGTGTGCGTGTGTGTGTGTTGGGGGGGGGGGGTCATTTTATATTTTTTTAAATATAAGCACCCCCTCACTTTGGGCATCGCGATCATGGAAAAAAGGGGGTGCTGGGAATCGAGCAAATACTATAGATATATATATATATATATATATATATATATATATATATATATATATATATATATATAATAAATAGATGGAGGCGAAAAGCAAAAACGCCCGTGTGGACGAGATTTCGGTGCACGATAAAGATCCACTACGGCGCGCCTCATCGCCTGCGTTGCGTCGGCGCGTTAAATCCCACAATCAATCAATCAATCAAATCAATAATATATATATATATATATATATATATAATATATATATATAATATATATATATATATATATATATATATATATATATATATATACCGTAATTACCCGATTCTAACGCGCACCCGATTTTCCTGACAAAAAACCGAAAAAACTTGCACCTCCGTTTGTAACGCGCACGGAACTGTGTGAGCAAGAAAAACGAAAGCGAGAGAAACGGGTGATTTATTTCCCGAATTAATCTCACTCATCTCACGCCTCGTCGCTCTCCGCTGACCACATCTCGTCCTCGGTGCCGGCAAGCACGTTCGCGGTACCACACTTCTGAACTAACGTTCAACCATGGTCGATGGGATCGTGGCCCACGCCTCATACACCCATCCCGCGAGCTTCTCCAGAGGCGCACGCTTCAGCCGACCATTGCTGTTATCAAGCGCGCAAGTGGAACGATTTGACGATTTGTGTGAACGCCGATAGAAAAGCTTAGGCGCCTATGCTTCCTGCTTCCGAAAAATCTTTGCTAAAAGCATAGAGTTAATACTACTGGCTAAAAGCTTTAGCGCCATCTTGACATGGCGATGGCGATGGGTGGGACGAAATTTCCGCTGTTTCGGTTTCGGTTTCGTATCCGATTCTAACGCGCATGCGATTTTTCGACCTAGTTTTCCGGAAAAAAAGTGCGCGTTAGAATCGGGTAAGTACGGTACGCATTCACTGCGCAAAAAACAATGCCGGATGGTAACAACTGTCCTCCTTGTGCCATGCCGATCTGGGCAAGTGAACGCACATGCGCCCTCATTTCAACAGCGAATGCGCGTTTGTCAGCTTAACGCAGCTGGTGTGGTCATGCGGAGTTGAGAATCGCTGAGAGCGAAAATAGTGCGAAACATGGAAACGCCGAGGAAAGGAGTCGCCGGAGATGGTGACGAATTTGGCCACTCTTCTTTCATTATTGCGGAGAATTCACCTGGCTGGAGCACGTATCCGATCGAGCCATTGTCTGCCTCCCAGAAACAAGATTACCTGAGACACCTCGGAATGCCCGAAGCCCTCGAACCGACCAAGGCCAACCTCGACGCTCTCATCAGCGTGCACCTGGAGCGCGTGCCTTTTGAGAACCTGGACAATTTGTTGGACCGGCCAGCGCCTTTGGACGCCGAGGCGGTACTCAGGAAAGTGATGCAACTGGGACGTGGAGGCTGCTGCTACGAGCTGAACTCCATTTTCGGTCGTTTGCTGCTCGCGCTTGGATATCGTCTGCAACTCCGAACTGCTCGCGTCCGTCTGCATGTTCCGGAAAGCTGTCGGGCGAAAATGACCTGGCCTGACCACATTGTACTTTGCGTCCACTGCGAAGACGACAACCACGACTGGTACATTGTAGACGTGAGCATTGGAGCCGTAGGCATCTACCGAGCCCTGTCGGAAAAGGGCGAAGATGAGCCTTTCCGTGTTCGTCGCCTTGGCCACCCGGAACTTCCCGGGACGCTGGAAGTTTCGATTCCCAGCAAGCGCCAAGGTGGGAGTGGCTGGAAGGTCCTTTACACAGTTGATCCATGTCTCCGCCATTGGGTAGACTTCGCCCCACTCTACTGGTTCTCGACGACGTATCCCCAGAGTCAGTTGAGATGCAAGCTGATAGTGGCCCGCATGCTGACAGATGGTTCCTGGCTGCGCTTGGTGAATGATAGGCTGAGCTCGTGGTCCCGGGACGGCCGGAGAGAAGACCTTAAGGCACTGCGCGACGAACACGAGATTCTGGATGTGCTTCAGCGGGACTTCGTCTTGCGCCCGAGCCATGACGAGGAGATGCAACAATGGCTAATCGTCTTCCGCGACCTCGTATAGGCACGCGGGCTGACTAGGATATGCTGGAGCAATAAACGTACGGTAACACACTGCTGGAAAATTTACCCTGTTTTTGGTGAGTTACTTATCGGCATACACTGCAAGAAGCCACGATAACCGATCAGAAAATTTTGCGTAAGTGCGCTAAAAAACTGTGTACTCAAACGTTTTAAAGAAACTACGGAGACAACGCACGTTCGTGTTTGGCAGCTGTTGGTTATGGTCTGCTGGAAAGTTTATAAAGATGGTAAATGAATTGAATGGCAAATACCAGTTTTCCAAAGATAGTGGCATTTCTTCTCGAGTCATTCCAAGTGTCTATCCCAACTCCACCAGCCTAGGTTGGCAACCGGCATTACAAGTTCAATCAACGGGCTTGTGCGTGCATGGGGTAGCGGGTAGCATCGTTTTAGGCAATATTCTTGTTAGTAACGCCAACAAGGTGTTCAAGAAGCGCGCAGGAGAACTGGCAAAACATTAAGATATGCCGATGAGTTTGTTTTTGTGAAGACTGAAGATTTTACCACTGCAAAAGGGTGAACTGAAGGGCTTGTTGGTACATCATATCGTTTGAAAACAGCGCGGAAGACGGGACGGAGCAAGTAATAGACGACACAAGCGCTGACGAACAACTGAGCGATTTAATTCGCAAGAAAATATATACATGAAAAACTAGGGGAAGAGAAGGAAAAATACGACATAAAATTTTGACAGAAAAAGGTGATAGCTACTGATTAGTAAGTATGACAACGACAATCTTTCGCCGCGTGACGAATTGAAGACAACTAGTCACGTAGGTACGCGATTTCCTTATCCAACAGTGCCACGGATGGTTCGCTGATACAATCGCTCCCTTTCCTCTTGATTTGGAAGGCCTCGAAGATCTCCCTCTCCCTCCGTCCGCGGTAAGAGGTGAGTGTGGCGCATTCAGTGAACCGAGGGGTGCCGCCGCACGAGGCGCAGTGTGCTGAGAGCGTGCCACCGGTAGAAGACCTGACTTTGTTGGCATGCTCCCTCAAACGTTCATTCAGGCAGCGGCCTGTTTGTCCTATATAGGAGCGTTTGCACGACAGCGGAATCTCGTACACGACGTTACTCACACAATCAACGTAACGTGTCTCGTGTTTTTTGACGCACGCTGGTGATTTGCTGCTTTCTGCGTTAACGCGCTTACACAGGCGGCTCAGTTTCTTCGGAGCAGAAAACACAAGCCGTACGCCCGCCTTGCCAACAATCTTCTTGAGCGCATGGCTCACTCCATGGACGTACGGGATGACGGCTGTCTTGGGTCGTTCTGCTTGAGGGCACTTCTCCGGAGCCTTCGAAGTGAGTTCGCGTAGCAGCTTAGTTGCCAAGGCACGCAGGAGGTCCGTCGGATACGCGGCACACCTCAAACGGCTAGCTTGCGCCTCAAAACTCTGTTGTGCACGGTGTGGGCAGGACCTCTTCAGGGCATTTCTTCAGGCAAGAGGGGAGTTGCCACGAGTGTGCTAAGAAATGCCCTGAAGAGGTCCTGCCCACACCGTGCACAACAGAGTTTTGAGGCGCAAGCTAGCCGTTTGAGGTGTGCCGCGTATCCGACAGACCTCCTGCGTGCCTTGGCAACTAAGCTGCTACGCGAACTCACTTCGAAGGCTCCGGAGAAGTGCCCTCAAGCAGAACGACCCAAGACAGCCGTCATCCCGTACGTCCATGGAGTGAGCCATGCGCTCAAGAAGATTGTTGGCAAGGCGGGCGTACGGCTTGTGTTTTCTGCTCCGAAGAAACTGAGCCGCCTGTGTAAGCGCGTTAACGCAGAAAGCAGCAAATCACCAGCGTGCGTCAAAAAACACGAGACACGTTACGTTGATTGTGTGAGTAACGTCGTGTACGAGATTCCGCTGTCGTGCAAACGCTCCTATATAGGACAAACAGGCGGCTGCCTGAATGAACGTTTGAGGGAGCATGCCAACAAAGTCAGGTCTTCTACCGGTGGCACGCTCTCAGCACACTGCGCCTCGTGCGGCGGCACCCCTCGGTTCACTGAATGCGCCACACTCACCTCTTACCGCGGACGGAGGGAGAGGGAGATCTTCGAGGCCTTCCAAATCAAGAGGAAAGGGAGCGATTGTATCAGCGAACCATCCGTGGCACTGTTGGATAAGGAAATCGCGTACCTACGTGACTAGTTGTCTTCAATTCGTCACGCGGCGAAAGATTGTCGTTGTCATACTTACTAATCAGTAGCTATCACCTTTTTCTGTCAAAATTTTATGTCGTATTTTTCCTTCTCTTCCCCTAGTTTTTCATGTATATATTTTCTTGCGAATTAAATCGCTCAGTTGTTCGTCAGCGCTTGTGTCGTCTATTACTTGCTCCGTCCCGTCTTCCGCGCTGTTTTCAAACGATATGATTTTACCACTGGTTCAGCACATTAAAATAACATTCTGAGAAAACGTGGTGGACCTAAATTCAAGTTGAAAGTGAAGAAAAGGAATCAGGCTGAAACTTATCAACGGCATGCAGATGCTCCCTTCCGTTATGTGGTAGGCGGGAAATACCAGCAAAGGTAGAGACTGAGACGCTTATGAGCTTCGCGTCAGGTAATTCGAAGGTCATTGATTATGGGGTGGTGTTGTCCTGCCACCATAGTGTCCAAGTCGCACGTGCCATGGAGCAGACGGGCCCTCGCTCCCAGGTCGCCAGGCTTGAGGTATTCTGGCCGTCATAACGGCCAGAATACCTCTCGGGCAGTGAGGCATCACAATCTGTCCCGGAAAGCATCAGTCATCACCTAAAGAAAATTGATTCGCGGTTTGAAGATACGGAAAACAGAATGCGGCGTTTCAACCTGCTTTTCTTTGGTATTCCTGACGTTCCATTGGAATCATGGGCTCACTCGGAAAAAAAGGCAATAGATCTGTGCGCACAACATCTGAAATTGTCGGTTGCACCGTCCCAAATAGAGCGGGCACACCGCCTGGGCAAATATCAGCCTGACAAATGCAGGCCCGTTATTGTTAAGTTTGCATTTTTCTAAATACAAGCAGAGCATAATGAAAAAAGGCAAACTGTTCAAGGATACCGATTTCGCGGTTCGAGAAGATTTTTCACGGCAAACACGGACCGCAAGAAATAAACTTCCCTTTGCAAAAGAGAAGAATGTGTCATTCAAGCTTAACGTTGACAGGTTGCGTATAGATGACATTACTTATGTATATGACGCAGCAACTGACAGTGTAACCCAGACACTCAGATAGGTAGACCGCAAAACTGAGAAGCCAATTATCAATAATCCACGTTCTAACAAAACCAAACCAGCCCATCAACCATTAGCATTTCAGGTCTCGTTCACTAATATTCGCAGCTTGATGCCAAAACGCGATGAGGTTGCTTCGTTTCTTAACGACAGGAACTCGGATATCATAGCGATAACAGAAACTTACCCGCCGCGGTGGCTCAGTGGCTAAGGCGTTGCGCTGCTGAGCACGAGGTCGCGGGTTCGATTCCCGGCCCCGGCGGACGCTTTTCTGGTGGAGGCGAAAAAGCAAAAACTCATACCATGTACAACGTCTCTCTCTCTCTTTAATGCATCTCCACTCTAACACCCCCCCCCCCCCCCTCCAATAAAATTACACCATCTTCCCGTAGGGGAACCCAGAGTAGTATGCGAAGCAGCCATGGGATCGATTCAAGTGTCCATTAGTTTTCAGTTCGTCGTTTCCTTAAGGTTGAGGTACGTAGCTACCGCTATATTTACTGTTTGGTTTCCATGGTAACTATGAAGCTTTTCACTTACCGGAACTATGAAATGGGAAATTTCGTTGACCCCATGGCTGCTTCGCATACTACTGAGAGTTCTCCTACGGGAAGATGGTGCAATTTTATTGAAGGTGGGGGGGATAGAGTGGAGAGGCATTAAAGAGAGAGAGAGAGACGTTGTACGTGGTATGAGTTTGTCATTATTTAGGCATTATCATTATCATGTTCAACGTAGGTGACGTCGAGCTGTGGTTGGCGTTTCGCTTTGATTATGGTCGCCTTATGGTCTGTGAAATGTAAAGTCAAGGGCTGTTGTAGTGGATGAACCCTAAAGTTGCTGAAGATAAGGTCGATGCACGTTCACCCAACAAGCCGCCCAGCATTGAGAATCTCCGCCTGATCTCCCTGACGTCGTGCGCGGGCAAGGTGCTGGAGCACGTGCTAAACAACCGTTGGCAGAGTTACATGGAAGAGCACGACGCGTACCCTGCGGCGATGCTGGGCTTTCGGGCCCGGCTGAGCACGCAAGACGCAATGCTACCGATCCAGCACGACCTGCTCGAGTCCCCCAGCAAGACCGACTGCAGGGCGATCCTAGGCCTCGACCTCAAGAGTGCCTTTGACAACGTGCTGCACTCCGCAATCCTGGCACAGGTCGAGAGGCTCGGGCTGGGACGGCGAACGTACGATTACATTCGGGCTTTTCTCTCGAATCGGACGGCGTGCCTCCACGTCGGTCACCTGCAGCTGGAGGAGCGAAGGGTGGGCAGCGTCGGCACACTGCAAGGGGCCGTCATCTCCCCCTTTCTTTTCAATATAGTCATGATACCAGTGGCCGAGCGCCTTGCCTGACTGCCGCAGGTCCAGCACACAATATATGCAGATGACATCACATTGTGGATGACGGGAGGCACGACCGGCCACATAGAGGAGTCACTGCAAGAGGCAATCTGGCAGATAGAAGACTGCCTGCGGGGGACAGGCCTCCGATGCTCTCCGCAGAAGTCGGAGCTACTGGTATTGCCACCTCCTGGCCACTGGCGCAAGTCGGCGGAGAAGGAGGCGGCTAACATCATGCTGCGGACCGAAGACGGCACCACCATCCCGCACGTCCGAGGAATCAGAGTACTCGGCATGCACGTCGACGCGGGAAACGGCAACCACACCGCTCTGAACCGGCTGCTAACGAAGGTGGGAGTGGCGACCCGCCTGGTCAAGCAGATCTCCACCAAACGACACGCGATGCGAGAGACGAATCTCCTGCGACTGCTGCAGTCGTTCGTGACGAGCCACGTCTCGTACGTCGGCGCGTTCCACGGATGGCTGCGGCACGAGCGGGAGAAAATCAACGCTGCAATAAGGAAGGCCCACAAGACGGCGCTGGGCCTCCTCGCCAGTACGAGCAACGACGCCCTGGCTCGACTAGGAGTCCATAATACCCTGGAGGAGGTGAGCGAGGCCCAGCGCACGACGCAGCTGACTCGCCTCGCAACAACCAAAGCCGGAAGAGCGATCCTACAGAGGGTCGGCCTGCGCCCGCCAAGGGCCGAATCCTATTGGGAGGAAGCCCCGAAGCGGGAGGAGGTGAGCAAGCAAGTAGCAAGGCGCCTGGTGGTGCTGCCGCTCCCGCGCAACGTGCACCCGGACCACAACAAGGAGCGAAGGGTTGCCAGGGCGAGAGCGCTGGCAGAAACATACGCCGACGACGCAAAGGCGGTGTACGTGGACGCAGCCAAACACCAACGCAAGCCGAAGACGTACGTGGCAGCGGTTGTCCGGGCCACGGACGGGAAAGTACTCAACACCTGCAGCGTCCGAGCGACGTCTGCGGAGCAAGCGGAGGAAGCCGCCATCGCCATGGCGCTGAGCGGCACACCGGAGGCGACCACGATCCTGAGCGACTCCCGCACGGCCATCGCCAACTTTGGCCGCGGGAGCGTCGGGACGCCGGCGGCGAGCCTGCTGCCGAGGACCAAGTCAACCACGACCCATCTACGATGGTTGCCGGCCCACGTCGGAGTCATCCCAGGAGGAGCGGCCAACCGCAACGAGGAGGCGGACGTCGTCGCGCGTGAGCTCGCGTACCGTGCGGCGCCCCCCCGCCCCTCGGAAGCGGACGAGGCTGACTTCCTGGACCCGGACCCGCTACTGGACTACGGAGGAATCCTCGCTTGGTACCGAGAGGGCCGCCGAGCGTTGCCTGGGCCTCACCCGAGACTAGGGCGACGTGAGGGGGTCCTCTTACGACAGCTACAGACTGGAACAGTACTCACGCCGGCCCTAGCCCGGCACGTGTGTCCCGGACTGTTTGAAAGTGCTACGTGCAGTGTGTGTGCGCGAGAACTGGCAACCTTAGCCCACGTGCTGTGGGGGTGTGACGCGTGTGCGGGGGGAACCGTGCGGGACTCTCTGCCACCGGACATGGAACACTACATCAGTTCGCCTGACCATCAGGCGCAACTCCAAGCCATCCAGCGGCTCGACGCGGCCCTGGCCCGACAAAAGCGAACGGAGGTAACTCCTAGTAGCTGGCGCCGGACCTGTCCACGCTGAGGTCTAGTGAGACAGGGGGTTGGTGAAGCCCTGCGCGGCCTGATTCACCCTTACATGCCGGATTGATATCAATAAAGTCATTTTCCTCCTCCCGGATGGTTGTGGTCTGCTTGTAATCATAGCCCGCCAAGACTCGCCGACGCACGCCGCCGCCGACGACGATGAAACGTTGAAGGCGTGTGAACCGTGCTCGTCTCGTGCCGGCCCAGGAAGACACCGGCAACACTGTCGCTCCAGGAGCCCTTAAAGGGGAAGCGTGTTCGTCTCGAGCCGGCCCAGGAAGACACCTGTAACCCTGTCGCTCCAGGAGCCCTTCAAGGGTAAGACACCACCGGGCGTTCAGCAAGCCGAGCATGCCCAGTGGGGCTGTGGACGCCGCACGGCGGAAGGAGGGACATAGCCCCGACTATGAGATGCTTCGCATCCAAAGCACCCGTGTGTACGAGATTTCGGCGCACGTGAAAGATCCCCAGGCGGTCAAAATTAATCCGGATCCCTCTACTATGGCGCGCCTCATCGCCTGCGTTGCGTCGGCGTGTTAAAAGGACACTGAAGTGATTTGTAAACAATGCGGGATTACGAGCGCAAATTGTAGTCCGGAGTCCCTAGGCCCTGTTTCGACCACTCTGAGCACGTGTACGCGAATTTATTTAGTAGAAAAATCAATTTGAAAATTCTGTCCTCCTCTCTGCACTCTCGCCCATTTTCTGTGGCGTTTTCGTGTGACGTCAGCAGGAGAGGAGCTGGCAATTGGCTGCGCTACGGCACGGCTCGCCGACCTTCCGCGACCGAGTCAGTCGGCCCAACGTTTAGTCTGCCGGCCGCCGACGGGTCGTCGCAATTCACTCGATCAGTTGAAACTAAGCCACGACACGTTTGGGAATGGAAGAATGTGCCTTTCTTTACTTCGTTAGTTTGTACACTGTATCTAGCGCCAAGTCAAGGTCGCTTCACAAAAGCGCTGCACAAGCGCACATGCGACGCTTCGCTGACTGGTACGCCAGTAAGAAAATATAAGGCCTCTTGAAGGTGGAGAAGAGTCAGCGAAGTCAGTATAGGTACTAAGGAAATAAAATCAACTGATATTTTTACCGTACAGCGTAAACCTAGGGTGCGGGAAGCACTTTTTTGCGCTGGGCGAACAAGCACAGCGGTCAGCAGCACGACTACGCATCTGAGAACGCTTTTCCGTCTACGAAATGCAATTCCTAGACGTGAGCTATTGTGGAAACTCGGGGGACGCTTACTGTACGAGCGCAATACAACAAATAGTCACCTAAGCTGCTTGAAATACTAAAACTAAATAAAAGTGTAAACTGGTTATACATTATATACCTTATATTTCCAATGTGGGGCACCCCCCGCGCGTGGCCTAGTGGTCTGGGGTGCTAGGTATGTCATCGCAAGTGTTTTGCCAGTAGCAAGTTCGAATCCTCGCGGGTACATGCTTTTTTTTATAAGTTAACTTTTTAGTTCTTCGCCGATGTTTTCTATACTGAGTTCATCTTTTTTTTTGGGCCGCAACGTTCATTGCTCCACGAACTAGTCCACAGAACTCGCGCAGGCTGGCACTGGCGCGCTAGAGAGTTCTCGTTGGCGTGCTGTTGCCATAAGCACCGACTGCTTGCGGGCAGCGGGCACAGGCCAGAATCAACAAACCCTTAGCCTGGTGCGAACACGCTTTTTACGATACAGGCATGAGTGATGAAAGCTCCAAATATGGGGGAAAAGCGCATGTATTTGAGTGTCTGCGGGATGCGGAGGGCGTTCATGCACTGCGTAGGCCTCAGCTTGTGAATGCTACGATTCTAAGCCGTCCTGGGAGGCTTATCTTATGCATTTTACAGTCGACAACATGGCAGAAGCGCGGTACTACGATTACTGGGATATTGAGAATGCCCATCCAACGACGCCATCGGATGTTAAACATGTTGTTTTACAGAACCGAAACCGAAACCGAAACTTGTTTGATTGTTTACCTTGGGCATCGTCCAATCACGGTGCCCCCTCCTCCCAACGTCACAGCTTAGTTGGCGCGGCCGCCGCAAACCGCGCATGGCAGTTTTTCTTCTTTCGCGCTTTGTAAAATAATTACCGATTTCTCAATCGGATAAACGATGAAAAGTGTGCTAATTTGAGCCAGTCTACGCAGTGCAAGCAAAAACGGGAGCTTGACAAATTCGCTTCAGTGTCCCTTTAAACCCTACAATCAATCAACCGATAACAGAAACTTGGCCTACCCCTGACATTACAGATAATGAAGTAATTCTTGCAACAGTACTTACTACATCTACCGGAAGGACCAGACAGAAAGAAGGGGTGCCGGCGTACTTCTCGGTATCAAACAAACACTCTCGTCATTTGTTATTGATACCAACAATCTCCCTTGAAAGTTGAAATAGTCTGGGTGGCTTGTGCAACGCTGTCTACCAAGGCTTTAATCGTGGTGTGCTATCGCCCACCAGACAACCATGGGTCCTCTGTCGATGAACTCTGCAAAAGTTTAGCTAAAGCCACTCAGAACTACCCGTGCGATAACATTGACCTTTTAGGGGATTTTAATTACCCATATATCGATTGGGCACATCTATCATCTTCATGCCGAGAGTCGAATGACTTCGTCAACTATTTTTTAGACTTGAATTCAGGTCAATCAACGTACCCGTGGTGCAAATGTACTTGATTTAATCATTACTTCCACTCCTAACACTGCAATAGCATTTTATACCTTGATGGATTCAGTGACCATAACCTACTACAGTTACTCCTTGACATTCCTCTAGCAAACACAGGATCTACGTCTAAAAAAATCAGAGACCATAACAAGGCAAACTACGATGGTATTAACATTGAACTTGAAGATTTTTTTCAATAACATTCCTCCCTTTCTTCTCATCCCGATAGGCTAATGAGAATTGGCTCCTTTTCAAAGATAAGATGCTAGCGCTGATTGACAAATTCATTCCTTTGATTACGATATCTAACGACCAGACAAACTTTTGGTTTACGCAACGCCAATCCCAAGTTTTGGTCACTAATTTCAGCGAGGAATACCAGCATTTAAACAGGGGCGCTGCAATTGCGTTCCTCGAAGAAACGCAAGAAGCAAGTCAAGTGATCGCGGTCGCTAACTTTGAATGCGCACGCGCAGATGCTTCCAAGCCGCCGCAACCTTTCGCCGTGAACCCGGCGCTGCCACAAGAAAATCGGGACAGATTACTGGATTTGCTCCGTCGGTACAGCGAGTGTTTTTCGGCAAACTCAAAATTACGTCAGACACCCCTAGCGAAGCACCGAATTATAACCAAAGATGGAGCCCGACCTACCCGACAGTCACCGTACCGCGTCTCTTCACACGAGCGGGAAGCCATCCGGACTCAAGTCGACGACATGCTCAGCGACGACATTATACAGCCAACGAAAAGCCCCTGGGCTGCGCCGGACGCACTCGTGAAGAAAAAAGACGCACATTAAGGTTTTGCGTTGACTACCGGCGACTGAACAAAATCACCAAAAAGGACGTGTACCCCCTCCCCCGAATCGACGACGCCCTCGACCACCTCTGCCACGCGAAGTACTTCTCATCGATGGATCTGAAGACCGGCTACTGGCAAATTGAAGTGGACGAGAGAGACCGAGAGAAGACTGCATTTATAACCCCAGACGGCCTATACGAGTTCAAGGTGATACAGCAACGTTTCAACGAGTCATGGACACGGTGCTAGCTGGCCTGAAGTGGCACACCTGCCTCGTACACCTCGACGATGTTGTGGTATTCTCCCGGACTTTCGACGAACACCTTGCAAGGTTGCAGTCTGTACTCGAGGCCATCCGTACGTCGGGGTTAACGCTGAAGCCTGAAAAGTGCCGCTTCGCGTACGAGGAACTCAAGTTTTTGGGCCATGTCGTCAACGCCGTGGGAGTCCGGCCTGATCCGTCGAAAACTTTCGCCATAGCGAACTTCCCAAGACCGAAAGATAAGAAGGGCGTGCGGAGATTTCTCGGACTATGCGCATTCTACAGGCGCTTCGTCGCAAACTTCGCCCGCATTGCAGAGCCACTCACCCGCTTGACGAAAGATAGCACCCCTTTCAGCTAGGAAAATGCCCAGGAAATTGGGAAAATCAAGATGAAGTACTACTGGCCCAGCCTTGCATCAGACGTCACCCACTACGTCCGGAGCTGCCGTGACTGCCAGCGACGAAAAACGCCAGCGACGAGACCCGCTGGAATTCTGCAGCCGATCTCCGTCCCATCTAGGCCCTTCCAACAGATTGAAATGGACCTTTTGGGCCCGTTCCCTACATCCCGATCAGGGAACAAGTGGATTGTTGTAGCGACAGACTACATGACGCGCTACGCAGAGACCGCCGCTCTTCCGAGGGGGACTGCACAAGAAGTCGCAAAGTTCTTCATAAGCCAAGTTGTGCTGCGACATGGAGCCCCGGACGTCCTAATCAAGGACCGCGGAACGGCCTTTACTGCGGAGCTGATGCAAGGCATATTAACACGGATCACCGAAGAACGACGGCGTGCCACCCCCAAATGAACGGACTAACGGAATGCCTGAACAAGACAGTCGCGGATATGCTGTCTATGTACGTCGACGTTGAACATAAGACTCCGTATAAAGTCATTCCGTATGTCACGTTTGCGTACAACACGGCTATCCAGGAAACCACACAGATGACACCATTCGAGCTTGTCTACGGAAGGCGGCCGACTACGATGCTTGACGCCATGCTTCCGCAGGTAGATGACGACGACTTCAACGCGGACGCTCAAGGATACCTTCAGCGTGCGGAGGAGGCCCGCCAGCTCGCTCGAGTTCGTACAACGGACCAGCAGCTGGTGGATGCCGGGCGCTACAACTTCCGACGCCGAGACGCCGAGTACCACCCTGGGGATCGTGTGTGGGTTTGGACTCCCATCCGTCGACGCGGACTAAGTGAGAAGCTTCTGCGACGGTATTTCGGACCCTACCAGATTCTACGACGTGTTGGCCACCTTACCTACGAGGTGATTCCCGATGGTGATTCCAGAACATCACGACGACGCACGCAGCCCGAAGTCGTCCACGTGGTTCGCTTGAAACCTTGCTATGCAAGATGACGGACTTTTTTAAAGACGATAGTCTTTCTTGGGCTACTTAAATCCAGAAATTTTGGTCTGTCTGCATGTCTGTATGTCTGTCCGTCTGTCTGTGACTCGATTCAGCCACCCGGCCAAAGCAAAACAAGGCCTGCGCAATAGTCTTATATAGTCACAGCTAAATCTACCCGTCTATGTCCGGTGTAACGTTCATACTTGTCAACATTGTTGAAGAAGAACAAGACATTACGCAAATATGAGACACCAAATCAATACAGAAGTGATATTTGCAGTGTTCCTTTATAAAAAAATCAAACATGCTTGACTTTTGTGAAATTAAATACTTCATCACCTGCAGAAAAAGAATTCACTCCGCCGTCACCTGCTGTCGGCCGCGCCACTATAGCTTCTGGCCCCCATTTTAAGAAATCAACCGGCAACAGTTACGCAAGGTTCCACTAGATAGGTTCCACGTTCTGCTTGCAACGCACGTGGAGTAGGGAAACGCGGTTCTATAAACGTTGAAGTAGGGCGCCTCGATTAACGCGCGTCTTCGCCGTACGGCAGCGTTCGCATCGAGACACCCGGTTTGGAGCAGTGGAACGCGGGCAATTTTAAATGATTTAAGCAAACCTTTGGCGTCTTTACATTGGGAGGAGCGCGACGTAAAAGGAACAACATGAGAGGTGAGCGGGAAAATGAAGGGAGGCATTTACTTCGCAAAAGCGGATAAAGACTATCGTCTTTTGACGGCATTTGCAACGAAAGGAGCAGATACGCGGCCAATTTTTTTGTTGTTGTTCGTTCGAACTGTCTTTTGTTTTAGCATCGGGTCGATGCACTCTTAGAGGGGGGGTAATGCCGCGAACCAGGTATGGGTTTGTTTATTTATTGTTTGTTTTTACTGCCTGGCCACGCCCGGTTGTGTTATCTGCGTTCCAAGCGAAGCGCGTCCTTCCATTCTTTACTTTTATGCCGCACGGGCTATCACATTCAGATAAGCAGACTGTTTCGCCCTAACGTCACTAGCCAGAATAATCTTCTGTGATCTACAATGTTCTGGATGTGAATCGACGGTTCCAGAAACACTTGCGCCGAAAGATAAAAGCCTACAGAACAGACGCCGCGGCATTCGATCTCCGACGCTCGCTTGAGTACGTCGCTTTCCCGACTGCTGCTTCGCCGTCCGTGTATTATTTGAGTTGTTAGGGGAGCATAAGTTCGCTCCAGTAAACATGTTTTTCCCTTAGACAGCTGCGTTTTCTTTCTCTACGTGGCAATGTATATATACTCTTTGCGCCCAAAAACAGTGCCGGCTGGTAACAGCTGTCCTCCTTGCGCCATGCCTTCTGGGCAAGAGTGAACGTACGTGCGCTCTCATTTCAACAGCGAACGCGCTATCAGCGTAACGCAGCTTTTGTGGTCACGCGGAGTTGAAAATCGCTGGGGAGCGAAAATAGGGAAAACATGGAAACGTCGAGGAAAGGAGTCGTCAGAGATGGTGGCGAATTTAGCCACTCTTCTTCATTATTGCGGAGAATTCACCTGGCTGGAGCACGTATCCGATCGAGCCATTGTCTGCCTCCCACACACAAGATTACCTGAGACACCTCGGAATGCCCGAAGCCCTCGAACCGACCAAGGCCAACCTCGACGCTCTCATCAGCGTGCACCTGGAGCGCGTGCCTTTTGAGAACCTGGACAATTTGTTGGACCGGCCAGCGCCTTTGGACGCCGAGGCGGTACTCAGGAAAGTGAGGCAACGGGGACGCGGAGGCTGCTGCTACGAGCTGAACTCCATTTTCGGTCGTCTGCTGCTCGCGCTTGGATATCGTCTGCAACTCCGAACTGCTCGCTTCCGCCTGGATGTTCCGGACAGCTGTCGGACGAAAATGACCTGGCCTGACCACATTGTACTTTGCGTCCACTGCGAAGACGACAACCACGACTGGTACATTGTAGACGTGAGCATTGGAGCCGTAGGCATCTACCGAGCCCTGTCGGAAAAGGGCGAAGATGAGCCGTTCCGTGTTCGTCGCCTTGGCCACCCGGAACTTCCCGGGACGCTGGAAGTTTCGATTCCCAGCAAGCGCCAAGGTGGGAGTGGCTGGAAGGTCCTTTACACAGTTGATCCATGTCTCCGCCATTGGGTAGACTTCGCCCCGCTCTACTGGTTCTCGACGACATATCCCCAGAGTCAGTTGAGATGCAAGCTGATAGTGGCCCGCATGCTGACAGATGGTTCCTGGCTGCGCTTGGTGAATGATCGGCTGAGCTCGTGGTCCCGGGACGGCCGGAGAGAAGACCTTAAGGCACTGCGCGACGAACACGAGATTCTGGATGTGCTTCAGCGGGACTTCGGCTTGCGCCCGAGCCATGACGAGGAGATGCAACAATGGCTAATGGTCTTCCGCGACCTCGTAGGCACGCGGGCTGACTAGGATATGCTGGAGCAATAAACGTACGGTAACACACTGCTGGAAAATTTACCCTGTTTTTGCTGAGTTACTTATCGGCATACACTGCAAGCAGCCACGATAACCGATCAGAAAATTTTGCGTAAGTGCGTAAAAAACTGTGTATTCAAAAGTTTTATAGAAATTATGGAGACAACGCACGTTCGTGTTTGGCAGCTGTTGGTTATGGTCTGCTGGAAAGTTTATAAAGATGGTAAATGAAATGGCAAATACGAGTTTTCCAAAAATAGTGGCATTTCTTCTCGAGTCGTTCCAAGTGTCTACCTCAACTCCACCAGCCTAGGTTGGTAACCGGCATTACAAGTTCAATCAACGAGCTTGTGCCTACATGGGGTAGCGGGTAGCATCGTTTTGGGCAATATTCTTCTTAGTAACACCAACAAGGTGTTCAAGAAGCGCGTACGAGAACTGGCAAAACAATAAGATATGCCGATGACTTTGTTTTTGTGAAGACTGTAGATTTTAACCACTGCGTCAGCACATTAAAATAACATTCTGAGAAAACGTGGTGGACCTAAATTAATGTTGAGAGTGAAGAAAAGGAATTAGGCTGAAACTTATAAACGGCGTGCAGATGACTTCCTTCCGTTATGTAGGTAGGCGGGAAATACCAGCAAGGTAGACACTGAGACGCTTATGAGCTTCGCGTCAGGTAATTCGAAGGTCATTGATTATGGGTGGTGTTGTCCTGCCACCATAGTGTCCAAGTCGCACGTGCCATGGAGCAGACGGGCCCTCGCTCCCAGGTCGCCAGACTTGAGGTATTCTGGCCGTCATAACGGCCAGAATACCTCTCGGGCAGTGAGGCATCACAATCGGTCCCGGAAAGCATCAGTCATCACCTAAAGCAAATTGATTCGCGGTTTGAAGATACGGAAAACAGAATGCGGCGTTTCAACCTGCTTTTCTTTGGTATTCCTGACGTTCCATTGGAATCATGGGCTCACTCGAAAAAAAAAAAGGCAATAGATCTGTGCGCACAACATCTGAAATTGTCGGTTGCACCGTCCCAAATTGAGCGGGCACACCGCCTGGGCAAATATCAGCCGGACAAATGAAGGCCCGTTATTGCTAAGTTTGCATTTTGTAAAGACAAGTAGAGCATAATGGAAAAGGCAAACTGTTCAAGGACACCGATTTCGCGGTTC
The DNA here is from genome assembly GCA_013339765.2 of Haemaphysalis longicornis. NCBI lineage: Eukaryota > Metazoa > Arthropoda > Arachnida > Ixodida > Ixodidae > Haemaphysalis > Haemaphysalis longicornis. The sequence goes on from CM023456.1 coordinate 46,437,466, forward strand.
GAGAAGATTTTTCGCGGCAAACACGGACCGCAAGAAATAAACTACGTGCCTTTGCAAAAAAGAAGAATGTATCATTCAAGCTTAACGTTGACAGGTTGCGTATGGATGACATTACTTATGTGTATGACGCAGCAACTGACAGTGTAACCCAGGCACCCAGATAGCTAGACCGCAAAACTGAGAAGCCTATTATCAATAATCCATGTTCTAACAACACCAAACCAGCCCATCAACCATTAGCATTTCAGATCTCGTTCACTAACATTCGCAGCTTGATGCGGAAACGCGATGAGGTTGCTTCGTTTCTTAACGACAGTAACTCGGATATCATAACGATAACAGAAACTTACCCGCCGCGGCGGCTCAGTGGCTAAGGCGTTGAGCTGCTGAGCACGAGGTCGCGGGCTCGATTCCCGGCTGCGGCGGCCGCTTTTCTGATGGAGGCGAAAAGCAAAACGCCCGTGTGTACGAGATTTCGACGCACGTTAGAGATCCCCAGGTGGTCAAAATTAATCCGGAGCCCTCCACTACGGCGCGCCTCATCGCCTGCGTTGCGTCGGCGCGTTAAACCGTACAATCAATCAATCCATGACAGAAACTTGGCTTACCCCTGACATTACAGATAACGAAGTAATTCTTGGCAACAGTACTTACTACATCTACCGGAAGGACCGGACAGAAAGAAGGGGTGCTGGTGTACTTCTCGGTATCAAACAAACACTCTCGTCGTTTGTTATTGATACCAACAGTCCCCTTGAAATAGCCTGGGTGGCTTGTGCAACGCTGTCTACCAAGGCTTTAATCGTGGTGTGCTATCACCCACCAGACGACCATGGGTCCTTTATCGATGAACTCCGCAAAAGTTTAGCTAAGGCCACTCAGAACTACCCGTGCGATAACATTTACCTTTTCGGGGATTTTAATTACCCACATATCGATTGGGCACATCTATCGTCTTCATGCCGAGAGTCGAATGACTTCCTCAACTATTTTTTAGACTTGAATTTAATTCAGGTCAATCAACGTACCCGTGGTGCAAATGTGCTTGATTTAATCATTACTTCCGCTCCTAACACTGTCAGTAGCATTTTATACCTTGATGGATTCAGGGACCATAACCTACTACAGTTACTCCTTGACATTCCTCTAGCAAACACAGGATCTACGTCTAAAAAAAATCAGAGACCATAACAAGGCAAACTACGATGCTACGAACATTGAACTTGAAGATTTTTACAATAACTTTCCTCCCTTTCTTCTCATCCCGATAGGCTAATGAGAATTGGCTCCTTTCAAAGATAAGATGCTAGCGCTGATTGACAAATTCATTCCTTTGATTGCGATATCTAACGACCAGACAAACTGGTGGTTTAACAAGCCACTTAACAAATTACGTAACAAAAAAGCACTTGTACAGGAATGCAATGAGAACAAATAGTCCTTCAGCCTGGCTTAAATACCGTACCTGTCTCAAAGCTTACTGCTCCGCCCTTTCTTACTCTAAAGATAAATACTACAATAACTGCACTCACTCCTTAAAACCAATCCGCAGAAATTTTGCCAAGCCATATCCCCCGACTATGGCAATAATATTTCCCTGCATGACGAAAACCAAGTACTTCTGTCTGATCATGAATGCTCACTAAAATTTAACAAATTTTGTAGCATGAACTACACTGGCCAAGGTTGAGCAGTTTCGCCTGGACCTTGAAGGGCCGTGCTGCGCAAGCGTGAGGAGCATTGGATTGGATTGGATTTGGATTGGATTGGATTAAATTGTATTGTATCGGATTGGAATTAAATTGGATTATATTGGATTGGAAATCCAATACAATTGGAGTGCGGGTGTGTAGAGAATTGGCTCTGCACATTCGCCGGTCTGCGTATTCCAGAGGAGTGACGTCATAGCCACGGCAGACGCACTGGCGCCGGTGCGTGCCCAGCTGTGCGCCTCCGTTGCGCAGTAGCCAAGTCTGATGGTGCGCCGGAGCCACTTGATAGCCGCTTCGCGTGGCTCCTGGAGAGCCGTGCTGCGCATGCGTGAGTAGCAGTGACTGGACTGGACTGTACTGGACTGGACTGGGCCGGATTTGACTGGACTGAACTGGACTGGACTGGACTATATTGAATTGAATTGGATTGGAAATCGTTTTAGCAGCATTAAGCATGATAATCAGCTAATCCTAGACATCCAGGAAACCTAAGAATAACCAGCTGAACCTTACCTCACGCTACGTATAGCCTGGCATAGCCGAGCTAAGCCACTGTTAATTTTTTCTAATCTGTATTCACGTCGGAAGATCTTTCTATAGTCCCGTTCGTACCTGACCTCGACTGCGCCTACATGGAACCCATTGATATCACTGTCGAAGGCATCTCTAATCTCATTGACAACCTCAAGACATCTACATCAGCCGGCGTTGACAACATCAATTTCAAAATACTCGAGAACACAGCACGTATGTCAAGCACCCGCCGCGGTGGCTCAGTGGCTAAGGCGTTGCGCTGCTGAGCACGAGGTCGCGGGTTCGATTTCCGGCCGCGGTGGCCGCTTTTCTGATGGAGGCGAAAAGCAGAAAGGCCCCGTGAGTACGAGATTTCGGCGCACGATAAAGATCCCCAGGTGGTCAAAATTAATCCGGGGCCTTCCACTACTGCGCGCCTGTTCGCCTGCGTTGCGTCGGCGCGTTAAACCCTACAATAAATCAATCACGTATATCAAGCCTTTTTTTTTTTGCTTCATATATTTCGTAAATCATTCTGGTCTGGTCTCCTTCCCGAAGATGGGAAGATCGGAAAGATAGTTCTCATATTTAAGGCCGGCAACAGGAATTACCCTGATAACTACCGGCCAATATCACTGACATGCATATGTGGCAAACTACTTGAACACATTATCGTTTCGCATATTTTCTGTCACCTGGAGTCAAATCACTTTTTCTTCCCTAATCATCATAGCTTCAGAAAAAACGTATCATGCGACACACAGCTATTCGAATTTAGAACTGACCTGCATTCAGGCACGCATAACAAAAAGAAATGGACTGCATTTTCCTTGCCTTTCCGAAAGCATTTGACCGTGTAGCCCATAGCCATTTAATCTCGAAATTATCTGCTCTACGCTTATATTCTCTAACCTTACCATGACTGCGTAACTATCTAACACTTCGCGAACAGTTTAGTCCTCAATAATGCTTCATCTTCCTACTGTTACGTAACGTCCGGTGTCCCGCAGGGCAGTGTTCTTGGGCCCTTATTGTTTCTTATTTACATTAATGACTTGCCCACTAGCATATTACCTTCCATCCGCCTATTTGCCGATGACTGCATCCTTAAATACCACACCATTAACAACGCTGATGATCACCTCACCTTACAAAATGATCTTAACCTCATTTACAGTTGGTGTAACAAGTGACAAATGACCGTTAATATATTTTAGTGCAAAATAATGTCTTTTAGCCACAAAAAAAAAAACAAAAACAAATTCTAACTTTTCCCACGTCGTAAAAAATGAACAGATTTCACGACCATTATTGTACAAATATCTTGGTGTACATCTATCACCCAATCTATCCTGGTCGTTCCATATCACTGCCATCAGGGCGAAAGCATCTCAATCTTTAGGATATCTGCGTAGAAATTTGCGAAAAGCTCCCTCTGACGTTCGCAAGTTAGCCTATTTGACTTTTGTGCGCCCACAGCTTGAGTTTGCTTCCCCAATATGCATCCCCATTTCAAAACTATTTAACCACGATGTTGGAGTCTGTGCAAAACAAAGCCGCTCGTTTTATTTCATGAACTTTTGATCATCATTCAAGTGTAACACAAATAAAAGTATATAATTCACTTGCGCCTCTGGAAAAACGCCGGTCCATTGCTCTCCTCTGCTTATTTCATAAATAAGTTCATAATAGTAGGCCTCGAACTCAGGTGTACCCTTTTAACTCTATTTCTCTGAGAATGAAGGTAAGCGACTTCGATGTCGCTGAAGCCTTTTGTGCTAAAATTACTTCCGCATTGAGGTCTTTTTTTACGACCATTTCCAGGGCAGCAAACCCATCACTGAACACACCCTAGATGGACGAACCTTTCGCTATGGCAGAACGTGAAGCTGCTCCGTGCTCGGTTAACAAAGCCTGTTCTCCGGGCCCTCATGGAATAAGCTATACGGTTTAATGTCATCTAGGCACCAATACGAAGTGGTGGCTCTCGTAAATATTTAACTGCTCCTGGCAGGCCAGTCGTCTTGAAGACTATTTTTCTCCCGGCACCCCAACGAGGCCCCTTCTGATTTTTGTAGGCTCAGCTCGGCACCGGAGAAACTACAGAACTGGTGTGCCAGTCTGAGTACTTCTTCACCTTGGGTAGCTGTTGAGCCGACTTGGGTAGCTGTTGAGCTGTTGAGTCGGCTGTTGAGCCGACGTCGTCGTCATATCTGAGCACTCAGAGCTCCCGTCCGCTTATAACAAGACGTTCGGTTTTGTTGGAAGCGGCCACCTTGCGGCACAGTGGCTCCAGATAAAGGGCGAAGAGCAGTGTAGACATGGGGCAGCCTTGGAGAACAGAGTCTTGTACCTTGACGGGGGTATCTATACTTGCCCATGTACTATTATGCTCGTCGTGATTTGACTGCAGCGTATCTGAATTCACTCCATTATGGCGTCTCCTACTCCGCAGTTCTTTAGGAGTGTGAACAGGAAAGAGCGTTGTACCCTGTCGAATGCCTTCCTAAGGTTGAGCTGAATCACAGCCAGCGGAGCTAAACCTAGCTCGCGCGACTCACAAGTGGTCCTTATCTAATGCTAGTTGGAGTTTATTGTGCGGTCTTTAAAACCGAAAGTGTGGTGTAGGCCTACCACCGCACTAAGGGCTGTTTCGATTCGTTGAGCTAGTATCCGCGCCAAGATTTTGTGGCCCGACGGCAAAATGGAAATGGGGCCGAAAACGGATGTACTCGGCGTTGAACCAGATTGTGGTGTTTTCGGCAGTAGGACCAGGTGGCTATTTCGCATGGAAGTGTGTCCTCGAAGACTGAAACGAGAACCTGGCTTAAACCTTTTTGAAAAGTCTGATAAAATTTTGAGACAATCCAGTCTGGACCTGGGGACTTGATTCTGGGAAGCTGTTTAATTACGGATTCTACCTCCGCTGCAGCGATCGGAGAGCTGATTAAACCTCTCAAATCACCAGAAATATTTGGAAACAAGCTAAGAACGTCCTCGGGAACGGGGTCTAATCCGATCTATAGGTTGAACAGGCGCGTGTACTAGTCCTCAAAAGCGCTTGCCACTTCCCGTGGTCCCCGTGTGAGCTGACCATGATGGTGGACTTCGGTGATTTCCTTACGGCTAGGATTCGTAGTACATGTGCGGGGCGAAATAGAATGTTTGGGATCCCGCACGATCGAGTCGAGCGAGTGGGAATCTTCTTTCGAAGCAAAGGAAAGGTTCGCCAGTCTGCCGTTCACCGCTTTCACCGCTTTTTGGGAAAGTAGGTAGTTACAGCGAAAGTAGCTTTATTGGTTGCAGTAAATGGATAGTTTTGTGTTTGGTAATGACGTACTTTATTATGTTCGTTTCTGCATGCGGGGAATGAAGAAAGAGTAAGGGTGAGTGTGTGTGTGTGTGGGGGGGGGGGGGGGTGCAGCGTATCGCGAACTCGTTACAAAATACTCGATTTTGGCGGGTTTGGCTATTACGAACTATTGGATATATCGAACTAATCGTGGCGCATATTGCAGTTTGCTATAACCGGGTTTGACTGTATTGTATATGTGTAAATAAAGTTATCGTTACAAAGAAAAATACCGCTTAGCGCTGTGGTTAGCGCACCTGGCTTCAGCTCTGTCGACCCGGGCTCGAATCCCCCCATGAACACATTTTTTTTTTCTCTTTACAGCGGCGACCATTTTGGCCCCATTCATATTGGCAACGGCGACTAAGTTTATTTTTGGCGTTTGATGAGACGGCTAAAGGCTTTCGCCTTGAAAAATACGAAGGCCCGCTGTAGAACGTTACTACCAAATTATTTTCGTTGTTGCCTTTTTCGAATCTCGCGCTCATCGAAACGCCTTGGTCTGTAGCGTGCCGCCCCTGGTGGCGAGGAACGCAACTGCACCTCCAAGACGACGTTGGCGAAGGGGCAAGGCATACGAAGGTCAATATTGGGCACTTCCCGTCTGCTCGAGCAGCGCCGATGGACGGCGCTAGCAGCGCTAGCTGGAGAAACATTTCCGGGGGTCTTTGGTCGGGCACTCCGTTGTACGACTGTAACTCGGTCGCTTCGTCGTCGGTGAAACTTCGACCTGTCGCAATTGTCTAGCCGTGTCAACAACCTCTCAATCAAAGGCGCTGCGCTAGATTGTCGAGCAGCTCGGCGGGTGAACAAACAAGAGAAGCTCTTCAGTTCCGCGAAGGCGCCTCCCGCTCAGTCGTCGCCACTGGCAGGTGAGTTGTGCTCGAGTATTCTGTAGCTTGCTTCTTCGATTTCCTTCGGAAGTAAGCTTCGTTGCCGTTCTAAGTGTACGATTCGAGTCGCTTTTTCGATCGCGCTAAGTTGCTGTCATTCGTTCTCCGCGCGTTGCGTTAACCGGATACGCACTGGAGTTCATTCACTTTTCGTTCTTGCTGGTTAAAATCCGCCGTGAAGACAAGCGCGCGCGTATGAGATTCTAATGCACTGTACGGAGACAACAAAGCTGACTAAACATTGCTCTCAGTGTTGACGGCAAGGGGAAGAAGAAATGTGCGGGCTTTCTAAATCAGCGGAACAACAGTTCGTTAAAAATTCTAATTTCTCAGCGTTGGAGGTTGGTGAGAGAGAAATCCACAGTTCACTTTTCTAATCTTTGTATCAGGGAAGTTCTTAAGGGAAAAACCTATGCAGCGTCTATTATACCGGTGTAATGGGCTGTGAGGAATGCATTCTCAATATTTGAAGCTCTACGCTCGTAAAATAAGTTGAGATGTTTTAAACCTCCTAATATCAAAGAAGCAGTTGTTTTCTGATGTTCGTATGCACAACCTTCACTATAATGTAGAAATCTGCATATAATACGCAAATCTACTATAAAAACTTGGACTGCGCTTCAGGCGCACCACTCTGTCTTCACCATTATACTGTATTTTCACCCATTCAAAACCTCTCACCTTTTTTTATCTGCCCAGAGTATGTGTTCACCGTACGCACGCTCAGTTTTTTTTTTTGTGAAACGGTTGGCGTTATTGTGCTCAAACTTCGCGCGAATGTTGCACTTTATGATTTATCTTTGAAAACAAAACAGGCAACCGGTATCTTATTTTTCCAATTCGAATAAAAACTTTTTTTTTTGTCTATGAGAGCGCATCCCCATTGACGAAAAAAAAAATATCCTGCAATTTGGCTTTTATAGGCGAAAATTGTTTTTAATATATTGTCGCGAAGCGGAGGTCTGATGATGTTTTCTAGTTGTTTTTAGTTCTGTGCCGCCGCCGGGGCTCTTCCTCCAAAGTGTTGTGTGTAAAAGCGCTTCGGACGCGGCTCGGCCACCGAGGCCCCGCTTTTCTAAGAAACGTGTTGCCGAGTGTGTCTGCCCGTCGGCCGACCGGGAGACGACGGCTGTTGGGGAAGCGAACCCTCGCCTCGGCTTGTATTACCGCGGCCGCGGCGTGCCATTCCCCCTGTGGCGTGTGCGCTGCTCGCCTTCGGGCTCCGTGTTCTTCAGACGACCTTCCCTTTTCCCCTGTTTACTTTAGTGTGTTTTGTCTAACTACTTGCTCTACACCCGTAAATTCTCCAAGCGCGCGTTTTCGAGTTTGTATACCTTTACTTTATTCTCACCAGTAATTCTTTTGCCAGAAACGGGCGCCTTCGAGTCGAAACCTTGTGGTCTGTGTTTTTTGGTCTTTTCACTTTGGCGGGGACATGTCTGATTGGAGCTGAGAAGCGTCTTCCTGATTGGCTGCGGGTGTGGCCTTAGCCTTTTTCCCTTCGTCCGCACACGCTAGGATGCGCTTTTTCCCCCAATGCGTCCCCCAAAGCAAATATAACGCGGCCCCTCTGGCGAGCGAGGGAGAGCAACACCAGGAGAGCCGCACTCTGCCGCTCGTCGTCGTGCCCTCCCGCCGGGAGCCATTCGCCCGCCAACTATGTCCCGCTAAGTACTCTTAATCTTTGACTGTCTTTCTAATCTATGTAACAAGTGTATTCATTCTAATATATGTTCTAAATGTCACCAATGTCATCTGTAAAGTAACAAGTTAACCTTAAACCTCTTCGACGTCTCGACTTTTCCTTCCGATCTTCATGCTACAGTAGCGGCAGTATGTAACCAAAATACTACGTTACAAAAGTGGTGATAGGTGCGGGGTGGCGAAGACCCCCTCTGCCATCATGGGCTCCTCCCACTCAACGCTCATCTTCCTGCTTTTCATCATCGAGTTCTTCATCCAGCGTGCCGAGCAGGCTTCACCTGATTTAACGTCCTTCGTCCGCGCACCGTGGGCGGCAAGAACAAGCAACGACATGCGCGACAGTGGCAAAGCCTTTCCTACTCCACGGCCATGGCCGCGCTACCAGCCCGGCGCAAGCTGGGCCCGCCATCGCCTCCGGCGAAGAGAAGCCTCCGGCCCAGGCGTCAACGGAACGTCGCCGCGCCGGCCACTCTCCATCGCGGCGGCAAGCTTCCCGCGCAAGCAGTAAGGTGGGGGATTTTTGCCTCTCGGCGCACCGCGTGACTGTGGGCCTGTGGGCTTTTCTTCTCCGCGTGTCCGGGGCGCCCACTGATTGGTTGTCTTTGGTTCATTTTCTTTGCCAGCACCAGCCTGCTTATGTAACTAGCCGCTGTTGATGCTGAGGCAAACATTTATGAGCGTGCAGCAGTTTTTTTCGTGGGGTATGTGGGCTCTTCGCGCGGGAGTTGGACAGCTTTGTAGTCAGAATCTTAACGGCACAAGCGTTCGGCTCTCCCAGCGAAGGAGCCCCGAAGAAGAAGACCCCCACGCGCCTATGAAAAGGCTGTTTTTTGCGCAGATCTCGCTATATTAGAGACTGCCGATATCCGTTTCCTCGGCTCCTCTCCACCGAAGTTAGGTTTTGTCTTGAATAAATACGGCAGCCACTTCGGGGTTGGGGGTCTGAGGGAAACGAGGAGTTGAGAGATGTCTCCGCTGCACGACGCTACTCGAAGTACAAACAAAGACACCAGCAGGGGTGCCCGGGATGCCGCGGACGGGGAGAGCTCGCAGGTGTGCAGTTTTGCGAATGCGTCGGGTTGGCGGAGTTTCTCACCGCTGCTGAGATTTGACAATCTTTTCTTCTTCCGTAAGCATGACGGTAACTGTTATTAGCTTTAACGTCTTTTTGTTGTTATTTATCATGTCTTACCTTATCATTTCTAACGCTCGCGCTCATGATAAGTATGTGTAGAAGATTTGTCGGTTTTATTGTTTATTCTGAGTATTGACTGACGAAGAGCGTCTGAAATGTGCTTACCAGCCTCTCCAGGCGCCAACATTCTTGTATCATGTGTGCGACCGCCAGTTATAATTTTGAACCTTTTATGTTTCGATGTTTTGCAGTTTTTCAAGTAGCTCGTTTTCTTAGCCGTTCCTTTGAGTTGTTTGCCGATTTTTAAGAAGCGTTGCGGTCTACTTTGGGTATTCTTGTCATAATAGACGGGAAGGATGGCTTTAGAACATGTAGGGGTGAGTGTAAAAATGTGCCGGGTTAAGTGACCAACAATTGCTAGTGCCCGTAGGTTTCTACTTGTTCGTGAGATATAACTCCAATAGAGTGAGCTTTTGTATATAATTTTATTTCTGTCTGTAGAGCCTTCGTTCAAGCCGTTTGTGGTAATCTATGTGCAAGGGCCGTTGTTGCTCGAGCGGCGATTGCTGACTGCACTTGGGTTTTGATTTGCAGATTATTTTGAGTTGGCTAGGAGGTTACTTTATCTTGTGTTTTATGCGATCTTTTCGAAGGGTAGGCTATTTATTTCGCGTCGTACTGTTCAGAACTCGGCATATGGCCTGAATAGGAGCTGTCTTACGATTTCTAGAAGATGTAACCTTTACAGTGTGTATGATTTTCCTATTTTATTCATGGTGTCCGTGTTGTTATTTTCTTGTTGTTACGTGTAAGTGAAATGTTTTCGCGGGTGCTGGACAACACACTGTGCGCGCGTGAAATGAAGAACGGAACTCCACTAAGTGACCGTTGTGCATTGACTGATTCGCGGAGACAGTTTGTCGACTCCTGTGTTGAGTCTGTGTTTCTTCTTCTGAGTTCGTATGCCAGTCATTTGAGTATCACCGTCAGTTTGTGAAAATGTGTTTTTAATGGTTTAGACTTTGTGCAAGAGTGAGGGCACTCTTTTTTCCGTCGGGGAAGGTGTCGCGAAGCGGAGGTCTGATGATGTTTTCTAGTTGTTTTGAGTTCTGTCCGCCGCCGGGCTCTTCCTCCAAAGTGTTGTGTTATAAGCGTTCGGACGCGGCTCGGCCACCGAGGCCCCGCTTTTCTAAGAAACGGGTTGCCGAGTGTGTCTGCCCGTCGGCCGACCGGGAGACGACGGCTGTTGGGGAAGCGAACCCTCGCCTCGGCTTGTATTACCGCGGCCGCGGCGTGCCATTCCCCCTGTGGCGTGTGCGCTGCTCGCCTTCGGGCTCCGTGTTCTTCAGACGACCTTCCCTTTTCCCCTGTTTACTTTAGTGTGTTTTGTCTAACTACTTGCTCTACGCCCGTAATTCTCCAAGCGCGCGTTTTCGAGTTTGTATACCTTTACTTTTTTCTCACCAGTAATTCTTTTGCAGAAAACGGGCGCCTTCGAGTCGAAACCTTGTGTCTGTGTTTTTGGTCCTTTTCCCTTGGCGGGGACATGTCTGTTGGAGCTGAGAAGCGTCTTCCTGATTGGCTGCGGGTGTGCCTTAGCCTTGTTCCCTAGCGTCCGCACACGCTAGGATGCGCTTTTTCCCCCAATGCGTCCCCCAAAGCAAATATAACGCGGCCCCTCTGGCTATTAGCGTGGGACGGGCGGCCTGCACCAGGACTCACTTCAGATACTCTGCCGCTCGTCGTCGTGCCCTCCCGCCGGGAGCCATTCGCCCGCCAACTATGTCCCGCTAAGTACTCTGAATCTTTGACTGTCTTTCTAATCTATGTAACAAGCGTATTCATTCTAATTCATATTTGCTAAATGTCACCAATGTCATCTGTAAAGTAAACAGTTAACTTTAAATCTTCTTCGACGTCTCGACTTTTCCTTCCGATCTTCATGCTACAGTTGACGGCAGTATGTAACTAAAATACTACGTTACAATATCGTTAAAACATTAGGGCATCGATGCGGCATGTGTTGTCGCAAAACAAATACGAAATAAAATGCGACCTTCTGGCAAAATTCCACCGATGGCGATTACGCGGTTTCCTAAGTCCAAGAGGCTCATTCATTGTTGCAGCACCTTGTAGACAACCCCAAAGGCAATAAATAGTACGTGAAAATAACACAAAGTGCACAAACAGCATAGTGAAAACGTTGCGTATGAGACAGTCAGGAGATATTTAGGAACAAAAGGAGGCAACATGTTCTTTTTTTTAACCGTTGATTAGGAGGGGAAGACATTTTCGAATGTACTTTGTCAGAATAAACCTCTCCAGGTTTACGAGACACGGAGTAATTAGGGGCAACCGACTTGACTCCGTCGTGGTACGCAGAGCTTGCTGCAATACAGGCAGCGCTTTGGCACATACAAATGACTGTCCAGTGTCCCGCCGTCAAAAGCGGTCGTGCTGACGGACTTTCGCTTAGCTTTACTACGGCGTTCTAGACAATGGAATACTTCGCCTTTCTTTGTGCGGGAGGGTCCGGTCGTTTGTTTTTGGGCTCACCGACAGTAGATGAACAGTTATTTCTTAAATGACCACCCATCGCACTGCGGTTTACCGTCAAATGGAGACGCTGATGATCTTGTAGCCGATTCGCACGATACTGTCGACTCGGTGTTGACTCAGCCACTGATGGCGGCACCCGAACCCTCGCGTGGCCAGCCGAAATTCCCTATCGCCACTCGCTCGAGCAAACTCACAAAAGCCGATGACATCCCTCTGCTTTTTAGTCTTCGCACCGGTTGTGCCCGTATGGCAGCCGACCTTCTCCGTATTTTCCTGTGGTCCCCTTTGCCCTGAAACAGAAGCCGGGGAGCACACGTCGTTTGTTCACAATACAGTGAAAAAGTTACCCGTTTTCACATCCTTAAGAGTGCAATTAGTCAAAACAAAAGTACCTTGTGGAGCGGGTATTTCATAGAAGGGAGGTACTCTCAAAGTGATAAGTATCTAGGCCTTTTGATTCCAACTGCGTGATCATTGGCATACGTGGGCTGGTATGAAATTTGGAGGGCTAGATATTCGATTAAGTGTATTGGCGGTGTAAAGATATGTGAAGAGTGAACATATTAGACTCCTTCATTTCATCCTTAAGGTGATGGGGCATGTTTTTTTTTTGTTTTGTCCCTCAGCTTACCCTTTGCAGTCGATATGGGAAGCAAGAGTCGCCAACCCCTGTACCAGGAAGTAAACGGAGTCCGGTTGCCACATGGCTTTGACCCCGCCAAGCTTCTATCCTGTTTGGAATACAAGGCGGCTGCTGGCGACATCTTCATAGACACCTTCCCGAAATGTGGAACCAACTGGACAAAGCGCATAGTGCAGCTACTTATTGGCGAGAACTCTGCTCAGGAGAGTGACTACGGACTGTCCACCTCCTTCTTCGAAATGGTCGGGAAGGACACGATAGCCGCCCTGCCGGAGCCCAGGATCATCACGTCCCACCTCCCTTACGAGCTGCTTCCGAAGCATCCTCAAGCGAAGTACATCTACGTCGTCAGGAACCCAAAGGACTGCTGCGTCTCCTACTTCCACCACACAAAAAAGACCAAGCTGTACCACTTCGAGGATGGGACGTTCGACGAGTACCTGCAGCTCTTCATCGACGGGCAGACGAGCTTTGGGGACTATTTCAAGCACCTCGTCTCGTGGTACCCTCATATTAACGAACCCAATGTCCTGTTCCTCACCTACGAGGGCATGAAAAAGGATCCGGCTGCAGCTGTGCTCAAGATTGCCAAGTTCATCGAGGTTAAGGACCCCGAGCTGCTTCGTGTCGACTCTGCCAAGTTCCAGGAAGTTGTCCAGAACAGCAGCGTTGCTGTCGGCCGCGCCACTATAGCTCCTGCCGCCATTTTAAGAAATCAACCGGCAACAGTTACGCAAGGTTCCACTAGATAGGTTCCACGTTCTGCTTGCAACGCACGTGGAGTAGGGAAACGCGGTTCTGTAAACGTTGAAGTAGGGCGCCTCGATTAACGCGCGTCTTCGCCGTACGGCAGCGTTCGCATCGAGACACCCGGTTTGGAGCAGTGGAACGCGGGCAATTTTAAATTATTTAAGCAAACCTTTGGCGTCTTTACATTGGGAGGAGCGCGACGTAAAAGGAACAACATGAGAGGTGAGCGGGAAAATGAAGGGAGGCATTTACTTCGCAAAAGCGGATAAAGACTATCGTCTTTTGACGGCATTTGCAACGAAAGGAGCAGATACGCGGCCAATTTTTTTGTTGTTGTTCGTTCGAACTGTCTTTTGTTTTAGCATCGGGTCGATGCACTCTTAGAGGGGGGGGGGGTAATGCCGCGAACCAGGTATGGGTTTGTTTATTTATTGTTTGTTTTTACTGCCTGGCCACGCCCGGTTGTGTTATCTGCGTTCCAAGCGAAGCGCGTCCTTCCATTCTTTACTTTTATGCCGCACGGGCTATCACATTCAGATAAGCAGACTGTTTCGCCCTAACGTCACTAGGCCAGAATAATCTTCTGTGATCTACAATGTTCTGGATGTGAATCGACGGTTCCAGAAACACTTGCGCCGAAAGATAAAAGCCTACAGAACAGACGCCGCGGCATTCGAACTCCGACGCTCGCTTGTGTACGTCGCTTTCCTGACTGCTGCTTCGCCGCCCGTGTATTATTTGAGTTGTTAGGGGATCACAAGTTCGCTCCAGTAAACATGTTTTTCCCTTAGACAGCTGCGTTTTCTTTCTCTACGTGGCAATGTATATATACTCTTTGCGCCCAAAAACAGTGCCGGCTGGTAACAGCTGTCCTCCTTGCGCCATGCCTTCTGGGCAAGAGTGAACGTACGTGCGCTCTCATTTCAACAGCGAACGCGCTTATCAGCGTAACGCAGCTTTTGTGGTCACGCGGAGTTGAAAATCGCTGGGAGCGAAAATAGTCGAAAACATGGAAACGTCGAGGAAAGGAGTCGTCAGAGATGGTGGCGAATTTAGCCACTCTTCTTTCATTATTGCGGAGAATTCACCTGGTTGGAGCACGTATCCGATCGAGCCATTGTCTGCCTCCCACACACAAGATTACCTGAGACACCTCGGAATGCCCGAAGCCCTCGAACCGACCAAGGCCAACCTCGACGCTCTCATCAGCGTGCACCTGGAGCGCGTGCCTTTTGAGAACCTGGACAATTTGTTGGACCGGCCAGCGCCTTTGGACGCCGAGGCGGTACTCAGGAAAGTGGTGCAACTGGGACGTGGAGGCTGCTGCTACGAGCTGAACTCCATTTTCGGTCGTCTGCTGCTCGCGCTTGGATATCGTCTGCAACTCCGAACTGCTCGCGTCCGTCTGCATGTTCCGGAAAGCTTTCGGACGAAAATGACCTGGCCTGACCACATTGTACTTTGCGTCCACGGCGAGGGCGACAACCACGACCGCTACATTGTAGACGTGAGCATTTCAGCCGTAGGCATCTACCGAGCCCTGTCGGAAAAGGGCGAAGATGAGCCGTTCCGTGTTCGGCGCCTTGGCGACCCCGAACTTCCCGGGACGCTGGAAGTTTCGATTCCCAGGAAGCGCCAAGGTGGCAGCGGCTGGAAGGTCCTCTACACAGTTGATCCATGTCCCCGCCATTGGGTAGACGTCGTCCCACTATACTGGTTCTCGGCGACGTATCCCAAGAGTCCATTGCGATGCAGGCTGATAGTGTCCCGCATGCTGACAGATGGTTCCTGGCTGCGCTTGGTGAATGATCGGCTGAGCTCGTGGTCCCGGGACGGTCGGGGGGAAGACCTGAAGACATTGCGTGACGAACACGAGATTCTGGATGTGCTTCAGCGGGACTTCGGTTTGCGCCCGAGCCATGACGAGGAGATGCAACAATGGCTAATGGTCTTCCACGACTTCGTGGGCACGCGGGCTGACTAGGATATGCTGGAGCAATAAACGTGCGGTAACATACTGCTGGAAAATTTACCCTGTTTTTGCTGAGTTACTTATCGGCATACACTGCAAGCAGCTACGATAACCGATCAGAAAATTTTGCGTAAGTGCGTTCAAAACTGTATTCAAAAGTTTTACAGAAACTATGGAGACAACGCACGTTCGTGTTTGCGAGCTGTTGGTTATGGTCTGCTGGAAAGTTTAGAAAGATGGTAAATGAATTGAATGGAAAATACCAGTTTTCCAAAGATAGTGGCATTTCTTCTCGAGTCATTCCAAGTGTCTACCTCAACTCCACCAGCCTAGGTTGGTAACCGGCATTACAAGTTCAATCAACGAGCTTGTGCCTATGGGGTAGCGGGTAGCATCGTTTTGGGCAATATTCTTCTTAGTAACACCAACAAGGTGTTCAAGAAGCACGTACTAGAACTGGCAAAACAATAAGATATGCCGATGACTTTGTTTTTGTGAAGACTGTAGATTTTAACCACTGCGTCAGCACATTAAAATAACATTCTGAGAAAACGTGGTGGACCTAAATTAAAGTTGAGAGTGAAGAAAAGGAATTAGGCTGAAACTTATAAACGGCATGCAGATGACTGCAGCATGCAGACGCGGGAAATACCAGCCAAGGTAGAGACTGAGACGCTTATGAGCTTCGCGTCAGGTAATTCGAAGGTCATTGATTATGGGGTGGTGTTGTCCTGCCACCATAGTGTCCAAGTCGCACGTGCCATGGAGCAGACGGGCCCTCGCTCCCAGGTCGCCAGACTTGAGGTATTCCGGCCGCTATAACGGCCAGAATTCCTCTCGGGCAGTGAGGCATCACAATCGGTCCCGGAAAGCATCAGCCATCACCTAAAGAAAAATGATTCGCGGTTTGAAGATACGGAAAACAGAATGCGGCGTTTCAACCTGCTTTCCTTTGGTATTCCTGACGTTCCATTGGAATCATGGGCTCACTCGAAAAAAAAAAGGCAATAGATCTGTGCGCACAACATCTGAAATTGTCGGTTGCACCGTCCCAAATTGAGCGGGCACACCGCCTGGGCAAATATCAGCCGGACAAATGAAGGCCCGTTATTGCTAAGTTTGCATTTTGTAAAGACAAGTAGAGCATAATGGAAAAGGCAAACTGTTCAAGGACACTGATTTCGCGGTTCGAGAAGATTTTTCGCGGCAAACACGGACCGCAAGAAATAAACTACGTGCCTTTGCAAAAAAGAAGAATGTATCATTCAAGCTTAACGTTGACAGGTTGCGTATGGATGACATTACTTATGTGTATGACGCAGCAACTGACAGTGTAACCCAGGCACCAGATAGCTAGACCGCAAAACTGAGAAGCCTATTATCAATAATCCATGTTCTAACAACACCAAACCAGCCCATCAACCATTAGCATTTCAGATCTCGTTCACTAACATTCGCAGCTTGATGCGGAAACGCGATGAGGTTGCTTCGTTTCTTAACGACAGTAACTCGGATATCATAACGATAACAGAAACTTACCCGCCGCGGCGGCTCAGTGGCTAAGGCGTTGAGCTGCTGAGCACGAGGTCGCGGGCTCGATTCCCGGCTGCGGCGGCCGCTTTCTGATGGAGGCGAAAAGCAAAACGCCCGTGTGTACGAGATTTCGACGCACGTTAGAGATCCCCAGGTGGTCAAAATTAATCCGGAGCCCTCCACTACGGCGCGCCTCATCGCCTGCGTTGCGTCGGCGCGTTAAACCGTACAATCAATCAATCCATGACAGAATTCACCTTTTGTTGCGGAACAGTTTTGCAATCAGGACAAAGACAGCGGACAACAGGGATAGCTTCTTTCGCTCTTTCGTACTGGCGACTGTTTAACTCAGAGCAGCGAAACCTGGCTACACCACACGCCTTCGACCTCGCCTAGTTTTGAGGAACGCGGATAATGGGGCAAGGCGCGTAATTCCAAAGCATGTCATTTTCGACGTTGGCACTGCGTGGAGCGCAGAAACATTTCCTGGCACAAGCGTGCAATAGACAGAGCGCGCATTTCCCACTCGCTTGAAAATGGAGACGAAAGCGGTTTCTTGGCCTTGGAGCATTCACTGATCGGCACGGTGCTTCATCGAGGCAACGACGGCAAAAAAAAAACTGCATGCGAAAACAACCCTTATTGACAGTGATATAGGCCTTGAAGACTGCCATGCACGCACGGAAGAGCCAGGGAAAATAATTAAAAAAAATTAGGAAAGCTTGCACTCACACGCAAGAATTGGAATGGCGAAGCTGTAGTAGGTGAGCATTGCCGGACACATAGTTAAGTTTCAGTATCGCTGTTTATTTTCATAGTTGCGGTGCTAGTAATTATCGTCATATGCATCAAAGAGGTCGTCATCTCCTTCGCGGCGAGTGGTGGATGCAAGGTCATCCTCAGCATTGTAGGCTTCCACCGTTTCTTCATGACCGGCTCAAGGCAGCGGTGGTGGGATCTGCAAGTCGTCTCGGGAAGGAGTGGCACACTCGTAGCCACGCCTCCAATTATCCATAACGGCTGCTAGAGAATGCGGCGGCGACCGCGGTGACCTCTCCAAAGCAGGGTGTCTTTTCACCCTTAGCATTAGCGCTGGAGTTTTTATTTTTTGTTGTTGTTGCTGAAGCAACTGCACGAGCCGGGGACTCGGCGGTCGCCGCGAGGCATGCGCTCACGAGCGCTCGCCCTTTCTTCGCTCCTCGGGGTTCTTGCCAGTTTTTTGCTGAACCCATTGCGCGTGCCGGGAACGCCGGGCGGTCGCCGCGAGGCACGCGCTCACGAGCGCTGGGCATTTTCTTGCCCATTGTTTCCTGCAACACCGAACTAACGGCCTGTAACAAGCTCCGATGTAAATGAGTAATTTCTCGGGCAACTGAAGTCTGCTTACAGGCATAGGCGTGCGCAGAGTTCTCGATTAGGGGGGGCAAAGTCTTAGCGCTGCGCACCCCCTTCCCTTTACATCAACTCCCGACCTCTTCCCACTGAAGGCCTAGCGGTCCGAACGCAGTGCAAAGAGGGATGTTCGTAAAATTTTTATTTCAATGCGATGGAATTGCAACACAAAATATTTCTGAGCAGATATTTTTACTTTCATGTGTTACATCGGCAAGGTATCGGGCAAATTTGGCGCCCCCCTTCAGATGATTAGAGGGGGCGGCCGCCCCCCCCCCCTGCCCCCCCTGTGCGCACGCCTATGCTTACAGGCATTGAAGGCGAAAGCGTAGCGATCATCGCAGATTTATTTCTGCTGCGTCATGTCTGTGTCTCTTCTTTCCTTTTTCGTTTCTTCGTCTTTTGATGGTGCCGATTGTACTCCTACAGGCAGTCTGGCCGAAATTCACGCCGTGGCTTCCCCACAGTCAGAGATTTCCTTCGTGGGCACTCGTTCTACTCTCGTGCCGCCACGTTCCCCTGTCACGGGGCGCGCATCGCGCTAATTATTGCTCGCCCCTCGGCCAGGCTGTCGGGTAGAGGGCAGTGCAAAGAACGAGACGAAGCGGAGACGAGACAAACACAAGCGCTTGTGTGTGTCTCGTCTCCGTTTCGTCTCGTTCCTTGGGCTGCCCCCTACTCTCAAAGTTATGTACCAACCGGCACAAGCTCTTATCAGGCTGTCGGGTTAGCGCACTTGGCGCCTGCCCTGGCCACCCGGGTTAAAATCTCCCGCGAACCATGTTGTGTTTTTATTTGTTTATTATGCTGTCTACAGCGGCGGCCATTTTGGTACCACTTGTGTTGACGACGGCGGTCCCTTGTCGCATTAGTTGAGACGTCTAAGGCTCTCGCTTAATAGTGACCTTGTTAGAGGCGGTCAAAGCAATGTGGGCGAGGGAAACTGGTTTATTGCGAATATTCCTGTGTCCGGAAGGGTTGTTATCAGTCGTTATCTAGTGCCCCAGATTAGCCCGGAACACTGCCCTAAAATACCCCCTGAGCGGCTGCTCCATCACTCTCCCCATGTCGGGGTGTTTAGGTTTGTCCCAGTTGTTTTTATCGCGATAAGAGTTTGCTGTCCACCGTCGGCCCCGAGGCTACAAGGACTGTCATTTAAGCGATAACGTGTTCTGAGAGTTCCGCGCCTGCAGCCTGTCGGACGTGGCAGTTGTCCGACTAAAGCGCAGGCTCAAAAAAAAACATTCCTTAACATTATTAAGCGTCAATAACGTCAAGCAAGATAGGTGGGCATTGGATAAGTTTGTGGTCGACGTAAGCTGCAAGTGCAAATCATTTGACATTATGACACCGATCAACACATGCTCCGTCGTAGGGTCCGCCATCACTTTCGCGAGACCAAAAGGGGTCCCCGCGGCAGTCACGGCTGAGAACCACTGGCCTGCAGTATTGTACAAAAAAAAAAAATCACTATCTCCCTATCGAAAGGGAGAGGAACTAACCCCTGAGACACACCTGTGCCCTGTATCGGTGGGTCTGGGAACCTGGTCCTACCGCTGGGTGACGCGCGAACTACAGCAGACGGACGAAAGCGCTCCACCTACAACAGCTGCGCTGTTAGAACACAGATAATACTGCACAGGGCAGGCGCTGTCCTGTGCCTCCTCCTCCTCTGTGTTCCGTCGGTTTGTAACGCTGGTTGTAGTGGTATTTCGAAGTGCAGTTCTTGCCTCTTGTTTCAGTAGTTCAACGTTGCAGCGCCGGTGCGGCGGCAGCAGCTTATTTTGGCGTCCAGACCGAAGACCGTCGGATCGTGCCATGGGTCCCTGCACTGAGGGACCACTACCACAAAACAGCTCAGTTTCTACCACCACCAGCCCCCACCACCACCTGCAGCAGCTCACTGCAGTGGGACGCAATAAACGTGGCTCAGAAAGCTAGCAAAACAAACCTTTTCATTATCATCTGCGATGCCCCTAAAAGGACCAGACGCTGGTAGCTGCAGATAGACAATAAAGGACGTCGAATGTAGTAGCCGCAAACGGGAATATTAGAATGCTATTATTTTAGCTCACAGCTCAAGGTGAATAACAGTTGCTTCCCCCCAGTCAACACGCTCCAGAGTTTTTCTCTGCCGGTGGGTCCATTTCTGGAGCGAACTGGCTCGTCCTGGTGGTCGCCATGGGTCAGTGTCCCTTGAGGTAAGCGGCAAGGGTATTCAACGTATTCAGCATCTCGAACTGGGAAAAAAGAAGGAAAAAGAAAAGATCCAGTTACACCCAGAGTAGAATCCGCTGAAACAGCGGTTCTCTTGTGTCCGCTCGAACGTCTACGGGCGTTCGGCCAAGAGCGGCAGCGCAGTCTCCGCACGAATTCTACGGCTCGCGCAAAGGAATCGGCAGCTAAACGTCAGCGCCGGGAGGCGCCCTCCTCCCCCCCTCCTCTACGGGAGGTAGAGGAACCCGCCCTGCTAGAGCTATATAGAGGAACTCTACGCCCTGCGAGACCACTGCGCCCTCTATCGGCGAATCTGGGAACCTGCTCTCACTCCTGAACGGAGGCACAACTTACAGGAGACCTACAGAAAGGCTCGTCCCACAACAGCTTCGCTGTCAAAATTTTTACAGCATACTGCGACCGTTACATCGCACCTGCGCAGCGCTTTCCGTGAAGGCGTGTTTCCCGCAAGTCGCGGTAGGGTGATGTGAACCCACTTCCGCGAATGATTGCGGGCCTCGAATACGTTAAAGGGGCCATGAAGACAAAATACAACTCTGCTCAGTTTGAAAACGAGCCTTCCGTGATTCACTCAGTTTCATTGGAGCCGCAGAAGATGTCATTAACAAAAAAAAAAAGCATTATTGAAAAAAATTCAAATTTCGCGCTTCAGTCACGTGAAATGAGCAGGAGTGACGTAATAAGGGTCAGAACTATTTAGGCGATATGAGCAAACGGTACTGGAGAACCCACTCGCAACAAGCGCCTAGGCATGTTTCTCGGCGTTGGCCTGTAGGTTGGCGGCCGCCAATCGTGCAAACAAATTTCTGTGACGTCACAGAGAAGTCGCCGGAAAATGGCTGAGGAGTCGCCGCTGGTTGACACGTTTTCCTTAATATGTATATTACTTGTAAGAATGTAATTTGTAATGTAATTTGAAATTTGCAATAAAATTAGTATCGTCATTATCGGTTCAAATCAGTCTTTAATGAACCAAACTTGTATTTTGTTTTCATGGCCCCTTAATATGTATTGTCGAAAACCGGTACTTTCCCTGTAGGTCCCATGCTGCTCACGCACCTAAAAAAAAAGAGTCGTGTAACTAAAAGAATGGGAAAAAGGCGTCCCAGAAATTGCTGGTGGCAGGGGTACAACGTTCCGCTTCATTGGCTTACACACAATGGGTAAATTACACGGATAAAATTGCTTCTGGAAGTCTATTACAGGCTGTAGTTTGCTCACAATGTTATCCCCGAAAATATTAGTACGTTTGTTTATTGATCATAATCTACGTCTGCTACTTGCTCCGCACTGTACGAAAGAATGAGTGAATGAATGCACGAATGAATGAACGTTATGCAGAAGGCCCCCAGTTCGCTTCAGGTGTCTGTGCTTGCTTGTGCCGAGCTGTCCCGCGTCACATAAACTGATTATCAGTCCCTGGATGTTCTTATATCCCCCTCGCCCTCCTTTTTACTTCTGCCACCGGTCGGCATCCCCAGGGTTACAGAATTGCCGAGAGTCCGCCTGTTTTAATGCGCGTCACATGTTTTGCTTAACCCTTCTCCTCTCCTTAATATAACTGGACTGTATGTCTGTTCCTGTACTTTTTCGTAACCGCTTCCCACCGGTACATTTTTTTTCTGCTGCCCAATACTGATTTCAGCTAGCGTGCTGCGCATGCGCTGGAATAATTGTTACCTCCTTTACGTCGATATACATTTGTAGTCCGTTCGCGTTACGTGGGCAGGTAAATTCGTGCGACCCGCCGGGAAAGCCACGTCGCCTGCAGCAATGCGTACGCAGTACTGGGGCTCCAAGAAAGAGTTGCGCTTGGTTTAGGGTAAAAGGAATGCACCCCCTGACAGAATCTTCCACAACCGTGTTGAGGCAAAAATAGGGGTGGAAACCGCCAATTCCTCGCACGCAGCGCGAAGACGGTGCCCACATGGCTCACCTTTCCGGCAGCCCTGGTGAGTACGTAGCCGAAGTGGAGAACCTGCCGCACCGTCTGCACCATTCAAAAAGTAAAGCGATAACTCAACCGGGGGTCCCCGGAACACAAGGGTTCCGCAAAGCCATTTTTGGGGTCCGCGAGCTCCACGTCCGCGAAAAAGAAAAATGGCCGCATCGCTGCTGGTGACCTTAAGATCCTTACGCAACGACCCAGCATACCCGCTATTTACATTGTGTGGACTACGGGCCCCGCATCCCTCCCAGGGAATGAGGCGGCTCGTAGCCTCCGCCTCTTCGCATACTCCAGACATCATTGGGGGCTGCTCACTCGGACGACCACACACAGTGCAGTGCCATTTCTTCATACCACCTTGTCGCCTTGATACCACGACATCTGGGCTCATCATTTGGTTGGCTCCAACAACGATCTCTGTCCCTCCCTAATCTCAAGCTAGTGAAGACTCAGGAAACAGCGCTTCAAAAAACCCAGACAAATACCCCTCCGACGGAACCTGACTCCACAAGTTTTATCCCTCTAAGTTCTCCCAACATGCGCACCCTGTACCGTATGGTACGGGAGTGCTCTCTCCTCACCCAAAGTCTGGTGAAGTGGGAGGGCCCCTTCAACCCCTTCCAAAGGGAAGTGGGAGGGCCAGCTGGCCAGCTCCCACCTAGACGATCAGCCTCTGCTGATCTTCCGGGCGCAACTGGCTGCGCGTGTCAGATGTCCTGGACTGAGGACGTCCCGCGCGCGAGTGAATGACTCCACCATCTTCAGTCCTGCCCAATACAAACGTTCATTCCTCTTCGTCCTAGAATTTGCCCGACCCTGGGAGGTCAGTCCGGCCGTGACACATCTACAGTCCAGCAGCAATCCGCAGAACATCGTTCCAGTCTACCCGTTTCCCTCTTCAAGCTTCAAAGTTCCTTGAGCAGGTCTAAGCAGGGATAACTGTTCACGTTTCAAGCTACTCATGGATCCTGTAGACTACTCGGCAATATCTGCGAGCAGCAGTGCCACAATCACGGCCCATCCGAGCACACTAACTTTCCATACCAAGGACTACTTCCCACAATCTGCCCCGCACGCATGACTTGTGGCCTGTTTGGAAGCTAACGTAAATTTCGTAGCACATAAACGTGTATAAGATGAGAATGAGTTGATGGAGCGCCAGGAAAACTAAGTTTCGAAGTTTCAGTTTCAGTTTATTATTCGTTCAAAATAACAAAGTTCACAGTCAGTAGTATGCAGACGAGGGTCCCAAAGTCGGGCGACTGCAGCGGGACCCTCGATTAATAATAACATTGAAAAGATTAATTATACAGCAAGCAAAATTACATAACGAAAGTGAACAGTGAAAGTACTAGAAAACAACAACAAACATATAAGCATCCTCAATGCGACAAAGCGCATAGTAATCAGTTACACAAACAGACATAAGTATGTCATAAGAGAGAAAACCTAAATTTACAAACATTTTCTAATTACGGGCACACTTTAACATCAGAACTAATTATTGTTGTCAACCTAGTTATACAAGATGAAGTTTTTAAGTTCATGTTTGAATGCATGCAAAGAAGATGATGATTTTAGAGTATAGGGCAAGCTATTCCATAATTTAATCACCGTGAAGGACGATGTCGTTTTCCCATAGTTGGTGTTACATTTAGGTAAAAGAAAGTTGTGATTGTGGGCGAACCTAGTGCTATTGGTGTTAGTGAGTAATCTAGGATCGATTAAATCGAACGCAAGCTGTTTGTTAAGCTGTTTAAATAACATTATGGTTAAGTAAAAGTTAAACAAGCCAGACACAGTAAGAATGCAGTTAGCCTGAAGGAGTGCAGTAGCATTAGAATAAAATGAACTGTTGGTAATAATGCGTATGGCCTGATTCTAAATGTGCTGTACGGACGAAAGATGGGTGTTATATGTATTTCCCCAAGACGTAATGCCATAGGTGATGTGACTATGTATAAAGGCAAAGTATAAAGACAATAAGGCTTCAAGTAAAAAAAATGGACGAGATTTGATGAGTGTTCGTATACCAAATGCTGTTTTTTGTTTAACGTAAAGAATGTGATTAGTGAACTTCAAATAAGGGTCTAATTTTATGCCAAGAAAACACACACAGTCAGATGCAGGGATGAAATGATGGTCAATGGACACTTGTGGTATAAAAGGTAGCACTTTTTGAGAAGTTTTAAAACGCAGTGAGAAAGCAGAGTTTAACGCTGTGATGAGCTTTTGGCGTCTTGGTTGGAACTGCCGAATGTTCCCCCTTTTTCAAGAGATGGCTGTAAAACAGTTTGAATGTTGCCCTTGAATGTTGACTCAAAACAGCTTGAATGTCGCCGCAGATATCAGTTCAAAATTTAAAAATTTAAAACAAAGTGATGTGGCACCTGTGTAAATAAATTACTTGTTTTGCGCCCCAATTGTATTAATAACTCACGTATCCCCCAACCTCCCCCTGCAAGGGGACCCCCAAGGCTTCCTGGATTCCACAAGTCCACAAGGGGTACCCTGCACAGCAACGTCGGGAAACCATTGAACTAAAGAATTACATATCATTCAAGCATATGCAGGTTTCCGTTATGTGGTATACTTCATGCATGCTAGCGCAATATGCTTGAATGCTGTCCACTTGAAGTCCAACGATATTTTAGGCTATACAGAACGTAGCTGCCTTTACAGAAGATTCACCTGCACTGCAGAAGCAACGAAACCAGCAAACGCAGGCACGCGAAGAATACGAGAAGGCGCAGAATTCTTGCGATGAATGCCGGCTTCCTGCCCGCAGATGGCGATAACAAATTTTCCGTGCTCTAGCGTTTCGCTCGCTCTCTCAAAAAGAGAGAGATTGCGGAATTTGCCATAGGTGAGGGTAAAGAATGCTTTTATGCGCCCAACATACTGAATAGAAGACATCGCTTATTACCTTCCACTTTTTCCAGCGCCAATACACGATTCAGAGGCTCCTCAAGAAATGTCGCGCTGAGAGTTAAGAGTAAAAGAGTAATTAATTCTCACCAAAAGCAAACAAGGATGTGTTGCAACACTTCCACGTTTAGTGCGAAACCTGCGAATCAGGTGGATCAATAACGCCGTGCTAGCCTGATTCATTTCTATAGCTTATTTGAAAATTGAAGTCAATTCATTGATTTTTACTGACGTCTCGGTTTTTTGCTTTAGCTCACGTTACGTGCGTTAGTCGGCGGAAGCCTAAAGCTTTTATTTATTGAAAAGTGAGGAAAACAGGATACAAGAGCATTTATCGTCACAAATACACTACTTTAGAAGTAATACTAAAAAAATATCGTGTAATAAATTGTCATTCAACCAATGCGTCATCACAGTCTCTTAGCACTGACACATCACATGTAATTTTATTTAGATACTTAAAATGTTCTGGCCTCAAAGGGTTCGCAGCTCTGAAATTCGCAAACCCTCGTTCACTGCTTGAGCAGGCGTTTTCTGTATATCGTTCAATAAAAAATATTCGGGCATTTAAACCTGCCTATGTGGCTTGAAAAGAAAAGCCTAGTGATTACCAAAGAATCCTTTACTGCTACGTCGTGTTTGCGTATCTTTCTTTTTTTTATTCACCTTTGACGTGAATTACTCCGACAAGCAGGCTGCCGCGTATACTTCACGCTGCAGCTTGCAGCTTCCCTGCATTAAGATTTCTCCTCCGCGTGCACCCGTTCTACTCACGTGCTGCCACGTGCAGCTCTCACGGTGCACGCATCAGGCTCATCCTTGTTCCATTCAGGCAGTGTGCTGGGCTAGCGCTGTGGTTAGCGCACTCGGCTTCTGCTCTGGCGACTGAGGTTCAAGTCCCACTCGAACCCAATTTATTTCCTCTTTGTAGCGGGGGCAATTTCGCTACCATTTGGGTTGACGCCGACTGCGGTAACTTTATGCGTTTGATAGCTCACCTAAAACGTCCGCCGTAGTAAACCCCAACCCATTGTTTTAAAAAAATTCACCAATCTCCATGAAGTGAATCATGATGAGTGTGCGAAGCACTGGTGATCGTTCTTACCGTAAATCACCCGTGGCATTGCCCACTCGCGCATGTAAACGAGTGACAACGCGTGTGTACCGTATATAGAATTCCAGTCCAATCCAATCCGATACAATTCAGTTTAATCCAATACAATCCAATACAATCCATTTCAATCCAATCCAATCTAATCAAATCCAATGCTCCTCGCGCATGCGCACTGTGTACACGGACGCCGAGGCCCGGGCAAAGCGAGGTCCTAAGATGCTTCGCTCCCCAAAATTGGCACAGCTTGCACTCGCGGTGCAAGGCTGGAGAAACAACAGAGCTGGAGGCCCCTTCGTCGGAGACCCGGATGTTGTACCTCACGTGGATTTCCGAAATTGCCGTTGAAAGTTCTCCATGACTTGCAATCCCGGATCGTTCTGTCCGCAGCCTTTCACATCTTTCCTAAGTGGGCCGAGTTAGCACGCGCTAGAACCCGCGGCAACCGGCTTCGCGAACTCGGCGTCTGTGCTGCCCACTTCAGGCGCGAACGCACGTGAACTGGCGAGGAGAACAGTACCCGAGAGACCACGCCACGAACGCTGGGCGGAGTGTTCTCGAAGGTTGACCTGGCCGACGGCGGGCGCCCATCACGAGGCGCACGATCATGCGCTCGGGTCTCTTTTCTTGGTATTTTTTGTTAACGCTACACGGCGGAACTCAATCTTGTTCTCGCGGAATCCTGAACCTTGTTCTAACAGCTCTGCTCCTAAAACAAAGCCTGCTTGGAGCAAATTATCACCGCGCACAGCGTAGTCTTTCCAACATCGGGAGAGCATTCATGATCGGTGACATTCGCGTAACCTTTGTGGCTTAAGAAAATGAGGCAAGGAAATTGAAAACTCACAGGTGCCTTCAAGAAAACACCGTAGTCGCTCTGAAATAAAAAAAGAAAAGAAAGGAGGCAGTAATGGAAACAGATCAGTGCATTCTAAAACAAGCTTTGGAAAATAGGGCATGTATTAGAAACAATGACAGCGCGACCACACGGCAAGCATTTCTGAATCGAAACACATACACTGGCCCGTATGTAGTTCAGCAATACGTCTAAAATTTGGCCTTTTTTTAAATAAATCCAAATGAACATGCGTTGATTTCGAGTCATTTTGCTTCCTCCTACCGATATTTTCCGTATCTTGGTGCGAGAAGTCCTCTTAGAGCAAATGCTCTACTATACCCCATCTCGCACATCCATTCATCGCGTCACAATGACCTTCAGCCGCCGAAGCGCAAGGGTGGCAGGTGTGAATGAAAGTTTTGTTTAATTTTAATTCGTTATTACCTATATAAACGCTGACTTTTCCCCCGCCTTAAATCGGCATTTGACTTTCTACTAGCGCACCGGTGGCACATGCATATGCAGCTTACAGCTCCAGTGAAGCGAAGTCAGCGAAGCGTCGCATGTGCGCTTACGTGGAGATACTTAAATTTCATCGACTTTACTGAGCTTGATAAAGTATACTAACAAACTAAAGCCACATTGTTCCGGGAACAAATTTTGTTGTGGCTTAGTTTTATATGAGTGAACGAATTGTGACGACACGCCGGCGGGCGGCCGACTGACTCTGTCGGAGGGTCGGCGAGCCGCGTCACAGAAATTCGGAACTTCACAGAAATTCGGGAAGGAGGATGCAGAGAGGAGGACAGCACTACTAAATTGATTTTACTCCTAAATTAGTTCGCATAAACAGACCCAGAATGGCCGAAGCATGGCCTAGGGACTCGAGACTTCAATTTGCGCGAGTAATCCCACAATGTTTACAAATCCCTTCCGTGTCCCTTTAAACACGACGCTCTGGCGCTCTGGCGCTCTTTGCCCTTAGTCGGCCTTGCGCCATAAAAACCCAACCATCATCATCATCCTTTAAACACGGTAGCCCAAACTCACACCGCTGTCTGAGGCCGGTAAGGTGAGGTCTCTCTTCCAGGTGTCGTTCGTGAAGGGCAGCGGAATCGTATCGCCGGTATTGGTAGCGTTGGTAGCAGTGTTGTTTGGGTTGGCAGCGTTGGCAGCAGCGGCAGTGCGGCGGCACTCGGCCGCGTTGGTGCAGTTGGGCCCGCGCAGAGACTGCTGGAAACTTCGCGTCTTCTGAATTTGGGGAGGAACACGTCCTTAAGTTCATCATGTGCGGCGCGCAAGCGCGAGTGTTCACCATTGAGTTAAATGAGAGATATATGCGGCGCAGGGAATCCCTGAATACACCTCTTTCTAGAGAACGGATGAAACCGTATACGTTTGCCTTTCATTCGATTAGGGGATTTAGCTCTGCTGAGAGTTCACGGTAGTAACTCAAGAGAAGTTAAGAGGAAATCATCTTCTTCATGTTTTGGCGCCAGCAGTAAGTGAGCCTTAGCTGTGAATAGATCAGCGGGTGAAATAACTAGCACGCACGTTCGTTTACTTCGCGCCACAATGCAGGTCGAGCGGTCCCAGTATACGGAAACGTTGCACGTGCGTGAAACAGGTACACTTACGGCATGCGGTCTGGGGAGAGTGTAATTGGCCGACGCCAGGCCTATGACTAAGTCAGCCACCAAATCGACGAAGTGGTACAGGCATCCGGAGTCCACCAGCTCCGGTGCACCCTGCGAATGCAGGCAGGGGCGGCCTTACCACGGCGCGTGGTATCGTAAATCGGCGCATCCACGGGGTGCTTTCTTTTTTTTCCTTTTCGCAGGGAACTGTGGAGCATTCGGTCTGTGTAGGACAGATTTAATTGGTATGGAGTATCCAAATGCATACGTACACGCATGCGTACATACATACATACGTATATTCGTACGTACATACTACATACATACATACGTATATTCGTACGTACATACATACATACATACATACATCATACATACATACATACTACATACTCTACATACCATACATACGTATATTCTACATACATCATACATACATACATACATACATACATACATACATCTACATACATACATACATACTACATACATACATACATACATACATACATACATACATACATACATACATACACAGGAAGAAATAAAGAAGTCTGGAACGCCGATGAGGGCACAAGGGAAGTAGTACGACTATCTTTGCGGATGACGATAGGGATTTCGCAATGTCGGTAAACAAATGAAGTGAAGAAATAAATGGCAGCATCTCCACTCCGTGGATGATGGCGAAGGTGCGGAGTACGGGGACTCGAAATGACATCCAAGTTGCGCGCCGAGTGACATCCGATTTGCGCCCCCACCGTCATTCAATTGGAGCCTTGAGTTGCACCTTGATTATTCCCTAAATAAAACTGAAACTCACGGCTCAAACCGAATTTCGCTTGATTTTGGCTTGATGGTGGTGTGCGCATGGATGGACGCGGACGGACATTGGGAGGTCCTAAGGTACTCCGCCCCGTTACAGGCGAGAGAGTAAGCGTTTGCCTCTCGGGTACTAACACACGGTCGTAGCCCGATGGGTAAGACGACTGACACTAACTCTGTCTGGTCTACCAGACACAGGTCCCAATCCTGCCGGTGCCTGTGTGATCTTTTGCGATTGTCAATGCTATGCGCACGGACGCGGACGGACATTGTGCGGTCCTAAGGTACTCCGCACGTAAAACATACGCTCCGGTTGGGATCAGATCTCTTTACCGCGGCGGGATCTATCCCCCGAAGCGTAGAGTACACTTGAAATTCACATAAACCTATTGGGAGGGAAGCAAGCAAAACACAACCAAGCCAATAGATAATCGGTAAAGTGTCAGACGCTATGGGTAGTGGGTTTGCGTTACACTTGGTGCGCATGTTTTTTCTCCACTTCCTTTCTATGCACACGGCTAGTTTATTTAGCTCTTGGTGGGCAATCCAGTCACTGTTACAGCAGTTGAAAACGAAGTTGCACGCGGAGCCAAATTCCGTTCTCACCTGACAGATTCCGATCAGAATGAGGACGTCGAAGACGATGCTTACTCCGGCGAAGCCTAGCCAGACGTAATTCGACGTAACAGCGCCGACTGCGCCATAAAGAAAGTGAGATCGCATAAGCACACACATTTCGCCACAGGCCTGCTTTTTAAAGGCCAATTCAGCGCTGGGAACGGGTGGACAGCGCGTAACAATATAAGTGACGATTTGAGCATGATGGCATGCCACTGTCTCTCTTGGTAGGGAGCAATCCTGATTTGAATCTCGTTTCTGCTGAATGACACAATGCGTGCATGTTGTAAGGACTCGTGGATTCAATGCCTTTTAACAGCGGAGTTGATGTTGGTCGAGCATTTTCTTCTGCCTGCTGGAGTTCGCGCATCACGTAGAGGTAGAAGCATGCTCCCAGACCCGACGGCGGCCTCGCGGAGCGATTCCGTTCTCACCTGACGATTCCGATCGTAGGAGTCGAAGGCTCTTACTGGCGAAGCCTAGAAAATTACGCCATTCGCGGAACACGCGGGATGGGGCCTGAAAAAGGGTTTAGATCGCAAAGCAGACAACCGTCGCCACAGGCCGCTTTTTAAAGGGCACACGGATATGCCAGCGCGGCGAAGGGAGGAACGCGCGAGAAATAGAAGTACTGATTTGGCAGACGCGCAGTGCCGCCCGCGGAGTGAGAGCACCTGATCGCAATCTACGTTCACCTGAAGCACAATCCCGGCCCCAGTGGTTGCAGCGGCTCTGGATTCAATCCAACACAGCTCATTTAGTCGACCCAATTTTCATCTCCTGCTGAAAGTCGCGCATCCAAGGAAAGAAGCATCCCTCCCAACCCGATGGCCCTCGCGGAAGCGGTTCCCAGACCAAGAGGGGAGCGGAGGGATTCGTAGGAGCCACGACGCGCGGTACGCAGCAGAACGGGCCGCGAAAAATGCTTACGCATCTAAAGAGTAACGAGACTGACGCACGGCGGCAGCCATTTTGGTGCCTGACGCCAGGGTGGCCAGCTTTATGCGCCCTATTGCGGCTGACATGGACGGGCGGAATTGGTCCGGGCGCCGCTTGGCAACCATGACAGCTGTGTTTACTTTTCGAATATTTAGAGACAGCGCGCCGTTGCGATAGGGTCAGGCTCGGTTACGCTAGCGTAGCTTATTTAGTGGCTCTAGGTTACGCTGAGCCACTAATTAAGCTGCGCTTTTTAAGTGGCTGTAGGTTACGCTACGCCACTGTCGTTCTTTCCCAGCGAGAAGCGATGCAGTTGTTTTCCACCATCGCGCCGGTTGAAACATCTTAGTACAGAGCAGCACGGCATCGCTACTCTGTCTGGGTTCTTGAAAACTCACTCTCAGCGTGTCATACAGCCGCACTGCGCTCCGAAAATAACGACTTATCGAAGAGCGCGCGCGCGGCAACACAGAGGCACCAAAATGTCAGCGCCCATGCATGGGTCTTCCCAGGGCAAACAAATGTCACGTGACGCGGTTCGACCAATGGCCGCTGTCGGCGGCATTGAACAATGACAGAAAAGAGTGCCGATACTCTGAAGCCTCATCTAGTGGTTCTAGAGCTAGAGCCACTAAATAAGCTACGCTCTAGTAGGAGCGGTTTCCTCTCCCTCTCAGACGGCAGAGGGAGCCTCCCGGCGCTGACACTGAGCTACCGATTCCTTTGCGCGAACCGTAGAATTTGCGTGGCGACGACGCTGCCGTTCTCCGGCGAGTGCCGGTTGAAGTTCGAGCCGACACAAGGGCACCACAGCTCCGCCATTTCAGCATATTTCACACTGGGTGGAACTGGTTTAGTTTTTTTTTCTCGAGAGAGATACATATCTGCCGCGAACCATGTACGGGTTTGTTTATTTATTGTTTGTTTTTAATGCCCGGCCGCGCCCGGCTCTGTTATCTGTGTCCCATGCGAAGCGCGTGTTCCATTCTTTATTTTTATGCCGCACAGGCTATCTCATTCAGATAAGCAGAGTGTTTCGCCCTAACGCCGCTAGCCCAGAATAATCTTCTGTGATCTACAATGTTCTGGATGCGAATCGACGGTTCCAGAAACTCTCACGCCGAAAGATAAAAGCCTGCACAGCAGACGCCGAGGCATTCGATTCTGCGACGCTCGCCGACGCACGTACGTCACTTTGTTGACCGCTGCCTCGCCTCCTCTGTATTCTTTTCAGTTGTTAGGGGAGCACAAGTTCGCTCCAATAAACTTATTTCTTTTCCAAACAACTGCATCGTCCTTGGCTTCGTGACAATATCATGATTGCGCAGATCATTATCATTCCGCAGATGTATCATTGCTTATCTGCTGCTGTTTAGCGCAAGGTGGAAAACAAAGAAAGAAAGGGGCAGAACCGCGTTCGAGTTACTATAATAGTGTAGCCAGTATAGGATCAAATGCATTGGCTCCGCAATGCCGTTACCTCGCGGTACAGCCATGGTGTAAGAAAACATTAGCCTGCTATCTTTTACGGGTGGCATTGAGTCAACTTCCGTAACTACGTCCTTCGCGTTCGTTTTGAGGTGTCCATCCCCTGTTTCGGGAGGGGCGGCTCATGACAGTGATTACGATGACAATGTATCGGGGCGGACGTACGGAGAAAGTTCTGGGTAGGTAAGATTCGGGCTCCTTGGTGTTTCCATACTGTAGCTTCAACGCGAGCTCCGACTGTGACATGGGTGAAGTTATGACGAAACGTGTTCACAGTGGATATGTGCCCCGTTCTTTCGCAGTCGCGGTTACATCTCTATGTGTGGTCAAATTAGGTTGAGTTTGGTGAGGAGGTAAAAAAAACAAAACCGAGTTCCACCCAGCATGAAAGCCGCAGAAACAGCCGAGTTGTGGTTATCTTGTGTCGGCTAGAACGGCAATGGGCGCCCCTTCTCCCTCCACAAGCGGGAGGGGGAAGAACACTCCACGAGACCGCTGCGCCCTCTATCGACGGGTTGGGGAACCTGCAACTACGCATGCGTGATGCAAGACCTACAGCAGACTTACGAAAAGGCCCGAACTACAACAGCTCCGCTGTTAAAAATAATGCGACCATGCAGTCCGTAGAGATGGTTAACCAGCGAAGCGGTAATGTGCGGACAGCGTTTTCCATATGACGCGTGGCAAACGTTTTTCTAAATAAAATGCGGCCGGTTTTATAGTAAAAGCTAAACAATAGGATTCCGGGCGGTCCACAATATCTTCCTTTCCACGCAGTAAATTGGGTCTTGGAATTCAGCTGTTATTTCATCAAGCCAAATTCTGACTGTTTATGATTTAAGGATCACCATGTTAGTTTACAGAAACCTTGATTTTGGCGTGATCGCCCTGCCAGAGCCTTAGAATGAACCGCAGCCACGGGGTCTACAGCATAGACCACGCGAAGTGAGATAAAAGATGATTCCCGAGTCACGTGGAGCATTCGACGTTCCAGCGATTCGTGACAATGCACTGGGAAATTTTCTTCCGCGCTTGTGCTGCGCTCCCAGCCAACAGAAACAATACATATTTTGCGAAGATCTGCGGCTTTAATTTAGCATACGTACAAGAGTGAAGCCTTAATTAAACGTGCCGACGCAGCAGGGCCAGCACTCCATAGACAGTACGGATAATTTCTGCGTACTATCTCACACACGTTGACTAGTGAGAACGCACAATCTTGATCCAACCCACCTATCGGGGACAGGTCGTGCACATCCGGAACATAGGCGAACCAGTGTAGCCGATTGAGATGCGCCTTGATCTCTGGCCTCAGCACGTAGGCTACGTTGAAACCGTTGAGGAGCTGCATCGGAGAAGCATGCACGTCTATTGTTGAATGGCATGAAGGTAGTTTGCGCTCAAGCACTAAGATAACAAAGATGCGCCATGGTCCACACACTGCGAGGTGTAGGCATGCTCACCACTCCGAACACGCTTACTGCCCGTGTTCTTTGCCTTCTTCCTTTCATATGCATTCAGTTAATAAAGACTCATTTACTTCACAAGATGCTGTCAGAACAGCGGATGTGACATTGTTCTCAACGATCCACCCCCATCACCATGAAATCGATTGCCCGCGGCCGTTTTTCTGATGGAGGCGAAAAGTGAAAACGCCCGTGTGTCGGAGATTTCGGCGCACGTTAAAGATCCCTAGGTGGTCAAAATTAATCGGAGCCCTCCACTACGGCGCGCCTCATCGCCTGTGTAGCGTCGGCGCGTTAAACCCCACAATCGCATCACCATGGAATGCTACGGTGTCCGGCTGAAGAAAAGGCGTAGGGGCCTCGGAAGGACTTTTCCGTTCACCCACTTGGCAGATGGAACCGAAAGGCACCAAAGCTTTTGTCGCATTTCTTTCACCGGTTACCGCGAAATGCCGCGGTGAAAGAGGTATCCACCTCTTTCACCGCGGCATTTCGCGGCGAGAACAATGTAACAAGTTGAGAACAATGTAACAACCGCTGTACTGCACCAAGCTTGTGAAGCGAACTATGGTTGCTTAGATTTCAGTCGACTATTTGTGATAGAATAATGGTGATGGCCCGTTCGTTCTTGTACGTACCAAGCAGAAGATAGAAATGGCGACACTTTCTCGTACGACGATTCCGCGCATTCCCGGTCAGCCCTAAGCACAGGAACAGAAATGAAACAAATGAAATTAACGTGGAAGCACTTTTTAAGCGTTTTATTTTTCTGAGCCCGCAACCCCTAGACTGAGAACGAGTTTGAGAAGTGATGGTCTGTAAACTAACGCGTGGAAAAGCATGTTTTACACTTCCCTGGGCGGTCGCTGCATACTAGCATCGAAATATCCATGCCCGAATAAGTCCGAGCGTTTTAAAATAATCTAGTGGCCGAGCGAGCTCAGGTTAAGTTACCGTAAAAGTGAAATAAAGCGCACCTCAAAAGCATTGCCAACTTCTGAATACAGACAGAAATAAAATGATTAGGTTTAACGACATAACTTCGCTCGTGCAATATAAATGCTCAGTGCCTTGTAGGTGCACCTCTTACTCTGTGGAAGTACGAGTCGCAACAGCACTGTCTCAAACAAGTGTTGCATTTCGGCGTTTTTGCGCGTCGACTGCCGCTAACTGGCCTTGCAGCAACAGTGGTGTAGTGATAACTGCGGTAAAATCCGTCGTTTTCTGCCTTTTCGACATCATTAGATTGCTGGCAGCAGACACTGTGCGCTGAAGCAGGGCGAAAGTACTTACGTAGTCGCTCCTACTAGCAATTAGGAGTAATGTCGATAGGACGCAATGCTGTAGCTGGCACCAGCGGCTAGAATTCTTCTTCTTCTTCTTCTTCCTCTTCTTCTTCTTCTTCAGGGAGTGGCTCAGTCCGCGAAAGGTTCGACTGCTTCTTCTTTCATGATCCACTCACACACGCCGAAATGGTTCTTCTTCCTCGCCGAAATGCAGGCTTTTCGTTGAACAGTGGAGCTGGTGTAGGTCGAGCCTTTTAGTCCGTCTCCTGAAGGTCTTGCGTCACGCACGGGTAGGAGCAGGTTCCTGAACTCGCCGGTGGCCTCGCACACGGCCTCCGCGATCGGCTTCCGGCGGCGCTCGGCGCGCCGCCGGCAGCCGGTCACGGAGGCCATGCCTCGCAGAAACCGGTTCCCAGACCAACCGATAGAGGGCTCAGCGGTCGCGCAGGAGAGGGTTCTTCTCCCTACTGCTCGGGAAGGAAAGGGGGGGGGGGGGGGGGGGGGGGGGGGGGGGGAGCCGCCCGCTGGTGACGTTTAGCTACGAGTTACTTTGGACGAACCGGGGAATTTGCGCGGTAACGGCGCTGCTGTTCTTGGGCGAGCACCCGTTGACGTTCGAGCAGACACAAGAGAATCACAGCTCCGCTATTTCAGCAGATTTTTCAAAGGGTCCACCATTCGTCCGTTCCTTTTACACAATGGGACGAATGCGGCGAGGAAATAAATTATTGTATCACCTGATGCACATTCATATGTGCGTAAGCAAGACTCATTTGGATGGTTTGCGTTATTAAGCTGGTACAAATAGAACTGGCTCGTTATGCTTAAGGGAGGAGGCTTCTAAATTCAAGGTCGTCCTTTCAGATACGCAGAAGACACCCGTCCATAATTTCATTCCACAATGGCATCTACGTCCTATATCATGTGACCTGTCATTTACTGAAGTAGGAAAAATAGAGCACCCCGGAGTGCGATTTTGCAGCACTTCCTGTTCCTGCAGGACAAGTACAGGGGCGCAGAATTCTTCAGCGACGCGTCGAAAACTGCAAGGATGAAATTTTAGCGTCAGTAAAACAATGAATTTTCATAACAATATTTACACGGTAGATGCTTATGGCATCTTACTTGTATGAAATCACATCATCAAACATAAAATTCCCAAATCCATCGTGTACACAAATTCCCTAACCGTTGTGCAAGCACTGCCAGCAGGAAAGCCTTCGAAAACTATGTGAGCAATGTTCTTTTAAAGGTTTTAATGACTGCATATGCCTCAAATCTTGAAATAACTATATGCTGGGTACCACGGGATTGTGGAATCCCTGGTAATGAGGTCGCCGATCAAATGGTTGGTGCTGCTGCTCTCATGACTACAGTTGACATAACAACAGTACCTTACACCGACCCGAAGACACACATCAGAGAACAGCTTCGTAACACACGGCACACAAATTCCCTAACCGCTGTGCAAGCACTGCCAGCAGGAAAGCCTTCGAAAACTATGTGAGCTATGTTCTTTTAAAGGTTTTAATGACTGCATATGCCTCAAATCTTGAAATAACTATATGCTGGGTACCAGGGGATTGTGGAATCCCTGATAATGAGGTCGCCGATCAAATGGTTGGTGCTGCTGCTCTCATGACTACAGTTGACATAACAACAGTACCTTACACCGACCCGAAGACACACATCAGAGAACAGCTTCGTAACACACGGCACACAAATTCCCTAACCGCTGTGCAAGCACTGCCAGCAGGAAAGCCTTCGAAAACTATGTGAGCTATGTTCTTTTAAAGGTTTTAATGACTGCATATGCCTCAAATCTTGAAATAACTATATGCTGGGTACCACGGGATTGTGGAATCCCTGGTAATGAGGTCGCCGATCAAATGGTTGGTGCTGCTGCTCTCATGACTACAGTTGACATAACAACAGTACCTTACACCGACCCGAAGACACACATCAGACAACAGCTTCGTAACACACGGCAATTACACTGGAGTCAACAAACAGACATCAAACTACGCGTAATAAAACCGCAATTAGGACGCTACACAACTGACTCACAGAAGAGACACAGTGAAGTCTCCCTGGCTAGGCTGCGGATAGGCCACACACATGCAACGCACTCCGACCTGCTCACTAGATCTTTGAGACCCGTGTGCAGCAAAATGTTGAAAGGGCATATCCGTAGTCCACATAATAATCACATGCAACACACTTGGCACATCACGACACAAAAATTTCCCTGAACTCTACAGACGACACATTCCACTGCACCCATCATACTTTTTAGCCGACGAATCAATGTTTTCTAGTCAACGTGTTCTTAAGTTTTTAACTGCCATAAAATTTCTCCAGCTCTTGTCATATCACGTGGAATCCCAGGCCCTATACAGCAGCCATCTCCATTGTCTTTTTTTTTTTTTTTTTGGGGGGGGGGGTCACTTTTACTTTTACTCACAGGTTTTAGTATTTATGGTTTCATCAACCATTAAATAACTTCTTCTTTCACGCTCTATGCCCTTGTTGACCTTGCGCCCTTAACACCAACCATCATCATCATCATCGTTATCCTTAATTCGTCTACATAAGACTGTAGCATAAATTCCCGGTCCGATGAACCTCGTTGGGCACATGCTCTTTTGTGGATAAACAGCACTCTACTAGGATTAAGAGTACGCGCACCAAGTTCTTTATATTGACCTCGTATTCGTGCGCAACGCCTTAAACGGCGGAGATCTCCCATCATAGCCCTAACCCAAACGGTTTCAGCGCATAGAGCGAGCTACACGCATTCACTCATACACACAGGCACAATTAATCCCGTTCATTTGGCATCGCCACTTAGTTCGCTAGAAAATAGAGGAAGAGATAAATAACTAGATATAGAGGGGGACAAAGAAAACTTTATTAAAAGTCATGATTGGGGGGTGGGCGACCTGTTGTTGCAGATTGCGGTGACCAAGGCAGCCCGTCTTGATGGACTTTTCTAAACCTTCAGGTCCAAGCTACACAGTACCACCTCCAATTGCTCTTCAGTAAGGTTTAATGGAAGGGGATCTTGTTACATGTTCGCATTGTATGAATAAGGGTGTTCTTCAAGCCAAGGCAGTTGGGGGATTGATACAAGGTGGGATGAATTAGGTGTAGTTAAGTTAGGCGTGACAGGGCAAAGTGTTGGTTTGAAAGTGCACCTTAGGCGTTTTTAGAGTGATAGAGAAAGGCTGACACATATAGTGGGCGGGGTGTATGGTTTAGCTGGACG
Source organism: Haemaphysalis longicornis (assembly GCA_013339765.2). NCBI lineage: Eukaryota > Metazoa > Arthropoda > Arachnida > Ixodida > Ixodidae > Haemaphysalis > Haemaphysalis longicornis. The sequence goes on from CM023456.1 coordinate 46,476,211, forward strand.
GAATAACTCCTAACCACCGAGCAGAAACATCACTTCATTTTTGCTTGCTTCGCTCGATGTTACGTCTAGTAACAACTGCTTTGGACGGCGGCCCTTTTCTGATAACCATTTTAAATGCTGTTATCGTTCTTAGGCTCCTCACCCAGTTTTTGAACTACCCCCATGTATTGCCGTTTTTGTCGGTAAGGCGTAAATGACCCTCAAACCGTGGAGGGCGGAGGGGAGTTGAGGTTACACGGAAGGAGGGAGAGAGAGAGAGGAAAGGATGAGGAGGTATAAAGGCGATTCGACTCGAACCCGATAAGGCCGGAGCAAGAAGAGGTGCGGTGGGAAAGACTAGAGGGAAGGGGGAACGCGGATTGCTCAGGGAAGGGGTGATCATTGCTCCCAAAGGCCTGCCAGACGACACCAAACACATTTTCCATCTTGCCCTGGCTTAGGTTTGCAGTTAGCAAGTATGTGTACTTCAGTGTGCTAGTAACGTAGCTGAGGAGTGACAGTGTGCTCTGAATAGTCACCCGGAGCCCTAGAGCAGTACTCTCACTTAAACCCCCCATCGTGCTTGGCAGCATGATCTTCCCACTCGCAGAAAGGGGAGAAAGTCTTCCAGAAACTTTGCACTTGCTGAGTCACTTTAAGGCCTTTCGAAGGGATTCGAGCCGTCATTATAAAAATCAGTCTTTCCATTTTTTGAATAAACTTCTCCCGTAGACTGTTATCTTAAACGTCTTAACTACGTGTTTCTTGAAAAGAAAAATCCCTTTCAAAGCTTCCTCGTTAAAAAGCTGAAATGCGAGGTTTACCCTCATTTTCTCAAATGCTGTTGGCTACACGTGTGACTGCGTGATGTGCGGCATCACTTTTAGTGTCACTGACTCGCTGTCCTTTTTCCATGCCTCTCTGACATCAACATCAACATGGGTGTGACCATCTGGGATATGCAGGCCTGTCGACACAAATGCATTTCGGATGCACTTTATCAGATGAGAAAAGTCTGATATGAAGTGCACGTTCCACCCTGGCTCGACCGGATGTGAAACTTTGCGGGTGATTCTCTTGGAGGTAGCTGCACGAATAGAAAAAAGCACCTGGTTGCCTACCAGCTCATAAAATTTCAAAAATTAAAAGTAGAGATATCACACCTTTGATTCCAAACAGCTTCCAGAGAGCCCGGTTCCAGGGTGCACCATCGATTGTCCAATAATCAACAAATAGTCCAGCTTTTTCTGCGAGGATTGTGGCTTCCACAAGAATTTTAGACAGGACCGAGGCTTTTACATTGCCTTTTGAGGCAAAGACGCCAAGGATCTGAATCCATTTTTCTGCAAAGATATCGAATCCCACAATGCATGAGTAGCCCCCCAGATGAAATCAGGTCAAAGAGGCAATCGAGTAATAGTACCAAACGCTGCTGATAAATTCCAGTACATGTAAACACTCATCCACAATACGGCTGTGTTTCAAAGGTTTCAAATGCACATATCTTGGAAAGGCTGAAACATAACCACGAACCGGTGGTCACTGGCCTCTGTCTTATTCCTGTCATCCGTAAATGGTCCTAAGTCCACAAATCCTATCAGCTCTCCAGATGCCTTGACGTTAATGTTCTCTGAAAGTTTGAGTTCGTCAAATACAAGTACCACCATGACGGCTAAACTTGTCCATTTCCTTGGTCTCCCCGCACGGGGCACCTTGAGTATTCATGGTGACGGTGAGCAGCGACACCGCGGACCCCGAGCTCCCAACATAAGCCGTGTCCAACCGTGGCGAGGTGTTTAAAGGTGAAGGGTAGAAGCCGTAAACGGTGGCCATCGGAGCCTTGGTCAAGCTCCGGCCGATGGGCTCCTTGTCTGTTCACCAGGCAGGGAGCTCCGGGACCTCTTTGACTACCAGGGTAAGGTCAAAGGAGAAAGTACCCCCGTCTCCCTGCTTTTCAATGTATCATATGGCATTTTCTAAACCCCCCCCAGACGTGATCGGCCCCCGAAAAGGGGCCGCACCGAAGTTTCTTTTCCTCCTTTGCAATCGATCTCTCCCCCAAAGCCTGATAATTTCTCGCGGTTTCTGATCATGGAATCTGTTGACAAGACAAAAGCCCATCACTTCCCAATCTGTGTTTCTAATCTCCAAGTTTCTTGAAAGCCTTATCGGAAAGTCGTATAAGGCTAAGAAACTCACAACGGGAGAAGTTTTGATAGAAGTAGAAAGCAACAACAATCCTCTAACCTCCTCAAGCAAACGCGCATGGTAGATGTTGACATCAAGATCACGCCCCATCGCAGCCTCAATAGCTGCCAGGGCGTGATCTCTGATCGGGATCTAATGAATGAGACTGAAGCAGACCTGCTCGAGGGCCTCCGAGAGCAGGGCGTGACAGCAGTGAGGCGAATCACCATACGCCGAAATGATGAAATAATTCCAACCAAGCACATAATCTTGACACTTGACCGCTCTAACCTTCCTGAGTCGGTCAACGCAGGCTTCTTGAGATGCCCAATCCGACCCTACGTGCCGAACCCGCGCCGCTGTTTCAAGTGTCAGCGGTTCGGGCACGGCACAACGTCTTGTCGTGGTAAATTGACGTGCGCAAAATGTGCAGCACATGATCATCAAACTGACAATTGTAAATCCGAGAACTTCACCTGTGCCAACTGCCAGGGACCACACGCTGCCTATTCTAGGAGCTGTGGAAAGTTCAAAGAAGAAAAACAGATCATTGCCTTGAAATTCAACGAAAACATCACCTTCCCAGAGGCACGGAAGAGGTTCGCCTCCTTCCCTCTGGGCAGGTACGCCGACGCAGCTCGCCGGGGGGCGGAGCGGCGTCTTGTTTCGGCGGGGACCCAGTACCGAGAGTCGGACTTGGTCCCGCCCCCGCCCCCCCCTGGGTTGCCTCTGGTAGCCCAACCCGCCACCACGCCGCTTGCTCAGGCAGCAGCGGTTTGTGGTGGCAACCTCTACTGTCGGGGGCCGGTGCCGCTCCCGTCCGTGCCTCCCCATCGTCCAGTGCGTTGGAGTGTGCCATGGACACCACGAGCCCCGCACCGGCTCCCACCGCCACCGCACCGCCCGTGCCACTTCTGGTGCCTCCGACCACCAGGCGGTTGGCGGGTCAAACGAGGGCCCCCGAAGGGGGGCCAAGTCCGGGGGGCCCGGTTCCACGGGCACACCCAGGACATCGGACGACGAGATGGACGTCGTGCCGTTCTTGCCTGCAACGCAGCGCAAGGAGCGGCCTCCGACGTCCAGCCTACAGATAGGCCGCCCAAAAATCCCAATCCAAGAGTCACAGCCCCGAAAGACGACCATAAACATACACACTCCAGTAGCTCTTCACACTAAATAATGGGAAAAGAAAATATTGTTCAATGGAACTGCAGAGGCCTTCTGAATAATCTTGACGACGTGTATGAGATTCGGCATACCAATCAGCCAAGTGTAATGTGTGTTCAGGAAACACATTTGAATTCTAAACAATCAATTTCTTGAATAGTTACCTGGTATACAGGAAAGACAGGGATGGCTGCACACACTCTTCTGGCGGTGTGGCCATAATCGTCCGGAAATCCTTAGCATGCCACCCTGTCACCTTGAACACTATCCTTGAGGCTGTAAGCAATACGCTTAATAATATTTAATAGGTTGATAACGGTATGCTCCATATACATTCCTCCTGATGTTACACTTTTGAGTTCTGACTTCGAGGCGCTGGTTGACCAGCTGCCCGAACCATACATTCTAACAGGCGACCCTTAATGCTCCAATTCTCTTTGGGGCTCTTCTCGTACGGATGCCCGAGGTCGCCTGATAGAAGAGGTTTCTTACATCCTCTGGAGCATGCTTTTTCAACAATAAACAGCCTACATACCATAACATAGGTCACAACACATACTCATGTCCTTGACTTGGCTATTGGCTCCGCCGTTCTCTTTCCTCTTCTCGAGTGGGGTGTGGGGCACGGACCCATATGCAGTGACCATTTCCCCACTTCATAACAGTATATAGGTAAAGGCCCGAGCAGTACTCATCTTCCCCATAATAGGTTCAATGAAGCACGAGCTAACTGGAACACATTTACAGAGACCATCCAAACTACACCACACATCCATAGGACACCTACACGTTGAAGAAGCTACCCAACTCCTCACGGCGCACATCCTCGACGCCGCCGAAAAGTCCATTCCCCACGCCTCTGTTGCCCCGCGCAACCAGCGGAGGTCGTGGTGGAATGAGGACTGTAGGCGGGCGCGAGAGGCCCAGAACAAGGCGTGGGGTATCCTTCGCCGGTACCCCACGTCCGAGTAACCTCCTCTTGTTCAAACGGGCCAAGGCGTTAGGAAAACGTGTGCGCCGTGAGGCAAAACGAGAGAGTTGGCGTACATTCATAACATCAAATTAACTCCTACACAGACCACACGGAAAAGTATGGACACGAATACGCAAACTCAAGGGACATCAAACACACAGCCTGCCTCTGGTCAGTACAACAGGGGACACCACTCGAAGACCAGGCTGACACACTCGCACAACACTTCCAACACGTTTCTAGTTCAGCACACTACACAAACACCTTCATGAAACACAAACTCGTGGCCGAAAAGAAACCTTACATGACAATGACAGGTCAGCCACCTCTTATAACTCCGAGTTCACGCTTCATGAGCTGAGGGGTGCTCTGAGCACGTGTAAACCCTCAGCTCCAGGCCCAGACAACATTACATATACAATGATACAGAACTTACACACAGACACTCTTGTAACACTTCTTCACCTTTTCAACAAGATATGGCTTTCGGGGCACATTCCAAAGTCTTGGAGGGATGCCATAGTTGTAGCATTCTTGAAAGAAGGGAAGGACCCTTCTTCTCCCGCTAGCTATCGACCCATTGCCCTGACCAGCTGCCTGTGCAAGCTTCTCGAGAAGATGATAAACCGGAGGCTCGTGTACTTTTTGGAGTATAACGGCCTTCTCGAGAGCTGCCAGGCAGGCTTCAGGGCGGGGCGATCCACGAATGATCAACTTGTGGCACTAGAGTCATATATTAAGGATGCCTTCATTCATAAACAGTTCTGTTTAACTGTGTTTTTCGACCTAGAAAAGGCCTATGACACCGCTTGGCGTTATGGGATCCTTACTGACCTGAAGTCATTCGGTGTTTCTGGTAATATGTTTAACACCCTTGCTAGCTATTTGTCTGAGAGAACCTTTCGCGTCAGAGTTGGTTCTGCACTGTCAAAGGTACACGTGCAACAAAATGGCGTGCCGCAAGGCGGAGTTCTAAGCTGCACTCTCTTCATAGTAAAAATGAACTCCCTTGGGAAGGCACTGCCGCCTACAATTTCTTACTCCATGTATGTAGATGACGTACAGATATCTTTTAAATCATGTAATATGTCCATCTGCGAACGTCAAGTCCAGCTCGGCGTCAAGAAGCTTGCCGGCTGGGCAGACAAGAATGGGTTTAAATTGAATCCTGCAAAAAGCTCCTGCGTTGTGTTCTCCAGGAAGCGCGGGGACCATCCGGACCCAGACATTACTCTTAATGGCGTGTCGCTTCCTGTGAATAAGGAGCACAAGTTCTTAGGTGTGGTGTTTGATCACAAACTCTCATTCATTCCCCACATCAAGGAACTTAAAAATAAATGTCTCAAAACAATGAATATACTTAAGGTTCTCTCCCACCAATCCTATGGTCCCGACAAAGAACTCTTGCTTCGCTTGTATACTGCTTTGGTTGGGTCTCGTTTGGACTATGGCAGTGTGGTGTATGGGTCGGCGACTAAGACAGCCTTGCGAATTCTTGACCCAGTTCTACACTTGGGCCTTCGTCTTTCGTTGGGTGCTTTCCGCACTAGCCCTACTGAGAGTCTGTATGCCGAGTGTAATAAGTGGAGCCTTGGGAACCAACGGACGTACATGGACTTACTTTATGCTTTTAAAATTTCATCGCTGAATAATCATCCTTTTTATCCTGTCTTTAACGATACATCCACATCTCTGCTCTTTGTAAATCGCCCATCCGTTCCTCTGCCCTTTTCACTTAGAGTGAGAGAGCGAGCCTCGGATCTCAGTGCTTCGTTTTTAGACGTGTACCAGGTCATCCTTTTGTAACAGTTTTACCGCCTTGGCAAGTTCGCCCTGTGTCGTGCGACCTTTCCTTTTATGAGACTTGATAAAAATCGTGTACCACGAGCTGCAATACTGCAGCACTTTCTGTTTTGCAGTTTAAATTCACATGTGCGGAATTTTATAGTGACGCTTCTAAAACCTCCACTATGGTGTCGTGCGCTGCTCATGGTCCAAATTTAATGCAGCCAGAACCATGAGCGTGCACACAACAAGTTTTTTTCAGCAGAAGCGTATGGAATTTTACTGATTGTACGACATATCCTTGAAAATCAAATTCCCAATTCTATCATCTACACAGATTCCTTGAGTGTTGTTCGCGCACTGTCATCGCATACACCCCCCAAAAACCACATAGTTAATCTTGTATTAATCTATCATGTCTGTGTATGCGCAGAAGCATCAGCTGCTCCTCTGCTGGGTCCCCAGGACACGCTTGGGATTGCTGGAAACGAGTTGGCAGACGAGAGGGCAGCTGCTGCTGCACTCAGGAACACTGTAGACATAACAACCGTACCATATACAGACCTCAAGCCACACATAAGACAACACTTGCGTAGAACATGGCAAACACACTGGAGTGAACAGACAGATACAAGTTACACGCTATAAAACCACGCTTGGGACCATACACCACTGACACACGCAACAGACACACAGAAGTCGCCTTGGGTAGGCTGCGGATAGGGCACAACCATGCGACGCACTCGTATCTGCTGACGGGATCTTCTAGACCCCAGTGCAGCAGGTGCGGAGAGGCCCTATCCGTAGTGCACATATTAATCACATGCAAGGCACTTCACACAACACGACACAAACACTTCAGAGAACTCTACAGACAACATATTCCCCTAAATCCATCGTTTTTCCTAGGTGATGATGCCATTGTTTCCGTGAAACGTGTGTTTGAGTATTTGTCCGACGTCAAGTTTTTAAACCTCATTTCCTATCACGCATAATGAAATCTGGCCCTATACACCAGCCATCACCATTATCTGTAACTGATTTTATTATGTTCGGTTGACATTTTTTTTTTTGTAACCACTTCATTAAATAAACTTCCCTCTGGCGCTCTTTGCCCTTAGGCGGCCTTAGCGCCATAAAAAACCCAACCATCATCATCATCATTTCCTTGGTCTTCTCCTGTAGTGCTGAAAGGACTTCGGAGTTAAAACCAAATGCTCTCTTAAAGCCGTTTATATGCTTGTCTAAGCAAGAATTGCTTGGCAGAGCCATTATTTCGTGCCTCAAAGCAGGTTTTGACAGCAATACGTTGCTTCGCTGGCAGACCACTCAACTTTTTTTCTAAAGCAGCCCTGGCGATTCGATCCTTGACTGCCCGTAGCTCATCGATGCTCCTTTTTGCCTTAGCCAGCTTTTTCTTCGCCCGGAACTACTGCACAGACTTCCTAGAAATGCGCTGCTTGAATGTGTCTCTGCGTTTCTTCTTGAGTCTGTTCCGCTGATTTTCAATCAGTCTCCTCAGGTACTTACACCTCAAGCAAGCTTTCCCATCCTGAGTCGTAACCAAGCACTTGGGCGAAAAACATTTGCTTCCGAAACGGACGCACTCAGTGCCAGCGGCAGGCTCAATTTCGCAGCCGACACAAAGAAGCAGTTCATCGGCCCTTTTCAACGAAGAGAGTGCGTCAGTTTCGGTGCTGACATAGTGCTCTTCCACATTTATGCCGTGGCAGTAGGTATTGCAAAGGTACCCATCTGCAGCACCTACTTCTTTGCTTGACGAAACCACTACGTGTTTCAACACGCACACGTCACCCGGCACTGTATTGTAGTGCCATGCGAAGCACAATGCTTCTGGCTTACTGGGCAAGCAAATTTTGCTGCAAAATGCAGACGGTGGCGTTATGCTGTGAAACGGGTGCGGCGCCTGTGTTGTTTCCTCGCCAGCGGCAGCATCATCACAGGCCTGGGAAGTCGTGGGTTCATTCGGCACTTCACGCTTAGAAGGCGGAGCTGTACAGTCAGCAATATTCCTCTCTTTTCTTTTTCGAGGCACATGGTATGGTCAGGTAAGCGGGGCCATTCGGGAAAATGGTAGGAACGGCGTCCGGCGTCAGCGATGGTCGTTCTCGGTCGAATTCGACGTCCTCGCCGTTGATCACATGCTTGAAAGTTCTTTTTATGTAGCGATCATCAAAATGACGTGAACACACTACACAATTTTCGTCTAGAACTTTGTCACCTCTTTTGATGTTTCTCGCCCATTCTTGAAGACGAACAGGGTCTACCGGAGCCCTGAACAGAGACACCTTCTTCATGAAGTACTTGTACCCGCCTTTGCACAAAGGCGCAAAGCATGTTCTTCCCTTTTTTCAGGCATAGTCACACACAATCGTTGCAGGAGAATTCACGGCACATATTCGAAACGTGGCGAGAAGTGTGTCACCTTCTCCACACAGACAAGCCGCCACCCGACGCAACGTTGAAGGGCCCGGCCAGCACGCCAACTGACGCGCCAGTTGCAAGTAGCGCCCCCTAACGCTGAATCCAAATCAATCTCCCAGTCGCCGATGGGGAAGGCGCGTGCTCACGACACTAGGAGAAATATTCTAGGCACTCTGATAAGGCCGGAACAAGAAGAGGTGTGGTGGGAAAGAGAAGAGGGAAGGGGGAACCGCATGGGGCTTGGAGGGAGGTTGGAGGGAGTTTGGAGGGAGGTTGGAGGGAGCTGAGATAATGTGAGAAATACTGGCGGGAGAGGAGAAGCGAGGAAGGAAAAGGAGGGCGCAACTAAAAAATAAACTGAATTGTAAAATACGTTTTTGCCAAAGTGAAACATATTCCATATTATAATGTAAAACAGTTGGTACAGTGGGTAAGGTAATAAGGTATACGTAACGTAAAGCCTGGTTCAGACTGTTGCCGCAACTGTCGTCATAACTAAAAAAAAATGACGTTATTTCACGTCTCAGCCAACCGAACTGCGTCACACGCCCTTACTTTTACGTCTGTAGATCACGATATGGCTTTTTCGTTGGTAGTCTGAACATCACCTAAGCAGCAGTTTAGTCAGCGTATCGGCGCTTTTACGTTATTTTTTTGTAACCAGAAATACCCTCCCCATGTCACGGAAGGGAACGCGGGGCATAGCTATAACAGGTCAGCGCTACAGTACACCAGCGCGGTAAGTTTGCGAACGAACGCACGCCTGGGACAGAGCCACACCAGTGGAAGTAGGGCTGACAGATGGGATCGGCACGTGCTTCAACGAACGAGCTGACACCCTGGAAAATAGTCGCTCGCTGTGCAAACGCGAAGTGATAAAACGAAAGCCGTTTTTGCGCGCACTCGAAAGAAGACAGGGAAAGGAAGCGCTTGCTACACGGGCGACCAAACATCGACCGGCGGCGTTCGGTTCGAATCAGTGTCTGGTGTACGGAGCAAGATAAAGGTCTGGGGCATTCCCCGCAGTGCCAGACCGGTTGTCTATCAACACAGAGGCACGAAACGTGAAGCGGCGCGACACGTACGCAGATTGTACTACGCCGTTGCGAAGCGGACAGACGAGGAGACCACGAAAGCCTTCGGTGACTGTACAAAAGTAGTGAGTGTTGTGATCTTACCTTTTGGATGTTACGCAAAATTATTATTCTACTCGCCGCGGTGGTAGCAAAGCCCCTGTAGATCAATACAATACTCTCCCCTTGAGGAGGCGTAGGTAGGCTGGATGCTCACAGCCCGACAAGCTTACTCAAACGAAATGCGAAAGCTGCCGCCCAAGGCTGGCTGTCGACGAGTTCGCCGAGCTAAAAGAACCGTTTCCACTTGCGGCAAAAGCGACACTACTTCTGTCGCTCTAGTCGCATCGTTCAAGTCGCGCTTGTCGCGGCGACAAAAAATGTTCGAGACCAATCGATGAAAGCGACGTTACAAGAGCGACTTGACCTATGCCGGGCGAGTAGAGCGGCAGAAATCTCGTTGCTTTTATGGCTCCAGTCGCACATGTGAATGGGACTTTAGGTGTTTAAGTACTTTAGAGCATTTCTTGAATTCGCAAGTCGGGTTTCGAGTCCCAGCTGTTACAGCTGCAGTAATCAATTGCTTAAAGGGACTCTGGAACACCTCCGATAAACGCTTTCACTCTTTCCTTCGTGTCTGGAAGCAGTGTGAAAGGTATATATAGTTATCACCAGCACGGAACGGCATTGCGTGATTTGGTCGTCACGGCAGATACGCCTTCTGTTTCTGCTTTGCTTTTGTGGTGACTTTTTAAAAGTGGCTAACGAATGCATTGATTTCTGCAACTGAAACGAAGCCGGCCAATAGCTGCTACACGGCTAATGAGCGCTCGAAGAACGCCAAGACCGGGAAAGAGAAAAATCTTTTGAGCAATTTTCAAAGTTATCATGCATAGAGCAGGAATTTTTGGCTGAGGTAGTTCGTGACCGCCTATAATAAGTACTGAATGTGTTTGTCCAGTACGTTCTGAAAGCCTTTAACATGTTTAACAGAGTTGGAAAGTGTTATAGGGTCCCTATAACACTTTTCAACTTTGTTAAACATGTTAAAGGCTTTCAGAACGTACTGAAAAAATACATTTAGTACTTATTATAGGCGGTCACGAACTACCTCAGCCAAAAATTCTTGCTCTATGCTTGATAACTTTGAAACTTGCTCAAAAGTTTTTCTCTTTCCCGGTCTTGGCGTTCTTCGAGCGCTCTAATGACGTCATTAGAGCGGTGTAGCAGCTATTGGCCGGCTTCGTTTCAGTTTCAGAAATCAACGCATTCGTTAGCCACTTTTAAAAAGTCACCCACAAAGCAAGCAGAAAGAAGGCGTATCTGCCGTACGAAGCAAATCACGCAATGACGTTCCGTGCTGGTGATAACTATACCTTTCACACTGCTTCCAGACACGAAGGAAAGAGTGAAAGCGTTTATCGGAGGTGTTCCAGAGTCCCTTTAAGCAATTGATTACTGCAGCTCGTAACATGGGAATACGAAACCCGACTTGCGAATTCAAGAATGCTCTAAAGTACTTAAACACCTAAAGTCCCATTCACATGTGCGACTGGAGCCATAAAAGCAACGAGATTTCTGCCGCTCTATCTCGCCCGGCATAGCTCAAGTCGCTCTTGTAGCGTCGCTTTCATCGATTGGTCTCGAACATTTTTTGTCGCCGTGACAAGCGCGACTTGAAACGATGCGACTATAGAGCGACAGAAGTAGTTTCGCTTTTTGCCGCAAGTGGAAACGGTTCTTTTAGCTTGGCGAACTCGTCGACAGGCCAGCCTTGGGCGGCAGCTTTCGCATTATCGTTTGAGTAAGACTCGTCGGGCTGTGAGCATCCAGCCTACCTACGCCTCCTCAGGGGACAGTATTGTATTGATCTAACAGGGCTTTGCTACCACCGCGGCGAGTAGAATAATAATTTTGCGTAACAACCAACAAGGTAAGATCACACACTCACTACTTTTTGTACAGGGCAACCGAAGGCTTTCGGAGGTCTCCTCGTCTGTATCCACTTCGCAACGGCGTAGTACAATCGTCGTACGTGTCGCGCCGCTTTCACGGTTCGTGCCTCTGTGTTGAAAGACAACCGGTCTGGCACTGCGGGGAATGCCCCAGACCTTTATCTTACTTACTCCGTACACCAGACCCTGATTCGAACCGAACGCCGCCGGTCGATGGTTGGGTCGCCCGTGTAGCAAGCGCTTCCTTTCCCTGTCTTCTTTCGAGTGCGCGCAAAAACGGCTTTCGTTTAAATCACTTCGCGTTTGCACAGCGAGCGACTATTTTCCAGGGCGTCAGCTCGTTTCGTTGAAGCACGTGCCGATCCCATCTGTCAGCCCTACTTCCACTGGTGTGGCTCTGTCCCAGGCGTGCGTTCGTTCGCAAACTTACCGCGCTGGTGTACTGTAGGGAGCGCTGACCTGTTATAGCTATGCCCCGCGTTCCCCTTCCGTGACAGTGGGGAGGGTATTTCTGGTTTCAAAAAAACGAACGTAAAAGCGCCGATACGCTGACTAAACTGCTGCTTAGGTGATGTTCAGACTACCAACGAAAAAGCCATATCGTGATCTACAGACGTAAAGAAACGGCGTGTGACGCAGTTCGGTTGGCTGAGACGTGAAATGACGTCTTTTTTTTTAGTTATGACGACAGTTGCGGCAACAGTCTGAACCAGGCTTTACGTTACGTTTACCTTATTACCTTACCAACTGTACCAACTGTTTTACATTATAATCTGGAATATGTTTCACTTTGGCAAAAACGTATTTTACAATTCAGTTTATTTTTTAGTTGCGCCCTCCTTTTCCTTCCTCGCTTCTCCTCTCCCGCCAGTATTTCCCACATTATCTCAGCTCCCTCCAACCTCCCTCCAAACTCCCTCCAACCTCCCTCCAAGCCCCATGCGGTTCCCCCTTCCCTCTTCTCTTTCCCACCGCACCTCTTCTTGTTCCGGCCTTATCAGAGTGCCTAGAATATTTCTCCTAGTGTCGTGAGCACGCGCCTTCCCCATCGGCGACTGGGAAATTGATTTGGATTCAGCAATTAGGGGGCGCTAACTTGCACTGGGCGCGTCAGTTTGCGTGCTGGCCGGGCCCTTCAAACGTTGCCGGTCGGGGTGGCGGCTTGTCTGTGTGGAGAAGGTGACACAGCGCCGTCTTCTCGCCACGTTTCGAATATGTGCCGTGAATCTCCTGCAACGATTGTGTGTGACTTATGCCTGAAAAAAAAGAAGAACGTGCTTTGCGCCTTTGTGCCAAAGGCGGTACAAGTCCTTCAGAAGAAAAGGTGTCCTCTGTTCAGGGGTCCGGCAGGCCCTGTTCGTCTTCAAGAATGGGCGAGAAACATCAAAAGAGGTGACAAAGTTCTAGACGAAAATTGTGTAGTGTGGTTTGCGTCATTTGATGATCGCTACATACAAAAGAACTTTCAAGCATGTGATCACGCGGCGAGGGACGTCGAATTCGACCGAGAACGACCATCGCTGACGCCGGACGCCGTTCCCCTACCATTTTCCCGGATGGCCCCGCTTACCCTGACCAAACCATGTGCCTCGAAAAAGAAAAGAGAGGAATATTGCTGACTGTACAGCTTCCGCCTTCTAAGCGTAAAGTGCCGAATGAACCCACGACTTCCCAGGCCTGTGACGATGCCTGCCGCTGGCGAGGAAACAACACAGGCGCCGCACCCGTTTCACAGCATAAAGACGCCACCCGTCTGCATTTTGCAGCACAATTTGCTTGCCCAGTAACACCAGAAGCATTGTGCTTCGCATGGCACTACAATACAGTGCCGGGTGACGTGTGGCGTGTTGAAAATACGTAGTGTTTTCGTCAAGCAAAGAAGTAGGTGCTGCAGATGGGTACCTTTGCAAGTACCTACTGCCGCGGCATAAATTTGGAAGAGCAAATATGGTCAGCACCGAAACTGACGCACTCTCTTCGTGAAAAAGGAGCCGATGAACTGCTTCTTGTTGCGACTGCGAATTGAGCCTGCCGCTGGCAACTAAGTGCGTCCGTTTCGGGAAGCAAATGTTTTCAGCCCAAGTGCTTGGTTACGACTCAGGATGGGAAAGCTTGCTTGAGGTGTAAGGTACCTGAGGAGACTGATTGAAAATCAGCGGAACAGACTCAAGAAGAAACACAGAGACACATTCAAGCAGCGCATTTCTAGGAAGTCTGTGCAGTTGTTCCGGGCGAAGAAAAAGCTGGCTCAGGCACAAAGGAGCATTGAAGAGATACGGGCAGTCAAGGATGGAATTGCCAGGGCTGCTTTAGAAAAAAAGTTGAATGGTCTGCCAGCGAAGCAACGTATTTCTGTCAAAACCTGCTTTGAGGCGCGAAATAATGGCTCTGCCAAGATTTCTTGCTTAGACAAGCATATGAAAGGCTTTAAGAGCGCATTTGGATTTAACTCCAAAGTACATTCAGAACTACAGGAGAAGACCAAGGAAATGGACGAATTTAGCCGTCATGGGGTACTTGTATTTGGCGAACTCAAACTTTCAGAGAACATTAACAACATTAACGTCAAGGCATCTGGAGAGCTGATAGGTTTGTGGACTTAGGACCATTTACGGATGACAGGAATAAGACAGAGGCCAGTGACCACGGGTTCGTGGTTATGTTTCAGCCTTTCCAAGATATGTGCATTTGAAACCTTTGAAACACAGCCGTATTGTGGATGAGTGTTTACATGTACTTGAATTTATCAGCAGCGTTTGGTACTATTACTCGATTGCCTCTTTGACCTGATTTCATCTGGGGGGCTACTCATGCATTGTGGGATTCGATATCTTTGCAGAAAAATGCACTCAGATCCTTGGCGTCTTTGCCTCAAAAGGCAATGTAAAAGCCTCGGTCCTGTCTAAAATTCTTCTGGAAGCCACAATCCTCGCAGAAAAAGCTGGACTATTTGTTGATTATTGGACAATCGATGGTGCACCCTGGAACCGGGCTCTCTGGAAGCTGTTTCGAATCAAAGGTGTGATATCTCTACTTTTAATTTTTGAAATTTTATGAGTTCGTAGGCAACCAGGTGCTTTTTTCTATTCGTGCAGCTACCTCCAAAAGAATCACCCACAAAGTTTCACATCCGGTCGAGCCAGGGAGGAACGTGCACTTCATATCAGACTTTTCTCATCTGGTAAAGCGCATCCGAAATGCATTTGCGTCGACAGGCCTGCATATCCCAGATGGTCACAGCCCATGTTGATGTTGATGTCAGAGAGGCAATGGAAAAAGGAACAGCGAGTCAGTGACACTAAAAGTGATGCCGCACATCACGCAGTCACACGTGTAGCCGACAGCATTTGAGAAAATGAGGATAAACCCCGCATTTCAGCTTTTTAGTGAGGAAGTTTTGAAAGGGATTTTTCTTTTCAAGGACCACGTAGTTAAGACGTTTAAGATAACAGTCTACGGAGAAGTTTATTGAAAAAATGGAAAGGCTGATTTTTATAATGACGGATCGAATCCCATCGAAAGCCTTAAATGTGACTCAGCAAGTGCAAAGTTTCTGGAAGGACTTTTCTCCCCTTTCTGCGAGAGTGGGAAGAGGCATGCTGCCAAGCACGATGGGGGTTTAAGTGAGAATACTGCTCTAGGGCTCCGGGTGACTATTCGGAGCACACTGTCACTCCTCAGCTACGTTACTAGCACACTGAAGTACACATATTTGCTAACTGCAAACCTAACCCAGGACAAGATGAAAAATCTGGCAGGCCTTTGGGAGCAATGATCACCCCTTCCCTGAGCAATCCGCATTCCCCCTTCCCTCTAGTCTTTCCCACCGCACCTCTTCTTGCTCCGGCCTTATCGGGTTCGAGTCGAATCGCCTTTATACCTCCTCATCCTTTCCTCTCTCTCTCTCCCTCCTTCCGTGTAACCTCAACTCCCCTCCGCCCTCCACGGTTTGAGGGTCATTGACGCCTTACCGACAAAAACGGCAATACATGCGGGTAGTTCAAAAACTGGGTGAGGAGCCTAAGAACGATAACACCACTTCAAATGGTTATCAGAAAAGGGCCGCCGTCCAAAGCAGTTGTTACTAGACGTAACATCGAGTGAAGGAAGCAAAAATGAAGTCATGTTTCCGTTCGTTGGTTAGGAGTTATTCCGTCCGGCTAAACCATACACCCCGCGCACTATATGTGTCAGCCTTTCTCTCTGACTCTAAAGAACGCCTAAGGTGCACATTCAAACTAACACTTTGCCCTGTCACGCCTAACTTAACTACACCTAATCCATCCCACCTTGTATCAACCCCCCAACTGCCTTGGCTTGAAGGACACCCTTATTCATACAATGCGAACATGTAACAAGATCCCCTTTCATTAAACCTTACTGAAGAGCAATTGGAGGCGGTACTGTGTAGCTTGGACCTGAAGGTTTAGAACGTCCATCAAGACGGGCTGCCTTGGTCACCGCAATCGGCAACAACAGGTCGCCCACCCCCCAATCATGACTTTCAATAAAGTTTTCTTTGTCCCCCTCTATATCTAGTTATTTATCTCTTCCTCTATTTTCTAGCGAACTAACTGGCGATGCCAAAGTGAAGCGGGATTAATTGTGCCTGTGTGTATGAGCGAATGCGTGTAGCTCACTCTATGCGCTGAAACCGTTTGGGTTAGGACTATGATGGGAGATCTCCGCCGTTTAAGGCGTTGCGCACGAATACGAGGTCAATATAAAGAACTTGGTGCGCGTACTCTTAATCCTAGTAGAGTGCTGTTTACCCACAAAAGAGCATGTGCCCAACGAGGTTCATCGGACCGGGAATTTATGCTAGTCTTATGTAGACGAATTAAGGATAACGATGATGATGATGATGGTTGGTGTTAAGGGCGCAAGGTCAACAAGGGCATAGAGCGTGAAAGAAGAAGTTATTTAATGGTTGATGAAACCATGAATACTAAAACCTGTTAGTAAAAGTAAAAGTGACTCCCCCAAAAAAAGACAATGGAGATGGCTGCTGTATAGGGCCTGGGATTCCACGTGATATGACAAGAGCTGGAGAAATTTTATGGCAGTTAAAAACTTAAGAACACGTTGACTAGAAAACATTGATTCGTCGGCTAAAAAGTATGATGGGTGCAGTGGAATGTGTCGTCTGTAGAGTTCAGGGAAATTTTTGTGTCGTGCTGTGCCAAGTGTGTTGCATGTGATTTATTGTGGACTACGGATATGCCCTTTTCACACATTTTGCTACACACGGGTCTCGAAGATCCAGTGAGCAGGTCGGAGTGCGTTGCAATGTTGTGTGGCCTATCCGCAGCCTAGCCAGGGAGACTTCACTGTGTCTCTCTTCTGTGAGTCAGTTGTGTAGCGTCCTAATTGCGGTTTTATTAAGCGTAGTTTGAGTGTCTGTTTGTTGACTCCAGTGTAATTGACGTGTGTTACGAAGCTGTTGTCTGATGTGTGTCTTCGGGTCCGGTGTAAGGTACTGTTTGTATGTCAACTGTAGTCATGGAGAGCAGCAGCACCAACCATTTGAATCGGCGACCTCATTACCAGGGATCCACAATCCCCTGGTACCCAGCATATAGTTTATTTCAAGATTTGAGGCACATGCAGTCATTAAAACCTTTAAATGAACATAGCTCACATAGTTTTTCGAAGGCTTTCCTGCTGGCAGTGCTTGCACACACGGTTAGGGAATTTGTGTACAACGATGGATTGGGAATTTTATGCTTGATGATGTGATTTCATACAAGTAAGATGCCATAAGTAAGCATCTACCGTGTAAATATTGTTATGAAAATTCATTGTTTTACTGACGCTAAAATTTCATCCTTGCTGTGCAAAAGAGACAGTAAAAGCAGTTTGCGACGCGTCGCTGAAGAATTCTGCGCCCCTGTACTTGTCCTGCAGGAACAGGAAGTGCTGCAAAATCGCTCTCCGGGGTGCTCTATTTTTCTACTTCAGTGAATGACAGGTCACATGATATAGGACGTAGATGCCATTGTGGAATGAAATTATGGATGGGTGTCTTCTGCGTATCTGAAAGGACGACCTTGAATTTAGAAGCCTCCTCCCTTAAGCATAACGAGCCAGTTCTATTTGTACCAGCTTAATAACGCAAACCAGCCAAATGAGTCTTGCTTACGCAGATATGAATGTGCATCAGGTGATACAATAATTTATTTCCTCGCCGCATTCGTCCCTTTGTGTAAAAGGAACGGACGAAGGGTGGACCCTTTGAAAAATCTGCTGAAATAGCGGAGCTGTGATTCTCTTGTGTCTGCTCGAACGTCAACGGGTGCTCGCCCAAGAAAAGCAGCGCCGTCACCGCGCAAATTCCCCGGTTCGTCCAAAGGAACTGGTAGCTAAACGTCAGCAGCGGCGGCGGCTCCCCCCCTTTCCTTCCCAAGCAGGAGGGAGAAGAACCCTCTCCTGCGCGACCGCTGAGCCCTCTATCGGTTGGTCTGGGAACCGGTTTCTGCGAGGCCACCGGCGAGTTCAGGAACCTGCTCTTACCCGTGCGTGACGCAAGACCTTCAGGAGACGGACTAAAAGGCTCGACCTACCCCAGCTCCGCTGTTCAACGAAAAGCCTGCATTTCGGCGAGGAAGAAGAACCATTTCGGCGTGTGTGAGTGGATCATGAAAGAAGAAGCAGTCGAACCTTTCGCGGACTGAGCCACTTCCTGAAGAAGAAGGAGAAGAAGAAGAAGAAGAATTCTAGCCGCTGGTGCCAGCTACAGCATTGCGTCCTGTCGACATTACTCCTAATTGCTAGTAGGAGCGAATACGTAAGTACTTTCGCCCTGCTTCAGCGCACAGTGTCTGCTGCCAGCAATCTAATGATGTCGAAAAGGCAGAAAACGAAGGATTTTACCGCAGTTATCACTACACCACTGTTGCTGCAAGGCCAGTGAGCGGCAGTCGACGCGCAAAAACGCCGAAATGCAACACTTGTTTGAGACAGTATTGTTGCGACTCGTACTTCCACAGAGTAAGAGGTGCACCTACAAGGCATTGAGCATTTATATTGCACGAGCGAAGTTGTGTCGTTAAAGCTAAGTCATTTTTATTTCTGTCTGTATCAGAAGTTGGCAATAGCTTTTGAGGTGCGCTTTATTTCACTTTTAAACGGTAACTTAACCTGAGCTCGCTCGGCCCTAGAATTTTTGTAAAACGCTCGGACTTATTCGGGCATGATATTTCGATGCTAGCATGCAGCGACCGCCCAGGGGAAGTGTAAAACATGCTTTTCCACGCGTTAGTTTACAGGCCATCACTTCTCAAACTCGTTCTCAGTCTAGGTGTTGCGGGCTCAGAAAAATAAACTCTTAAAAAGTGCTCCACATTAATTTCATTTGTTTCATTTTCTGTTCCTGTGCTTAGGGCTGGACCGGAATGCGCGGAATCGTCGTACGAGAAAGTGTCCGCAATTTCTATCTTCTGCTTGGTACGTACAAGAACGAACGGGCCATCACCACCATTCTATCACAAATAGTCGACTGAAATCTAAGCAGCCATAGTTCGCCTCACAAGCTTGGTGCAGTACAGCGGTTGTTACATTGTTCTCAACTATCCACCCCTTTCACCGCAGCATTTCGCGGTGACCGGTGAAAGAAATGCGACAAAAGCTTTGGTGCCTTTCGGTTCCATCTGCAAAGTGGGTGAACGGAAAAGTCCTTCCGAGGCCCCTACGCCTTTTCTTCAGCCGGACACCGTAGCATTCCATGGTGATGCGATTGTGGGGTTTAACGCGCCGACGCTACACAGGCGATGAGGCGCGCCGTAGTGGAGGGCTCCGGATTAATTTTGACCACCTAGGGATCTTTAACGTGCGCCGAAATCTCGGACACACGGGCGTTTTCACTTTTCGCCTCCATCAGAAAAACGGCCTCAGCGGGCAATCGATTTCATGGTGATGGGGGTGCATCGTTGAGAACAATGTCACATCCGCTGTTCTGAGAGCATCTTGTGAAGTAAATGAGTCTTTATTAACTGAATGCATATGAACGGAAGAAGGCAAAGAACACGGGCAGTCAGCGTGTTCGGAGTGGTGAGCATGCCTACACCTGGCAGTGTGTGGACCATGGCGGATCTTTGTTATCTTAGTGCTTGAGCGTAAACTACCTTCATTCCATTCAACAATAGACCGTGCATGCTTCTCTCCGATGCAGCTCCTCAACGGTTCAACGTAGCCTACGTGCTGAGGCCAGAGATCAAGGCGCATCTCAATCGGCTATACTGGTTCGCCTATGTTCCGGATGTGCACGACCTGTCCCCGATAGGTGGGTCGGATCAAGATTGTGCGCTCTCGCTAGTCAACGTTTGTGAGATAGTACGCAGAAATTCTCCGTACTGTCTATGGAGTGCTGGCCCTGCTGCGACGGCACGTTTAATTAAGGCTTCACTCTTGTACCTATGCTAAACTGTATTGTTTCTGTTGGCTGGTAGCGGAGCACAATCGCGGAAGAAAATTTCCCAGTGCATTGTCACGAATCGCTGGAACGTCGAATTCCTCCACGTGACTCGGGAATCATCTTTTATCTCACTTCGCGTGGTCTATGCTGTAGACCCCGTGGCTGCTGTTCATTTTAAGGCTCTGGCAGGGCGATCACGCCAAAATCAAGGTTTCTGTAAACTAACATGGTGATCCTTAAATCATAACAGTCAGAATTTGGCTTGATGAAATAACAGCTGGATTCCAAGACCCAATTTACTGCGTGGAAAGGAAGATATTCTGGACCGCCCGGAATTCTATTGTTTAGCTTTTACTATAAAACCGGCCGCATTTTATTTAGAAAAACGTTTGCCACGCGTCATATGGAAAACGCTGTCCGCACGTTACCGCTTCGCTGGTTACCCATCTCTACGGACTGCATGGTCGCATTATTTTTAACAGCGGAGCTGTTGCAGGTCGGGCCTTTTCGTAAGTCTGCTGTAGGTCTTGCATCACGCATGCGTAGTTGCAGGTTCCCCAACCCGTCGATAGAGGGCGCAGCGGTCTCGTGGAGTGTTCTTCCCCCTCCCGCTTGTGGAGGGAGAAGGGGCGCCCATTGCCGTTCTAGCCGACACAAGATAACCACAACTCGGCTGTTTCTGCGGCTTTCATGCTGGGTGGAACTCGGTTTAGTTTTTTTTACCTCCTCACCAAACTCAACCTAATTTGACCACACATAGAGATGTAACCGCGACTGCGAAAGAACGTGGCACATATCCACTGTGAACACGTTTCGTCATAACTTCACCCATGTCACAGTCGGAGCTCGCATTGAAGCTACAGTATGAAAACACCATGGAGCCCGAATCTTACCTACCCAGAACTTTCTCCGTACGTCCGCCCCGATACATTGTCATCGTAATCACTGTCATGAGCCGCCCCTCCCGAAACAGGGGATGGACACCTCAAAACGAACGCGAAGGACGTAGTTACGGGAGTTGACTCAATGCCACCCGTAAAAGATAGCAGGCTAATGTTTTCTTACACCATGGCTGTACCGCGAGGTAACGGCATTGCGAAGCCAATGCATTTGATCCTATACTGGCTACACTAGTATAGTAACTCGAACGCGGTTCTGCCCCTTTCTTTCTTTGTTTTCCACCTTGCGCTAAACAGCAGCAGATAAGCAATGATACATCTGCGGAATGATAATGATCTGCGGAATCACGATATGCATCTCTCTCGGGAAAAAACCTATACCCAGTTCCACCCAGTGTGAAATATGCTGAAATGGCGGAGCTGTGGTGCCCTTGTATCGGCTCGAACTTCAACCGGCACTCGCCGGAGAAGAACGGCAGCGTCGTCGCCGCGCAAATTTTACGGTTCGCGCAAAGGAATCGGCACCTCAGCGTCAGCGCCGGGAGGCTCCCTCTCCCGTCTGGGAGGAAGAGGAAACCGCTTAGATATTTTAAGGTCAAACCCGTGAATTTTCGTTCGGACCGTGTCTTTCGCGCCTGCGTTTTCTGCTTGCCCTTGCGTGCACCTGGCAACTTTCTAGCTGCAAAACGTTTTATCCGTGTACTGATATTGTGATCATTTTATCGTTTAATGAGAAAGTTAAACTTCTATGTGGTGTTTTTTGTGCTTTGATATTGGCTACATCCTGGTTGGTACAAATGAGGCCTGTTGCCTGATAAGAGCACTATATATGCGGTGGTTGAGTTTTTTGTGTCATTAAAGTTGAAACTTATAGCGCTCTGGGTGTCGTCCGTTTTGTTCTGTCCTTCGTCCTGTGCTGCGCTTCGATACTTCCATAGCAGAACAGGAAAGTTGCATTATGGGATAAAGCACTAAAGTAACAGCACACATGTAGAGACTTTGGCCACTGAAATGGTTGAACAGAAAAGAGTGATGCCTCTGGGGATGGAGGCATACTGTGTTAAGAGATTGTATTTTACATCTTCGAGGCAAAGTCTTCTAATGAATTCGTATTAGTAATAGAGGGATTTAAAGTATTCCATTCTCATATAGGTAGTGGGAAAACGAGTTCTTGAAAGTGCCGTATTGGTAAGGATATTCTTTTAAAGTAAGGGGTTGTTTATTCTGTGTTGTGCGGGACTCAGATAGGTGGAAGCACAGGGATATTTGATTTTATAATCGTTGTAAATTAACCAAGAAAAAGTTGAGGCACGTCTATTTTGCTCCAGCCGCGAGTGTTGGAAGGCCGCAGATAGATAACATATTTGTCGAGGAATCAGTGCCCTAATATCTATTGCAAATGAGTTTCATTGCCTTTCTTGGTACTTTTTCCATTCTATTTACGTTTGTGGCTGCGTTTGTGACTGCGCTAACCATAATATGTTAGCGTGTTCTACTACCAGTATTAGTTGGGCAATGTAGGCTAAAAGCTTGGTAGATTGTGGTGCCATTCTAAGACATCTGAGAAAGCAAAGAGCTTGCGGAGCGCCACTTAACTGATTTTGTCAATGTGCGCATCCCATTTAAGTTGTGAAGTAATTGTTACGACTAAATATTTGCGTATATCTACGTTTTCAAGTCTCATGCCATTAATGCTGTGAACATAGTTAACAAATTCTCTATTTACTGTTAGAGCCATGACCACTGTTTTCAACGGCTTAACAAACTGTCGCCGATCGGCCCCAGTGGGTGAATTAGTATAATTAATCAGCAAGCGCGAGATAATCGGGATGACTGTTAATTTTAGTATAAACGATGCACTCGTCGGCGAACCGTTCCATGTTCCAAGAAATATTTTTCGTGATATAAAAGAAAGTGAGAAATAACAGTGGCCCAAGAACAGGGCCTTGCGGAATCCCAGACGCGACAGGAATGGTTTCAGATGTTAACTGCGCATACATGGGAAACTTTGAACAGTCAGTGAAGAAATCGTTTATCCAGCGGGTTAATAGCCCATCCCCAATTATGTATCGGAGCTTTGCAATCAATTTATGATAACCTGCTGAATCAAATGTCTTTGAAAAGCCTAGAAATATTATATCTGTTTGCGCAGAGTTGTAAATAGATTGTGTTTGTCCATGAACAACTTGTAAAGTTGCCTAATTGTTGGTAATCGCCTACGAAATCTCCTAGGGGGAATGGTGGGAAAATTACTGGGTTTAATTTCTCACAGCTAAAACTGCCGCTTTTAACCAATTTCTCTCAGGACAATCTTCCTGAAGACTTGCATGCTCTGACGAAACTAACCACTTTTACTACAGTTACCTGACCACTTTAATTGAATACAAACCGGCACGCATGCTTTCATGCACGTGTTCCGGCACTCCACACAGAACTCAGGAACATTCTATATAATTTCCTTCGCACGAAAAATATGTCCAGTTATGACCATGTTTTTTACAGACAAGTTTTATATTCCATCAACTTTTCTAACGATATTTCACAGGGATGATGCTAAGAGAGATCGAACAAAAGCGTTCATGTTAAATTTATTTTCGATGCTCTTTTTATGAGTCATGTGCCCACCAATTAATAGCCCAAAAGAACTTAATTTTTTCTAATGTCACACTTCGTTGAAAAAATTGTAGACCTGTTGCAAATGACGCCCTGCTTCTGGTGTCTGCAGTTCTATCCAACTTTGTGTTCAAGCGAGGAAAGGCGTAAGAGACTACTAGTGTTTAATAATTTTTTTTCAAACCGAAAACATAGCAATGGTAGTATGCGTACAGCAAACCTTACATTCACTAGCGAATAAGAAATAATGAATATTTTACTGCTCGAGTTTAGATGTGCAAGCCTCTCAACTCCTACCATGCGAACTTGAGGCTCGCCTCTATGAGCACATAACTTCCTCCAGCTTTTGATTATAACATAACATTTCTCGCACGCCCCTCGAAAACAGCGCCAGCCGTGCTTTGCGCTCTAACCCTCCCAGTGGTCATGTTTTTCACTTTCAGCAGCGCCAATGGCTGCGTGTCCCTCCTTTTTTGTTGCGGAAATTGACATGCCAGGAAAACATTTCTTTTTCTCCTGCTGTCTTCATTTGCTAAAAGGATGCCCAGAAAGGGGCCCTTTCACAGCGTCTTGTCCACAAGTGTACCTTAGCTCACCTTCAAGCCCGTCAAAAAATTAAAATCATGGCTTTGTCATTGACAAATGTCTGTTGTTATCCGAAAATTTGAAATAAGACTTGCTTATAAATAGGCAGTCGTAAAAGCAGATGGAGAAATATAATTCAGGGCACGCAGTTGCGTCAACAAATGCACGAGCTTAGCCTTTTCTAAGTTTAGTACGAACAAAACGATGCAACATTGTTTCTCGCAGGATAATTGTTACAGGAATCGCCGGAGGCTTGCGCTTTTGCGCGGCCTCGCCTTTCTTAGGTGGGAAGTCCATGACGTTGCGCCGGTTGAGCTCCTGCGTGGTGGCCGCTGGCCCGACTCACTTGTAGGTCAGTTGCTTTCGGCTGACAATTGTCCACCTCGGGTCGGAAAGATCTGCCGGGCCGATTTCCTCTTCTTCTACAATGATCTCCATTGCTCGATGGGGCGAATAGCTTCGAGATGGTGCGTCGACGAGGCCCGTGGGCTGAGGCTTGGTAGCGGTATGCCTGGCGAGGCTTAGCTCAACCGTAGGCCTGGCACGGCCCTCTTGTGGTAATAAATGGTCTTCCGGTGGCCCAAAAGGCCAACCCGGGATGTCCAGTGAGTCAGTGCACCTTGCCGGGTCACGCGGTACCACTCATTACTGCTTGACAAATGAAGTTCGTTAATTACAGGCGTAGAAACACCGAGCCGATGTAAGACTCACCTGCATCCCTCAGGGCCCTAGCGGCCGTTTTCTCACCGAAAGACAAAGCGGAAGAACATCAACCGGTCTCCCTCCAAACACCAGTTGCCAGAAAGTGCATGCGTTCTCGGCGCCCAGACGCTCGCCGTTGTTCTGGTGAATACCGCTCACCGACGGAGAGACGGATAACCTGGGACCTTACATCGGCTTCGGTCTCTTTCCGAACACCGCTTGCCAGAAGTTCATGGGTTCTGGCGCCCAGACGCTTGCCGTTCTTCTGTTGGACACCGCTCGACGACGGAAAGACGGACCTTACAACGGCTGATCTCTTTCTGAACACCGGTTGCAAAAACAAAACGAACATGCTCCGCAGCGGGTCGCTTGCAGTGATTTTGCCGAATACTACTCACGGAATGAAAAACGTAGAATCTGAGGCTGCACGCCGGCCGGTCTCCTTTGTAACACCGCTTGCCTGAAAAACACCAATATGCTGCGGCGGGACTCTTGCCGTTCTCTCACTGAACACCGAACACCGCAAACCGCAGGAAAAGCGGATGCACGGGGGCTGCACTTCATCCGGTCTCTTTCCGAACACCACCTGCCACAAGCAAACGAATACTGCCGTGGGCGGTCGATTGTCGTGCTTCTGATGAACACCGGTTCCCGAAAGAAAAACGGATGCGCTGGGGCCATAAGTCGGTCGTTCTTTTTCTGAACATCAGTCGTCGAAAGTAAATTGAATATCTGGCAGCAGGGTAACTGCCGTTGTGTGTCTGTACACGGGCGGACGGAGGAATGCCGAAGTGCTGATCGCCGAAGGTTGTCCGCTCAACGCATGATCAGTGGCTGCCAGAACCTGCATTCTGGCCATTCACGCCAGAGAGCGGCCATAGCCCGGCAGGTATGCGGAAACACTTTCTGTGCTGCCTGAGTATGACTTTAAGCAAAAAAACCCCACAATGTTTAGACCTGCCCCAAGCACCCTGGACTACTCGCAGTGTCGCCTTCTCGCTAAAACTGACCAACACCAAGAAGCCGCAACCTTTCACGCCCACATCCGAAGCCACACAAGTGTAGGTGGCGTTCTGTCTTTCCTGTACCACGGCGATTTAAAACCGTGGAGGCTAGTGTTGCTCTCTTCGCTGGCATTCAGTGCTTGGAAATCAGAAATCGTAGACACAGCAACTCTGCTTCAAAGCACTTCTTCGGCTTCGAAGTGAGGTTATCGCGTAGTTGGCCCTGCAACTTTATTGACATATCCTAAAGGTACTTTTTGAATGCAGATCTGATCCTAACGCATTGTGCAAAGCGCGGACAGACAAAGACAAGCGAAATATATACGAAGCACCGCATAACCTCCCATCAAGGACGCAGCAGTATCCCTGAACCAACCGCTAAACGCTGCATATCTACACATTATGCGTTGAAAACGTGCCGCGCATAGAACTCCGGTAGTTGCGTGCCCGCAGGTACATTCTTCTAGTAGGTTCTTGCTTGCTGACGTCGAGAAGCCATTTCATTCGCTTTCTCGTATTATGTGGCGCGTGCTTCGAAAACAGGAAAGCACGCACACCATTTCCGGCCAGTTTGTGCGTATGTCCTCACGTGCACGCGCGCAGCGGCGTTGCATTTTATAAGCTATTCAAGCACACTTGTGATAAGAGGTCCGAAAGCCAACCAGGGTTATCAAACCTTGTTCCGTAAAGCAAACAGGACGGGGCTTGGAAACCTCCACCAACGGAAATGCCGGTGCAGCTGTGTGTATAACCTCGATGGTGCACTTATCTACCGCTCCGTCTGCTTCCGAATCGCGTAAAAGAGACGGTTGTTTGAAGGTGGCAGTAGCAGGGTAGGATCTACAAACCCGTGGGCGCGCGATCTTCAAACAGCGGTGGTCAGGGTCCTGGACTCCACTGGCCGCACGATCTCCTGCTCCACAAGGCATCGGCTGTGTGTGTTTTTCTGAACATCGCCATACTTTGCAGCGACAAGGTAATTTATTCCTTTTTCAGCACCGCTGGTGTTTTCTCGGTAAATAAAAGCGAAATCATGTATGTTAACGCTCAGACAAAAATACATAATGATGATGCTTAGCGGCTTCCCCTTTGTAACGGGGTGGCGTTGCACAACGGCCTTAGTCCTAACGCCACTGTACAATCACGTCGCCCAAAAATGCAAACAAAATAAATAAAAATAAGAAAATAAAATAAAATGAAACCATTTTTTATAAAAGTTTTGTGCTAGTCTCACTTTTTGGTATGCATGTCTTCGCAGATTGTTCTCTGCTCTTTTCCCACCAACATTCTAACCTTTTTTTACCAACCTCTACTGCTGTCCAATTCGCTTTTCCGTTAACCTTAAAGCCAAGGGCTTACTGAGGACTGGACGAATACTTTTGCACTCCGTTACAATATGTCGTATGGTTTCTGGCTTCCTGCAGCAGCTGGCCACAGTTCTTAAAAACTGTGTTCTTTCTTAATCTAGGTAAGCGGTGAAACTACAGTATGTATATTATCAGAATGTGCCAAAGAAGAGCCAGTAACACATCGCTGGATAACCAGCGACACCTACGATCCTACGGTCTCTGAATTTTGCGGGCGAACCCCTTTAGTGGTTCGTGCTTTCGGCGTCTCGTGTCGTCGTCGTCTCATGTAGTCGCGGTATCATGTAGTCACGACTCACGGTAATAAAACACCGGGACACTCCTTTTCCAACGCTTCGAGCCTGAATGCATCGTGCTTCAAAGACACAAGACTTACAGCAAAGCTGTAAACCTCTACCCCCATTGGTATCATCTCCATGGGCAAAAACGCCGCGGCCCCAAGAATACACTTATACACTGCATGCTTCGCCTCTCCCCGGGTTTCACGTTAGTGGAGATGGCCCGGGATTTTTTTAAAGCTGGTTTAAACTCTCTCTCTCTCTCGTCTCGGCGTTTTCTCCTTGTACTCCGCTTTATGCCTCCATAGTGAGTGAGACCCGCAAGCCGCGCCCGGCCCATACTGGGCCGCGTGGGAAGTGTTGCTTGAAACGCAACAGTCCTGCGAAGAGATGCACCAAGCTGTTGTGGCATCGAGTCTGCAGCAGCTAGTGCGGGCGTTAAAATACCAAGAAACGGGAACCACGGCAACGAAATGCGGATAATGGAGGGCAACAAAACGAGTGTCAGACAGCCAATGCCGGTGATATAGCGAGCAAACGTGACCACTGACCGGTGAGGCGGTTAGAGTTCTAAGCACGCTTGGAACGGTGTACCAGGGAAGTGCGAGAAAGGCAGCTTTGCGGACTTCTCTGAAGACGAAACAAGGCGCGAGCATCGATCCGAGCTTCGCGTTCGCGAGAAAGAGGGACGAGATGCTCACGCATACTTAAAGATACACCAAGGGATCTTTAATTGTTTTTTTTTTCCTGGTTAGGGAGGGCTGTTTGCGTTCCAAGAAAGCTTCCTAGCATGTCCAAAGAGGGTACTATGTTGAGCAGGGTTGGTGGTGAGGTACAAGGGTAGACGAACAGCGCATATTTTGACGAAGGGCGGACAGGTGTGTGATTCTGCCCGTCCTTCTACAAAATGTGCGCTGTTCCTACCTACGCAACTTCCTAGCATGGTTCCACCTATGCAACGTACCCTCACTGGCATCCTATTCTTATTTCTACAGGGCCAGAGAGCCCCCAATACGCAGATATGAGAGATACGAATACCAGAGGGGGACTATCGGGGCTTTGTTAAGCTTCTGACTTAAAATTAAATTGAGTTCTAAGCTGCGCTTCGCGCAGTTGTCTTCTCCTTTCATCAATCGTCGGCCTGAGCGTCGTTTTTTAAAGTGGCCTACACATCCCTGACTATTTACCCGGCGAGAAATAATTCCCTAATGCCACGGCTTTCTTTTTTTTTTTTTTTGAGGTCATACTGCGGGTCCAAGCAAACAAATTTGGTCACAGTTTGGCATCATTGCACGATGGTGTTTTCTGGCGCAATGGCACTGAAATCTCAAGATGACCAGCATATGTAGTCATTTCGAGTATGGTGTTTGCTGTCCAAATTAATGGAATGAATTTGATGCTATGAAACTCGTTAACGTAAGAGTGAATTGATTCCTCCTTTCAAAACACGAAGATCGGAATTAGATGATAATGAGGATGATTTGGTGTAAAGGATGATGGTACACGTACAGGCGCCCTACTATTTCAGGGGAGGGAAGGGGTGACTGAGGCTATTACGTATGAGATGAGTTTCAAAGATCCGATGTCTCCAGGATGGCTGGGTAGCGGTCACTTCTGCAAGAGATTGTTTTCACCTCCAAGTCAACGGACGTGAAAAGCCAGAAGAGCCAATTTTCAGATCGATGCGTGAATACATGTGTTTTGTTCTGCTGTAGTACGTTGGCTGCCTATTGTTTAAAATGCGAAAGCATTAAACGCGTCATTGCGCGAAAATCTGGCGCCCAGTGTCGGTGGGATCGAGCGATGTCACCAAAAGTAGACGACAGCCCAAAGAACAGAATGTTTGGTGATTTTGGGTATGGGATTCGATCCCGGGCCTTGCAGAATACCATGGCCGATCCTTGGGTCTAGGAGGACTAACAACTAAAAGAGTAGCAAAGTGCGGCAGAAACCAAATGTTGAGTTTACTCGCCTATGCGAACGAGGGTATGTACTATTAAGTAATGGCAACCGAGAGAAGAGAAAGGTGCGAAAAGAAAAGTATGATAATAATATTGGGATGGCGCGTTCGGAAAATGGACTCGAATGCTTTCTAAATCACTGCGTCACAGGAGGGCTGAAGTGTCCTCGCAATTTTCTATCTTAAGCAAACAGCCCCAACTACATTAAGCCTCTCGAGGATTCCTGCAAACATTGTGTAACTTGGGGTCACATAGAGTTCGCCCGAGGTGCCCGGAAGACAATTTACACACTCCGTTAAACCGGCGAGTAACGCTCCCGATTGCTTGTATAGTGTTTCCGAAGGCTATGATTAAAAAAATCGCTTGCCCCGCAACGCTGCTTATTTATTTATTTATTTATTTATTTATTTATTTATTTATTTATTTGTTTGTTTGTTTGTTTGTTTGTTTGTTTGTTTGTTTCATGTACCCTCATGGCCCAAAAGGGCAATGGAGAGGGGAGTGGTACAGCGTACATTTTTAGCAGAGAACGATGTTCAACATGTTTCTTTACAAATATGAATTAAACGCAAAACAGATAGCGGCCTTGTCCAATACCATACAAGGACAGAAAAAAAGGGAACAACTTTTGATTACAAGCAATGCAACAATCAGGCACTTCAACCGTACAAAAAACTAAAAATATGTACACAATGACAACAGTGCAAAGCAGGCAAGTAATCAGCAGCCTGTACTCCAAAGTGCGCGAGCAGCCGCTTTTTGAACTCTTCTAAATTGTTAGTTTCCACGACCGCTGTTGGAATGTGGTTCCACTCTGATGACGTCTTTGGAATGAAAGATGATAAGTGAGAAGCACTACGACAAAAAGGCGTGGCCACTTTGTGGCGATCATCCATGAGGGATGAAACGTAGGTTGCCGGGGTGAACAATGCATTTCTTAGATATGAATTCATGTGATGTATTTTAAAGAACAAGCTTAAGCGTGAAATTTTTCTGCGTAGCTCCAGGGGTATCAACGATAAAGACTGCTTCATAAGTGTAACACTAGCTGTACGATCATTATGCTCCACATGACCCACAAATTTGAACTGTGAGCCGTATTTATTCCTTTGGTACTTTTAAGTAGCCGAAAACACGAACAAAGTAAGCTTCTCTAAAAGGACTGAATCATCCACAAATTTGAAACTGGCAATTTTGTCTAGCAGGTCTGAACAGTCTACAAACTTGACATTTTGCCTGAACGTAAACCGCAATATGTCCACGATAGCTCCCAGGTTTGAGATCATGCGCAGCAATTGGTACCGCACAACTACAGATAACATGCGAATATAACGATTTCTAGCGCATGCATTGGTGTTTCTTTCAAAACCCGTGATCAACCCACATACTTTAACCATTCCCTGAATATCACTCATAACGTTCCCCACGTTTTCTTTAAGTTTTAACTATCTGTCATGGCTTCCAAACTGCTCCCGCCCCCGAAGAAAAAATTCATAACATTTCCCCCATTCCGTCCAAGTTTAATTCAGATGCATCCGTTAAATCTCCCTGGGCACCAAAAACATGCGCATAGTGCTTGAAAGAGCTTTAATTAGTATTTTTAAAGCCCGCAAATAAATTACAAGCTTGAAACTTTCCTACCCATCCTCCATAACGTGCCTCAAAGTCCTTCCAAAATGCAACGGCCTGCAACATTTAGTTGTTCTACAACAGCTGGCACACATTCTGCGCACTTCGCACGACTCCAAAAACTATGGGGGGAAAACGTACATTTAGTGAGATCACTTACTGAGCATGTCTGAAGCTTTCAAGCGTATCACTCTTAACATTTGCCTATTTCCTCCAAATTTAAACTCAGTCCATCGTTTTGTTCCCCCCGGAGCACAGAAGTAACATCTAGGTAGCTTTACCTGGCTATCACAAAGCCGGCACCGCCGCAGAGTGTAAAGGCCAATAAAAGCAAGAGTGTCACAGGGTTGTTACTTACGACACCTTAAGACCAAAATTGTATCGATATCATGCATGTGAGGGACACGTCCGTTTATTATGTTCTTGGTAAGATATCCCGAAAGAAGACAGAATCTTGCAGACTACAAAACATGTACTTATCGTCTGTGGGCACCGACCGAGGCAGCTGTTTACCGACCATGCTATAAAACAGGCTGCAGTCCCATAACTTAGTGTACTGGCTGGTCGGGCGTGCCATCCGCATCTCCTAGGAAGGAGTGATCTTGACCGGTTGCCATGGCGGTCTCGACAGCCGGCTGCGGCCATGGTAATCCCGGACTACGGATGTCCTTCAGCAAGCTGGTACACTCAAACCAGCCCCTGATGCCGCATTTCTAAAGAATGGCTAAACCAAACAATTCTCCAACTACATTATTACCAGAAGCGTTCCAGTACGTTTGAAGAAAGATCGCTCAAACATCTCGTGGAACACATTTCTTACTCACCCTATTCCTGTCCAGGTACCGGCCCCGGAAGAGTGGGAAGTTGGAACAGAACTGCGCTAGATCGCGTGATCTCTGCTAGCAGCGCAGCGGCAGGTGTTGCGATACATGACCGCAACCGTCCAGACGGCGAAGCTTTACCGAAACAGTGCGAAGCCGGCAGCGATGTGACCAACGAATAGCAAGAAACGATAAATGAAAAACCCAGGGATGATGGATGCGACACAGCCTGACCCGTGCAGTTAGAGGTCAGTGAGGTCGTGCCGCGCAAATTAATCACAAATAAAAACACAGCGGCACACCTGCGCGTTCATCCTCCCAGGAGAGGACCACGTGAACATATGAAATAACAAGGGTTGAAGGCAGAGCTGCGAACAGGGGTACAGCTGAGCGCGTTCACATGTGCAAAACACCGCGGGTTCGGCGCTCGTGTGACCTGAGAAAGGAGCGGAAGACAAAGGACAAGTAGCCCATAGAAATCGCTGTAGCAGCCTGGTTTGCAGTATGGTCATCGGTACTGCGGAAGGGTGAACGTAAACATCAACGGAAGCACTCCGATGCAGCGTTGTGGCAGAATAAACTCGCGTCTTTTTTGCTACCATCATCATCAGCCTATTTACGCCGACTGCAAGACAGATCCATTATGGACTTGTAATCACGTCTGTTTCGTGGTGTTTACATCGATCTTTAACCCCTAATTTTTTTTAGCACGAAACTGTTTTATGCCCAGGTACACCAAGATCTGACCGGTGTCATATACGTCACGGAAATGACGTCGCCAGTAAACGTTCCGTGCGCTGTGCCCAGATTCGAGCCACGAACTCTCTCGCTGCAATGATAGATACACAGCGCTTGTCCACTGCGTGCGAATTCAAGCGCAAGTAGGTCTACGAACGCGCCTTATATCTTTCCCACTACTTTCTTCATTCAGATGCCGTTGAGGAGATGCCGCCGTCTAGGAGAAGTGAAGAGAAGTAGTTCATGATGACACTAATGAGCGCCGACAGGTGGCGCCTCGATGCAAGCGTCTTCGTGTATGCGGGACGCGGGTGAATTGAGGCACCCTCCGCCACCTACTGCTTTCGGTTTCGGTTCCTTTTCGTTCGAACGGTTTTCAAGGGGCTGTGGTTTCAGTCCGCTTTACGTGCAATCCAATGTCTAACATTGATGCCTCTGACGGCGCCATACCGACGTAATATAAGTATCGATGTGCAAGTTCATGTGGATGCACAAGAAATGCTCCTGTGAAGGCACATTTCACTTTTGTGTTTTACCGACTCGTACGAAAGAGTCATCAACCACATTTTTTATTTCATTCCTCCGTCGAGTTAACTGTCTCCCACCCACACTTCTGTTTCGCCACTCAGTAGCCCCGCTGTCACCCGAATGGTTCCCCCGTTTTCAGCTCTCCGTGTTAGATCCGGGGCCCAATTCCGCTGCTTTCTGTTAATTCGAGATACTTAAAACGTGGTTATCCGCGCAGTAGATATATATGAGGCGAACCATAGTGGAGGACTACAGTGTTTCTTTACGTGCGCTGGCAAATCGCTGCCTTGGTGTTTTACGTTTTCGCCTACCTCGAGGACAAATGCCGCCGCTGCCGTGATCAAACCCGCACCATTGTGCTCAGCGGTGCAACGGCATTAGCCAGTGAGCCACAGCGGCAGGTACAAAACCAGAAAGTGCGGTATTTTATTTCGCAAAGTACGTGCTTACAACAGGGGAAAGAGCTGGACTGCTTACATCCCCAAACGAATCTCTACGGCTTGTCTTGTAGCTGCTATCCATCTGGTAACTTTCGAGAAAAGTGCAAAAGTTATCATAGCTCGTGCCAGTAACTGCGCAGCACTGCATGCGAGGCATGCAGGCTGATTTGCTGCTCCACCAACTACATGAACATGCTAACCCAAGTGTGCAGCCGTGTGTGACCCAACATTGTATCCAAGAGCCCAACTTCAACAATCGGTATCTAAAAAATAACGGAACTCTTGCCAAACGGCATGCTGCAAGTAGATGTCTTGAATATTTCGCCTCTACTTTTCGTCCAGCAGCCATACTTTACTGTCCCACAATTTCAATAAGTCAATTCCTGCCATTTCACTGAAAAACCTCTCCTCTAGTCTTCTCGACTGCTCTGTCGTGAAATAGTTCCTCCAGTCCCCGACGGTGCCTTTACGCACGAACTGCACGTCGTAGTCTTTTTTCATGCTGTCGACGCTAGACTTTTCGAGAACAGCCCTCATCTGGTCTTCGTTCCTTGCAAGTTCATCGGCGATGGCGCCATCCACGAAGCGGGTTATCTTGAGGACGGATCCTTTGACGTCATCGTGCATGCCTTCGTAAGTGAGAAAAAGCACGTTCGGCTCATCACGCTTGGCGTACCAGGAACGTAGACTCTCGTAGTAATTGCCGAAGTCAGTTCGTCCGTCCAGAAAGATCTCGAAGTACTCGTCGAATGTGCCGTCCTGAAACCTGAAATGAAATGTTGGTTATGGCGGCGCAGATAAACAGTGCTGGAATATTTTTGGACCTGCTAAAAATTGCGGAATGTTCCAGCTGGTAATGGGCCCATGATAAGATTATTCAACAACTGGAGAAGCGGTAGCCTGCGAATTGTTTACAGTTAAGTCTCTTGCAAGAGCTTATCGGGTATATCTCAAGAGTGCAAAACAAATTTATTTAAGTGGAGGATATCTTGAAGTTCTCTTGAAATCAACTTTAGAGGAGATTGCGACTTCGGGGCAATATCAGCTCTGTCAGTAGATCTTCTTGCTGTGAACATAAATACATCACCACTTTACACTATATGCAAACTTAGAGTGTCGCTCATACGGATAACTATTACCTTGGTTAACATCTTTTATACAACAAAGACGGACTCATTAGGCTCTTCAACACCATCTTTCTTGTGGATTGGAATTAGGTTGGCTTTTTCCGAAGGTACAGGTACCTTTGAAGTCCTCAGTCAATCTGAGACGCATTTTGGAAGGTCTTCCACTGATGTTTTCTTCATCCTTCAGATGTACCGTAGTTATTCCTTTGCCTCCTGTAGCTTTCCCCTTCTGTTCGTCGCCTTCGGCAACTTTCAAGCCTCGCTTTTAGGACTATTCGAACCTCGCGAAGGAGTTAGTCATTTCAGTACAGTCTCCTGCCCTAACGTTCACAGCCCACAACTCAGCATAGATCCTCCCTACTACATTGGCGGGCACATTTTCTCTTGAATAGACAGCACACTTACTTGTACGCAGGAATGGTCTTCGTGTGGTGGTAGAAGGAGACGCAGCAGTCTTTTGGGTTCCTGATGACGTATATGTACTTGGCAGCGCTCGAAAACGGCACCAAGTGGAAGGGTAAGTGCGTACACACGATGCGGGGCCTGGGGCAGTTTTCTATGGCCTCGATTCCGAGCTTCTCAAGGAAGACCGATCGTGGAGTGACGCCCCTGCAGACCTGGTAGGCCGCCTTCAGTATGCCAGCAACCCAGTGGGTGCCACTCTTGGGGAATGTGTCGAGGACGACGTCACCCTGGTCGGGCCGGTACCGAAGTCCACTCCGGTACACCTCCTCGGAAAAGGAACCCGGGAGCCTGTGGCCGTCAACGGTCCGGCAGTACGGCCTCTCTCGTTCAATCATGGCTGGGCCTGCGCTTCGCGGCTGGAAGAAACGGTTTCTTTCTTGGGAAGGTGCTGCGAAAAGAAAATTTCACGCTGTTGACTGTTAATTATGCAATTTTACACCGCATAACAGTGCACCGGGAGTCGAGGTCGTACTAGTTTTACGTTAATTAAACCAACCAACCCTTGTAAACGCCGAAAAGAGAATATTTGTTCGTAATTCTCAACGTAACAGTTCTAACACTATCCATCTGCGCTTCGAAATTTGTGTCTGGCTGCCTTACCACCTGTCTACGCCTGCTTTTTGATCCTTATCTTTGTTCACGTTCAACGTTTTCAGTACAAAGGAAGCTCAATTTCTGCTTAAAGCTATTTTAGAGCTTGATTTGCCGAAACAAACATTTATGTTGAAGATCAGCATAGCCCGAGGCTGATCTCTTCTGCGACAGGATTGCCGTCGTGTGGCAGAGTGAGGGACGCTATCAAATCCCCCGTTCTTCCCATTTACTCATAGAGTTTCTTACAATATATACTTACTAAGAAACTCTATGCATTTACTGTGTCCCGTTCTCGTGCGGGGACCGCATCGTCGCCTATTTACTTATTTTTGCTAATGATGATTACGAAACTGTTAGTACCACCCTTTCGATACTTCTGTCTAGGCTTGAATTTCTTGCGTCATCTTGTGTGAAGTAAATCTCGAAGGCAAAAGTTTTTGTGAGGTGAATGCGAAGGCGCTAATGTTCATCTGAACGCCGGCAGAGTGTTCTTTCGAGTGGGTACGTTGACTTCGAAGATAATGCGAATTGTTGAATCAGCCGTTAGCCTCTAACGATAACTGCCATCTTCACTGGCCGATCGACCTGAGTTTTATCGTCGTTTTTCTTTTTTTTTTTCGCCTAAATATGTTTCTTCATTTGAAGTAGCAAGCCCCGCCGTTAGTAGGGCTAACCTATTC
The DNA here is from genome assembly GCA_013339765.2 of Haemaphysalis longicornis. Classification (NCBI taxonomy): domain Eukaryota; kingdom Metazoa; phylum Arthropoda; class Arachnida; order Ixodida; family Ixodidae; genus Haemaphysalis; species Haemaphysalis longicornis. Next base: position 46,512,619 of record CM023456.1, read on the forward strand.
AATATTCATTAAAGCTCTCTCTCTGCCCCCCCCCCCCATCTCTCTCTCTCTCTCTCTCTCTCTCTCTCTAGCAATCTGTGACTTTGTGTCGTCGCAAACGTTGAACCGAGTTGTGATTTTGAGGTTTTTTGCTGTTGTTGTGTTTGTTTACAGTAAATATATTTCGGAATATTGAAAAGAAAAGAAAAAGGATAGCAAAGAATGATTAGAGAGAGGAAGAGAAAGATTTCGTTGAATAGTGTAGGCAATGGCAGCCGAGCCGTCGCGCATAGCTTGCTACGCGAGATGAGAAGAAAAGAAATAAAAAATCAAAAATGAAAACATGCAGAATGGTGCACACAATATTCTCGGTCACGCAGAGACAGCCTCGCAATAACGTTTCTCACAAAACTTCGTCCTGACCTTTCTTCCACGCGAACCACCAAAAGTCCCACCAAACGTCTCAGTTTAAGTCCCACGTAAGGCGACCTCCACAGGTATGAAATAAGTTCATACTGCGCAATTTTAGCCTCATGTCCTATGCAGGGTGGAGCTGTTCATACCCAAAATTCGGAAGGGAAGAAGCATCTCTTTTTTTTCTTTTTTTTTCAAATCTGTTTTCTGCAAGAGATGCACGGTAATTCCGCCGACGATCATACTGCCCTGGTCAAATGGCGATGGATACATGACCAGACAACCACGATGTCAGACGGACGCCGAGAAAAAGTTCTCTCTGTCTTGAAGAGACCCTATAACACTTTTCAACTTTGTTAAACATGTTAAAGGCTTTCAGAACGTACTGAACACATTCAGTACTTATTATAGGCGGTCACGAACTACCTCAGCCAAAAATTCCTGCTCTATGCTTGATAACTTTGAAACTTGCTCAAAAGATTTTTCTCTTTCCCGGTCTTGGCGTTCTTCGAGCGCTCTAATGACGTCATTAGAGCGGTGTAGCAGCTATTGGCCGGCTTCGTTTCAGTTGCAGAAATCAACGCATTCGTTAGCCACTTTTAAAAAGTCACCACAAAAGCAAAGCAGAAACAGAAGGCGTATCTGCCGTGACGAGCAAATCACGCAATGCCGTTCCGTGCTGGTGATAACTATACCTTTCACACTGCTTCCAGACACGAAGGAAAGAGTGAAAGCGTTTATCGGAGGTGTTCCAGAGTCCTTTTAAGCAATTGATTACTGCAGCTGTAACAGGGACTCGAAACCCCACTTGCGAATTCAAGAAATGCTCTAAAGTACTTAAACACCTAAAGTCCTATTCACATGTGCGACTGGAGCCATAAAAGCAACGAGATTTCTGCCGCTCTACTCGCCCGGCATAGGTCAAGTCGCTCTTGTAACGTCGCTTTCATCGATTGGTCCCGAAAATTTTTTGTCGCCGCGGCAAGCGCGACTTGAACGATGCGACTACAGAGCGACATAAGTAGTGTCGCTTTTGCCGCAAGTGGAAACGGTTCTTTTAGCTTGGCGAACTCGTCGACAGCCAGCCCTGGGCGGCAGCTTTCGCATTTCGTTTGAGTAAGCTCGTCGGGCTGTGAGCATCCAGCCTACCTACGCCTCCTCATGGGTACAGTATTGTATTGATCTACAGGGGCTTTGCTACCACCGCGGCGAGTAGAATAATAATTTTGCGTAACATCCAAAAGGTAAGATCACAACACTCACTACTTTTGTACAGGCACCGAAGGCTTTCGTGGTCTCCTCGTCTGTATCCGCTTCGCAACGGCGTAGTACAATCGGCGTACGTGTCGCGCCGCTTCACGGTTCGTGCCTCTGTGCTGAAAGACAACCGGTCTGGCGCTGCGGGGAATGCCCCCAGACCTTTATCTTACTCCGTACACCAGACCCTGATTCGAACCGAACGCCGCCGGTCGATGGTTGGTCGCCCGTGTAGCAAGCGCTTCCTTTCCCTGTCTTCTTTCGAGTGCGCGCAAAAACGGCTTTCGTTTTATCCCTTCGCGTTTGCACAGCGAGCGACTATTTTCCAGGGCGTAAGCTCGTTCGTTGAAGCACGTGCCGATCCCATCTGTCAGCCCTACTTCCACTTGTGTGGCTCTGTCCCAGGCGTGCGTTCGTTCGCAAACTTACCGCGCTGGTGTACTGTAGCGCTGACCTGTTATAGCTATTCCCCGCGTTCCCTTCCGTGACGTGGGTAGGGTATTTCTGGTTTCAAAAAACGAACGTAAAAGCGCCGATACGCTGACTAAACTGCTGCTTAGGTGATGTTCAGACTACCAACGAAAAAGCCATATCGTGATCTACAGACGTAAAAGAAACGGCGTGTGACGCAGTTCGGTTGGCTGAGACGTGAAATGACGTCATTTTTTTTTAGTTATGACGACAGTTGCGGCAACAGTCTGAACCAGGCTTTACGTTACGTTTACCTTATTACCTTACCAACTGTACCAACTGTACCAACTGTTTACATTATAATCTGGAATATGTTTCACTTTGGCAAAAACGTATTTTACAATTCAGTTTATTTTTTAGTTGCGCCCTCCTTTTCCTTCCTCGCTTCTCCTCTCCCGCCAGTATTTCCCACATTATCTCAGCTCCCTCCAACCTCCCTCCAAACTCCCTCCAACCTCCCTCCAAGCCCCATGCGGTTCCCCCTTCCCTCTTCTCTTTCCCACCGCACCTCTTCTTGTTCCGGCCTTATCAGAGTGCCTAGAATATTTCTCCTAGTGTCGTGAGCACGCGCCTTCCCCATCGGCGACTGGGAAATTGACTTGGATTAAGCGTTAGGGGGCGCTACTTGCAACTGGCGCGTCAGTTTGCGTGCTGGCCGGGCCCTTCAACGTTGCGTCGGGTGGCGGCTTGCCTGTGTGGAGAAGGTGACACAGCGCGTCTTCTCGCCACGTTTCGAATATGTGCCGTGAATATCTTGCAACGATTGTGTGTGACTATGCCTGAAAAAAAGGAAGAACGTGCTTTGCGCCTTTGTGCAAAGGCGGGTACAAGTCCTTCAAGAAGAAGGTGTCTCCGTTCAGGGCTCCGAAAGACCCTGTTCGTCTTCAAGAATGGGCGAGAAACATCAAAAGAGGTGACAAAGTTCTAGACGAAAATTGTGTAGTGTGTTCACGTCATTTTGATGATCGCTACACAAAAAGAACTTTCAAGCATGTGATCAACGGCGAGGACGTCGAATTCGACCGCGAACGACCATCGCTGACGCCGGACGCCGTTCCTACCATTTTCAAGGATGGCCCCGCTTACCTGACCAAACCATGTGCCTCGAAAAAGAAAAGAGAGGAATATTGCTGACTGTACAGCTCCGCCTTCTAAGCGTAAAGTGCCGAATGAACCCACGACTTCCCAGGCCTGTGACGATGCTGCCGCTGGCGAGGAAACAACACAGGCGCCGCACCCGTTTCACAGCATAACGCCACCGTCTGCATTTTGCAGCAAAATTTGCTTGCCCAGTAACCCAGAAGCATTGTGCTTCGCATGGCACTACAATACAGTGCCGGGTGACGTGTGCGTGTTGAAATACGTAGTGTTTTCGTCAAGCAAAGAAGTAGGTGCTGCAGATGGGTACCTTTGCAATACCTACTGCCGCGGCATAAATTTGGAAGAGCAATAGGTCAGCACCAAAACTGACGCACTCTCTTCGTTGAAAAGAGCCGATGAACTGCTTCTTTGTTGCGACTGCGAAATTGAGCCTGCCGCTGGCACTAAGTGCGTCCGTTTCGGAAGCAAATGTTTTTCACCCAAGTGCTTGGTTACGACTCAGGATGGGAAAGCTTGCTTGAGGTGTAAGTACCTGAGGAGACTGATTGAAAATCAGCGGAACAGACTCAAGAAGAAACGCAGAGACACATTCAAGCAGCGCATTTCTAGGAAGTCTGTGCAGTTGTTCCGGGCGAAGAAAAAGCTGGCTAAGGCACAAAGGAGCATTGAAGAGCTACGGGCAGTCGAGGATGGAATTGCCAGGGCTGCTTTAGAAAAAAAAGTTGAGTGGTCTGCCAGCGAAGCAACGTATTGCTTTGAGGCACGAAAGCAATTGCTTTGAGAAAAGAATTGCTTTGAGGTACTGCTTTGAGGCACGAAATAATGGCTCTGCCAAGCAATTCTTGCTTAGACAAGCATATGAAAGGCTTTAAGAGCGCATTTGGATGTAACTCCAAAGCCCTTTCAGCACTACAGGAGAACGACGGTACACGGACGCTTTTGCCTTTGGCCACCATTTGAAAGACATCCGTCGTGGCCGAGTTCGAACCCTTATTCTTGGGCTCAGCAGCACACAGCCTTATAGCAACTGAGACCCGCGGCAGGTTCTTACAGGATGCAGCTAGCCCACAAGGGTAGTTAAAAGCGCCCCGATGGACACCTGCACGGTATTGTTCCTAACAAAAAAATGCACCACGGGAGTCGAAGAGGAACATAGCAAGTTGTTACTGGATACTCGACACCGTCGCGTAAGGCGGAGAATATAAAGCACAATTTAATCGGGGACGCCTGTACGATGGTTACGCCAATTTTCGCAACCGCTCAGATGAGGGGCCGTCCTTTAAGATAGGAAACTATAACATATGAGCTGACACTGAAGGGCCATTCTGTGAGATAATAGACAATAAAATCTCGGCTGAGCCTCTGAGAACTGACATTAAGGTTACCCCGCAATTAACCGAACCACCAGACAAGCGCCAACGTCCCCGACTCGAGTTACAGACCTTTGGAGGGAGCGGCAAAATCTGTTTTTCTGCTGCATTACGGCCTTAAGATGCATGGAAAATAATTAAATAAAGGAAGGGGGAGCTGGCACCAGAAAGCCACTGGAACATTACAATCTAAAATAAATGTACTGGGACTCCGGCAATCTCCCCCCCCCCCCCTCCCAAGGGGGATAGAGATGATAAAAAGGGATGAACACACTCACACGCACGAAATACCCATGCATACATGAAGTTCGGGATCCACCAACCGCTCCGTTCCCGCACTGCCGCTTCCCACGTAGTTGTGTGCGGCCAAAGAGTAAAAAAGGAAGACCCAGATGACTGCCGGCTTACTCAGGAGATCTTTGCGTCTGATAATTTCAGCTACTGTTGTTTTGCCATCGCAGGGGCGAAGCACCAGCACCACTGCCTTTGGAAGCCACGAAAGGTAACCATTCCTAGTCCCTAAAACTTGAGGAATACCATGCCAAGCCTGAAGCCTGTTCAAATAATGGAAAGAGGAAGGCGGAATCCCAAGCTCCTGACTTAGGACACGGCGAGGTGCGCGGCTAATTTCCACGCGCCTACAACGGGAGGGAGCTGGGTACCTCAATCATCTGGCAAAGAGCAAGGATAGACGCTGAACAGCGCTTGCGCAGGCTTTCAGGAACCAAGGACCACCTTTTTCAAAATTTCCAACAGTGATAACTCTTCGTATCTCCCACATATGCTCGTTGAGATCACACAGGCTCGGCTGAATTAACAACTTAACAAGGTTGTGGTTAAGGGAGACTCGTGCTCAACAAAGGTCAAACCGGAAAGCGATCCGGGCCACGCCAGATCACACACATACTGGATCATCTCTACCAAGACTCCATATCCATTTAAAGCCCCTCCATCATGTCCATGGCCGCTTTTTAAGAAACGCCATCCTTTGAGGAGTGCCGCCTACTGATTACACTTCAGCCGGATTCGGAAAACCAGTTATTTGCCTTGATTGTACATTCCTACTATACATCCTCTTGGTTAACTTTGGCTTTGCAGTATGTCTTGGGCGGTGTAGCCATGCCGGTGTCTACAGTGTGTTTGTGCTTCCTTGAGTAGTATTGGTTCTTGTCTGCCCAACAAATGATGTGGGTTGCGGTGGACGAAATACTACGTGAGGGGCTCGGATATAGCTTGGGAAGCATAATAACGCATTTGCATCCAATGGGCGGAGCAGCGGGCTGCGGAAGCGTGGTCGTGAAGTGGACGGTGGGTACGCGGGCCGTAAAACATGGCGGCAGATTTGTTTTCGTATAGCTACGAGAAAACAAGGGGGTAGGTAGGTATGCTGGGCGCACCTAAACTTTAGTGGCGTACGAGGGCAGCATGGAAGGGCTTTACGTCTATCTCGACGAAACGAGGAGCTCATCTAAGAGAAATGGGAACAAAGGTATGGAAGATGGTGGAAGGGGGCCTAATACTAAGCCGTTGAAGAAGCTATACTTGGTTTTCCACCCCACGTGGCTAACCTCGGGTCCTCGGTTTTCCCCCAGCAGAAGCATCGAAACTTTTGTTGTTATTCAGATGGAAAACAACAACTGCGCTAAAAATGCATAACGTACCTTATTGCTTCAAAATACGGCGGCCACGTCCTTGTGCAGCAGAAGATCGCCAGGCCAGTGGAGATTGTCTAAGGTGCAGTCGTATATACCGCCACTGTTTAAAGATTTCGCACAGCTGGGTTCCTCGATCCTGCTCTTCTTACCTTCCAATACTCGACTCCCTTATACAATTCGAAAGGAGACAGGGCCGTATAACAGCGATCCATCAAGATTATACGTACAGCTGCACTGGCGTTTCCGCTGGTGGAGTTCTCTAAGCCCCGTGCTCTTTGCACTGGGGAACAAGGTTTTGAAATCCTGGCTGGCTTTCGGGCGTTCTATGACAAGTAGGCTTGAATAGATTACAATTTCCACGCATCGCGCATGTAAGCGAGCACAGACAATCCGTCTGGTTATAGTGCGCGTGCTTTCCTGCTTTCCAAGCACGCCGCACATAAAACGAGAGGAAAAAAATAAATAGCTGCACAAGGTCTGCAAGCACCTACCTACCTATGATAAGAATGTACCTGCAGGCATACAGATATTAACGTTCTATTCGAAACCCACTTTCAACACACAATATGTAGATCTGCAGCGTTTCGCGGCTTGGTCTGGGATACCATTGCTTATACTTGCTGTGGGCTTTTGCGGTGCTTACGCTATCTCTCAGTTTTTTTGTCTTGTTGTACTTTGCACAACTCGTAAAGAGAAAGCCTGGATTTATACAATAGCTTCAGGACATGGCGAAAAATAATTAACGCTTCGTAGGGTGCTCAAAGGCCAACAAAAGGTTTCGTGGTCGTGGTTCTGCTTGGTTCGTCCTCACAAGCTTTAGCTGAGGGGCGCAATTCTGAGTTTCCTGTATTTTGTGCCCGTTTGAAAGCCTAAAAAAACGACCCAGATGTGACGCTGCGACGGACATCCGGTTTCTGTGCATGTCATGTGTCTGAGGCTTCGCAACGGCACCTACGTCAATTTTAAATCGGCGCGAAATGATCATTTTTGAATGGATACAACTGAGAGTCCCGACAACACTGATCACCACCGCCCGGTGGCAGCCACGAGTGCGTTTCTTTTCGCACCATTTAGATGTGATAAATCGATGTGTGAAATGTTGGTGTAGACTTGTAACTTGCACCACATCATGGATCGTACCGATCACGCCTCTTTTAAGGCCTCGTTGTAGGGATAAGATGTCTGATTGGCTTGTCTTGTCTGCATTTGAGACCCTTGCACACAGAAGGGTGAAATACCTTGTGAATATTGAAGAAAAACGGGTTGGTCGAGGAGGGTAACCGTACCTTGATACGATAGTGCACTGAAATATATCTTGAAATCGAAGAGGACACTCTTAATAAAAAAGGTCGTGAAAGGGTAGCAACGGCCGTATCCACTAACTCCTTACGAACCTTACTACCCCGCGGTACCATACGTAGGCTCTGCCACTAGCAACACAATGGTTAGGAAATTAACTGGACGTAGGAAGTAGTATACACTAGATTAAGGTGGGGCTTATGACTGGGATATGCATGGCCAGTTAGTAAACGCATGTAGCTCAGCAGGGTGTCATCGCTAGGACTTTACTAGTGAAGGTAGTGGTGCTTACTGCGTGCTTCAGCTGGTAACCCTGACTGGTGCTGCATTTACTACCTTCAGTAACTAAGTACCTACTGTTTATTGGGCCAAATAACTTAGTGTTCCGTTAGTGAATGCCACCAACTTTTTAAAGAGTGGATTATGAGGACGGTTGCCGCTCGGCTACTGGACTTTCTTACGGTGGGCCTCAAAACGTCTCCGAATCGCACTTCTAAATCAACAAGCAACCGAGTACGCCAACCACCTTTCAAAAGAAAATTGGCTACAGATGTGTGACAGCCTCCAAGGTACCCTGACAACCAAAAGAACTTGGCACCTGCTCCGGCATCTCATTGACGCCAACACCAATAGGAGCGCTTCTCATCGAGCATTGACCCAAACTCTTCATTGTTTCAATGGCTCTTCTGAAGCACTCATGCGTGCCTTACCTCCACACAGCCAGAAATTTCACTCCCCCTCCCTACACAGGCCAGCCAAATCCGGACCTTGATCGAGATTTTCAACTTTACCAACTCCGCACATCTCTTTCTGAACGCAACAAAAACAGCACCCCGGGCCCGGATCATGTGACCTATCGTCTCTTAGCCAACTTGGATGATGACTCACTGGAACAACTTCTGCAGCATATTAATGCCCTTTCGAAATCCGGAAAACTTCCCCCACAATGGAAAACAGCAGAGATCCGCTTTATCCCGAAGCCTAACAAGTCCCCCCCACCTGGACAACCTTCGTCCTATTTCTTTAACATCTTGTGTGGGGAAATTGGTGGAGCGCATGTTACTCCGACGTCTGCAACCCTACCTAGAAGCTAAGGATCTCATCCCGAATACAATGTACGGCTTCAGAAAACATCTGTGCACGCAAGACATCCTTCTTCGCATAAAGGAAGAAATTCGCCTACCAGCCTCCCGAAATTCACCTCGTGCAATTCTTGCATTGGACTTAAAGGGAGCCTTCGATAACGTCTCTAATTCTGCCATCTTCTTCCGTCTCAAAGAAACAGGCTGCGGCTTGCGTACTTACTCCTACATTGCCGATTTTCTCACCCACAAACAGGCGATCCTAAAAGCAGGCGATGTGAAATCTGATCCCTCACCCTAGGAGATCGAGGCACTCCTCAAGGTTCTGTTCTTTCACCTTTGCTTTTTAATATCACTCTCATTGACCTCCCTCGTCAGCTTAAAGCCATTCTCCGTGTTCATCACGCACTGTATGCGGATGATATTACCATTTGGACTGACACGGGTTCTTTAGGTGAAATTCAAGATGCCCTTCAAAAAGCCACCGACACTGTAAAACAATATGCCTCATCAATTGGCCTTCGGTGTTCCCCTCAAAAATCTGACCTCATCATTGTACGGAAAAGCCACCCTGCATTCAATAAAGAATCAGTTCAAATTACCCTCGATGGTCAGCTTATACATCCCAGACCTTCACTCAAGATACTTGGTGTTACAATCCAGGCCAATAGACGGAACGACCAGACAGTATTCAAGCTCACTACAGTATTTACTCAATTTACCCACATGCTTCGCCGAATCTACAATCGACATCGCGGCATGAAGGAGGAAGACCTTCTCCGCCTTATCCGCGCCTTCCTCATATCACGGGTCATCTACAGCGCCCCCTACCTAACTCTCAGCAAAAGTGACACGGAAGCCATTGATCGCCTCATCCGCAAAGCTATAAAGAAAGCTCTCAATCTTCCTATGTCCACCGCGACAACTAAACTGCTCCAATTAGGCATTCACAACTCGTTAAAGGAACTCATCGAAGGGCATCTTTCCAGTCAATGTCTCCGCCTAACTCAAACACCAACAGGGCTGGCACTTTTACAGGACCTCAAAATGTCAACCCCTCAGACCACGGACAGAAAACCTCTTCCCCATAATTGGCGTCAATCCATTCATGTCCGCCCTCTTCCCAAAAATATGCATCCCACTTTGCACTCCGGTCGTCGACACGGCCGTATCCAAGCCTAAGAACAAATCTACGGAAACAATCCAAATGTTTTGTACACAGATGCCAGCCCTTACTCCAATTCGTCCCATCACTCAGCCATAGCAACCACGAAAGACAAGATCATCACCTGCGCCTCAATCAAGACCACATCTATCTGGGCCGCGGAAGAATTTGCTGTGGCCCTCGCCTTAACTCAAACACCCGGAACGATTATAATTACGGACTGTCAAGCGGTCTATCGCAGCTTTTTATCAGGGTACGTGGCCTAAACTACGTGAAATCTCCTGGCTCAACGCGCCCCCAAAAGGAAGATCGACATTGTGTGGACCCCGGGACACTCCTCACAAACGGGCAATAATTTTGCCCATAGACAAGCCTGCGAACTCTCCTCCCAGGCCTCTAAAGAAACACCAAGTCTCGTTCCCCTGTTCACATTTCAAGACATCACCCAACATTACCGCGTATCAAGACAACATTTTCCCCCTCCTCACCCGCAGCTTACTAAAACAGAAGAAGTGATACTCCGGAGGCTTCAAACAAACACATTTCCTCACTCAACTTGGCTACATCGGATGTACTTCACCCAATACCCTGCCACATGTAAATTATGCCCTAATCCATGTACCCTCATACACATGATCTTTGGGTGCGCACACAACCCAGCCCTCCCACCTTTACCCACTTCCCTTCCCCTCCCTGAGCTGTGGGAGAACCTGACGACCAGCGCCGGCTTGGATGCACAGCAACTCCTGGTGTCCAGGGCTGAGACAGCGAGGTCGTCCCATGGTCTCCTGGACCGTGGAGCCACTCCCACATCACCAGGCTCACAATGAAGTTTTTCCTTCTCCCCCTCCAAATGCAAAAAAGACGACAAATATTCACAGAAATGTTGCGTGCTTGAGAATAATACCAAGTTCATTGTACCATTAACTTTCATTGTAGTGGAGTTCATTGTAGTAAAGTTCATTCAGTGGAAGTACATTATAGCATTATAGCAACAGGTAAACGCTTGAAGAAGCAGTCCCAGTGACGCGCTCAGTGGAGGGCCGGTACATGGAATGCCGTGAAATAAGGTCTGCCCGTATTCATCTTAGAGCTAAGTGCGTTTCATTAACGTGCAGTGAAAACGAAAAAAAAACAACAAAGGAATGTTTTATTTGCACTGGCTTCAGTCCTGCAAGCAGTGCACCGTATGTTTATGTTTTTACTAATCTATAGCTCCAATAGCACTCTGCACCTGTCCGCACGACGCACGACACCACACTCGTCTGCACTCATTCCGACGAAAAAAATGCCTCTACTATCCATCATTCAACAATCCTCTCGGCAAATTATGAACGGGTTACATTTTTGCCTACGAAATGCTACCACAGGCTGCGGCCTCACACCACAACAGTGAAAAATAAACCAACACCCTCATTTCTGCTCACCATAAGAAAACTGTACACGGTCAGGAGATGGCAAAACAAAAAAAAAGAATGAAGCAACTCACAAAGAATCGTTCGCGGCACCATGAACCTAAAAAAAATTAGTAGTGGCTTAGCTCTGCAATGCCAGGATATACGTAGCGGGAGATAAAGTTCAGCAATCCAGTCCAATCCAGTCCAGTCTAGTCTAATTTAGTCTAATCCCGTCCAGTCCAGTCCAGTCCTGTCCAGTAACTGCTCCTCGCGAATGCTCAGCACGGCTCTTCACGAGCCACGCGAAACGGCTATCAAGCGGCTCCGGTGCAGCGTCAGACTTGGCAACTGCGCAATTCAGGCGCACACCTGGGCACGCGCCGGTGCCAGTGCGTCTGCCGCGGCTATGACGCAAAACAATCCAACACAATCCACTTTAATCCAATCCAAATTCAATCCAATCCAAGCCAAGCCAATACAATCCAATTCAATCCAATCAAATCCAATGTCCCTCGCTCTTGCGCAAAACAGACCTTCACTGCACACGCGAAACTGCTCAACCTCGGCCAGTGTAGCTTACGCTACAAAATTGGTGCAGCTTCCAGTGGTGGTGCAAGGCTGTGGAAACAGCAGAGCTAGCACCCCTCTCCCTTCGTCAGACACCCGGCTCTTGCACTTCACATGGATTTCCGTACTTCCCGCTGAAGGTTCGCCATGACTGCCAGGCCCGGATCGTTTGGGCAGCAGCCTCCCCATCTATGCTAAAGTGGACCGCGTTAGCACGCCCTAGAGCCCGTGGCTGCCGGCTTTGCAAACTCAGAGTCTGTAGCCAGAACAGGGCGTCTGTGCTCCCCACTTCAGGCGTGAACGCACGTAAGCTGACGAGAAGAGAAGCACGGGAGAGATCTCGCTACCAACGCTGGGCGGATTGTTCAGGATGGTCGAGCTGGCCGACGCCGGGAGCTCCTCACGAGGCGCACGCTGAAGTGCACTGGGTGTTTTTTGTCGGCATTTTGAGATGCGGAGCATCTCTTGCTCGGGGGGATGTCACTTGTCCGTGTCCCGTCCGCAGCGCCTCTGATGATGATTGTGGCAGGATGCCCCTAGGGATTGGCCAACTAAAGAATCCATCACGAGATAGCTTCGCGTTCAACCATCGTCGTCATCTACCCGTAGCGGAACCGCTGAAGAAGAAGAAGGAGAAGACAAAGCTGCGAAGAGGAGGGCGTGTACGTTGCTCTCACCCGGTGGACCAACGTCAACAACCTTTACCTCACCAACGCTGACGGAGACTACCGATTCTACCACAGAGACGACAACATCGACAAGAACATGATGGACGAGTTTCGGCGCCTCGAGAACCACCGCCTACTCACTGTCACACAACAGTACTTGCGCGCCTTTGCCACCGGTGCGGACCCGCACGCGGAATTCCCTCTGGCGCTACTAAACACCAGATCACTCAACATAACGGCAACACAATGGAACCATACGGAACCCCCATGATGCTTCGCATCCTCATCAGGGTTCCCCACGGGAAGATGGTGTAGTTTTTTTCTAATAACGTATACGGCGGAACTAAAAGCACAATTAGCGCCGCAGTTAAAAAAGAAGCAATCAGAAGAGTTACGCTAGCCAATTACGGAACGTGATATAAACTCTTGCCTCCGGCTAGCGACGTCTATCGCTAAACCCGTAAATAACCAAACGACAGCACCTACGTCGTTGTGTCGTCATACTGGCGCTCATAAAGGCGAGTTTATATTCGACTCCGACGTTTCCGGAGCACTGCCGGACGTCGATGTGGCTGATGTCGACACGTCGGCTAGAGTTCTGCCAGCCAAAACATTTTAACACGAAAGTGTTTTATGATGGGGCGCAGAAATTTCATCGACGTATTATCCGTCACGGAAATGACATCACCACAAAAAGTTCCTTCGGCGCGGCGGCGCTAGGTTTCGAGCCATCGATCACTTTGGCCGCAATGGAAGGTGTGTAACACTCTACCGTCTGAGCCATGAAGTTTTTTTCCTTTAATAGACTGTGCCATGAAGTCATGCCAGGGTAGTTGTACGAACGCGCCTTATTTCCTGCCCTCTAACTTGTCCATTCAGATGGTTTTGCCGTCTTGGAGAGGTGAAGCGAAGTGGTGCGTCATGGCGCTAATGAGCGCCGATAGTTGGCGCCTGGATAGGGCAGCGTGTAGCAGCGGAAGCTGCTGTGTTTACCTGTCCGCCGCGTATGTGGAACGCCGCTCAGCTTGTGGAACGCCGCCGCCGTGTTCCACAAGCTGAGCTCGCCACAACACAAGCGTCTAGGGCGTCTTTGCCTAAGCGAGCCGCCAGAAGGACGTCGCTCGCGAAGCAAACCCACAAGACTGCTGCCGATCCGCAAATCATGCTCCTTTCGTTGTAGCGTACTGTGATTTCTCCGAAAGTTCTCTGACAAACCGTTCGGTTTCGTTCACACGGTTTGCGAGCGCCTGGGATTTCTATTTGATTTACGCAATGATCCGGCGCGTGTAATCCAGCGTCTAATGTTGAAGCGTCTAATGGTGCCATACCGACTAAATATAAATAGCGATGTGCACGTTGATGTGAACGCACAAGAAACATTCAAATGCTCCTGTGAAGGCACATTTCACTTCCGCGTTTTTCCGGCAAAAAGGATGAACCGCATTTTTCCCATCTATACTTGAGCTGCCATGACGCCCGACACCCCGATTCTATGCAGCAGCCTCCAGTGGCTTCAGCTCGATCATGCGCAGAAGGTTCCAGAATAGCCTGCCAACTGTAAAGAAATTGTATTACAGTGTACATGAAATTTCTGGACAGTCGGCGGGCTAATGGTGACCTTAGCTGGTTACTAACTCCACGGTACATTGCAGAATATTGCATAGCACACGGTGATCCAGACAGCGCTTTCAGAAGTTTGCAGCTTTTGCTCTGTGGAGCGCCACGCACTCTCAAACACCAGCGGTCGGACCTTTTCATCAACTTTCCGGGAATTGATACTTAATACATCGAATACCGCGTAGAAAACAACTTCCAATCAACATACAAAAGAGAACCTTTTTGTCGGGCCTCAAATACGCAGACATGCGTCTGCGTATTTGAGGCCCGATTATGGGAATGGACACTGTTTTTATTGCAGCTGCGTATAACATTGCATTGCAAAGGAAAACGGGCTACTCGACCTTCTTTTTTTGCCTTTGGCAGCTACGGGTCATATAGCTTCGACTCCATTTTTTTCACTGCCTCCTTGGATGCACCTGGATTTCGTACTACCGGGAACTCGTCCGCTGCGCAGCCAGTTTTGTGGCCCCAGCTCTCATGTATTTACGTAAAAGGTGAACTGAGAAACGCCGTATCGGTTTCTCTCCCGTCCTGGCACCATCAAGTGACGTCGGTTGCAACAACGGAGTGCGAATGCGTGGGATGGCATTGAACAGATTTCGGGGAAAATTTTCGACCTCAGAAAAAAAAGTGCGGAGAAAAACATAATTACGAATTGCGAGAAAGAAAAGTTTGGTTGGGCCACTCTGCATCAAATTTTATTGCAAGCCTATGCGACGTCATTGTGTTAGTTCGGAAGGTCGGCGGTGAAGTAGCCTGGAGTTTTTACAACTTGAGAACTTCATAAATAATCTAAAGCCGCGAACGTCGACTGCATGCTGAAGTAAATATTGCGCAGTGCATGACGGAAAACTTTTCTGCAGTTTAACTTCACACCCGCTTTACACGGCCACGAAAATCAAATCTATTCACTCATCCGTGGTTTCTGTCATGGCTTAGCCCATCGACGACTTGCCACCATTTTCCTGTGGCGTGCAATGCCTAGAAACCCTATTTAGGGTCATCGACATTTAAACACACAACTGAGACGTAAAATATTAGCCCCATCTTCCCGAAGGGAACGCTGAGTCGATGCGGAGCATCTCGGGGTTCCTTTGTGTTTCCGTTGTGTTCGTAGTCGAATTTGGGGGAGCCACTAACTGTAGGGACTGTTGCTTCCATCACACTTCATCGGAAGAACGGATAGAAGTAGAGTCAACCGCAGCAAGCGCTGAACTGAACGCCCGCAGCGCCCTACCAGATTTACATTCAAGGTTGAAGGAGAGGAGACGAGAGGAGGAGAGATGCGCAAGCGCCGAGCGTGCGCAGCGAAAGCAGAAGCGAGAACGCGGGAGAAGCGAAAGCGAAGTGCACGCAGCTGGTACGCGAGAAGAAGTGGCGGGAGTATGGCGCAGCTGTGGGAGAGAGGGAAGGAGGAGAGTTGCGCATGCGCAGTGTGAGTGCGGACGTCGACGCGGGACATGCCCAGACTATAAGATGCTCCGCATCTAAAAAACACATCACGTCTAAACAGTGTACCCCCTTCCGGACTTCGTCTTTACAAGGCTGTAAAGCCTCATTTTGATAACCTAGCATTTTCTTAATTCATTATGCGCAAAATGCAAAAGGTTGAATCACAGGGAGTGTTTTCGGATCACCTTGACTAGAATTGTTCTTACTCCACACACAAAACCGGTAATACTTACCTGTGCCAAGCTCATTCTTGGCGTTACAAACTAGGCACAATTCAACACGCTCTTCTCAAACGTAACTCTGAGCTGTGCCCTTGGACTTCAAGACTGGAATGAACCTATAAAGTCACCAAGACCTTTGTGAAGGGTTAAGGTTGTTCCTTATGTGGGCGTTCCACGTTGCAGATGCACACAAAATCAATTTTTTTCCTTGAACATGTATTTTATTTAACGATAAAAAAACTTAATTGAAAGCCGAGTGGAAAGTATATGAATGAACAGGTTGAGCAGTATTAGCAGATACATTTCAAGTGCAAGATCTTACTATAGAGGCCTTAGTAGTTGCAAAAGCAGCCTTCTGCATACTCCGCTCGAAGTGGTGATAAACGCCGTTTTCGACACACTGTTATTTAGCACTGTCAATGTATTTTCAACAAGAGCACAATACTCGAAAAAGAGACAGATGTTTAAAACATAAACAAGGGAGGAATGTATACATACCACATAGCGCGCTCTGTTCAAGCGGAAAATGTTCTATTGGCGGGGAGCGCGAACACGGGCGGCGCTGCGAAGCGCGCCTCCGTGACGTCGGCTTAGGGATTCTCGTGTTTATCGTCTGCTTCACTCAGGCTCGCTCTCCCTGCTGTTTCCTTGCGCTCTGTCAACGTCTGATGCTTCTCCGCACCAGAATTGGCGTGTGGGCAACTTTTTATAACAATATTAGTCTTAAAATCGTGTACACTAGCTCATGGTGTGAGTTAAAGTATAGTTTTGGATACCGCTACGGAAGAAACATTGCCGACGTCGCCCCATTCCTCGCGAAGCCGGTCCTGTGCGGAGCGCGAGGAGTCGCAGCTAGGCGTCAGCTTCTGTATTAAGCCATCTTTCTAACAAAGGGAACAGTCAGCTGTTAATAACCAACAACAGAGAACATGGACGACCAAAACAAATTCTAGGCCTTGTACACAAGCCGCCTTCGAGTACTGTGGACAAAGTTGTTTGGGGCGCGATCGCGGTGGCGTAGCACAGACTTTATCATTGTATTTGCATGGGAATAAACAAAGCACGGTGCGGATATGCACCTTCTTCCACCCAGCGGGAATGAAAGCCAATTTGTGAAGGTGGGATTGTATACCATACAACCTGAAGAAAATATCCACAGTATCTTTGTGAGCCTCCCAAACATCCCCAAACCTCCTGATAAGACGTTTGTGACGGTGCAGAAAAATTAAAACGTGGGCACAAAAAAAAAACAAGAAACATTAATCTGATACAAGACAACAGCAACGAAAGAAATAGAAGACAGTCGTTTTATTTCCTGCTGTACGATGCGCGCGTGTAGGGCCCCGCTGCTTGGTACGTAGCATTAGACTGTTGATTCTTCATAAGAGCATCTCAAAAATACTGCAGGGAAGCCTACGCATTGTGAATACTTATCGAGGAGCTCTGAGTGCTGATCCTCGCGAATAAGCTAGAAAGGACGAGTTAAACACGCTCTCCTGACCGATGCTCTGAAGAAAGTTGTTCTCTATCTCCTCGTGGGTTGCAAACTTGTGGGGGATACAGCTTCAAATTATTCAGATGCGTCAGAAGCTGGTAAAGTAACTTAATCACTATAAATACGCTTTTTAATGCACTACAGACAAAGCGGGCGATTTCTAGCACAGACACTGCCACCCCTCACAAGCGCAGTGTAGCAGACGACAGCGGCGCGAGTCCCTAAGCCGACGTCAGAGCCAGAGGGCGCCACTCAAACATCTCACCGCCAATACCTTCACCCCGAAATTGTGACATGCGTCCATCACCTATCTGTTTTTAAAGACACCCTTCCTTAATACCTCCCTCAAGACTAGGATAGCGATGCTTAGGACAGCTTGTTAGCAGCTTTGCAACCTGATAACAGTATGTGAAGTTAGATAGATAGATAGATAGATAGATAGATAGATAGATAGATAGATAGATAGATAGATAGATAGATAGATAGATAGATAGATAGATAGATAGATAGATAGATAGATAGATAGATAGATAGATAGATAGATAAAAAATTTATTGTTCATGGAATAGTGCGGCGAATCAACCACCTAGGTCCAGGCAGCCGCTGAGGGCCCTGACGATGTGGGCCGCCAGTTCCCGTTGCTCTTGGAGACTCGCCGCAACAGCCAGCCGCTCTCCGGTGTGATTTTGTAGTTGGGTAGGGTTGTAGGGACGCTCCCACAGAATGTGGTCCTGGGTAGGGGAATAAGGCAGTGGGGACAGAGTGGGACAGGGCTGTCTGGCATGTGTTGGAATAGGTGGAGCCGAGTGGACGGTGTGCAGTCTATATGATTGCGGCTGCCGAATGACTACCTGCTCGTGACATGTAAGCCCGCAATGGAGGGGAGGGAACGCGCGGCGTATGCTTAGAAGGTCTGCTAAGGTGGGGAGTGGAGGGGGAGAATAAGGGTTTGTGTCGCGAGCGTCGACAGTGGCCCGGAGGAGAGCTTCGCGGGCAAGCTCATGAGCGCGTTCGTTTCCTGCAACGCCTGCGTCACCAGGGATCCAGTTAAGTTAAAAGGCCCTTCAACGTTGTTGAAGAGGGACAGTGAGGAGGAGAAGGCGTGACCCTGAGCCAGGTGGTAGCATGCTGACTTGGATTCGGTGTAGATATTGGTCGTGTGGATGGGAGATGTGTTGTCAGCAGCGGCAAAAGCGATGGCGAGAAGTTCGGCTTCTTCTGGGGAGGTGCAGCGTCGAGTGATGGACTAGTGAGCACCCCCTGAAGTGATTAAGGCGACCGCACCGAGGTTTTCTTCAAATGCCGCATCTGTGAATACGTGACGGCTGTCGGTATCACGGTTTACTTCCTCGGCGTAGTATGCGGCATGAATAAGACGGCATTTGGGATTGCATTCCTTGTCCATATGGCGAGGAATTGGTGCTACGGTAATATGTTGGACTATTTTGCTGTCTAGAGGAGTTATTTGAGGTCGGGGAGGACGGGACGGGTATCCTAATGTGCGCAAGATATGAAGACCTGTTGCAGTTTCATAGAGGCGTTGGCGTTAGTGGCTGCGATGGATGTCAATTATATCAGAAACAGTCGGGAGAAAACCAAGTTCCGCAAGTCGGGTGGTGCTAGTGGTAATCGGAAGACCCAGACAGAGATATTTTTGTTGCTTTGCAGATAAGAGCGTCAATCTTCCCTTTCAAGGTGCGCGTTAGGACGACGTACGGCGCTTGATAACGAATGCGGGAGATGATAGAGTTCAAACCTGGTCGTGCAGATGCTCCAAACTTTTACATAACGCCGTGCTTCCTTCCGACGTGTCTAATGAATCAGTCTGCGAGCACCTGTCTAGAATCTTCTGCTGAACTCTGGCGTTCTTCTCCTGTGAAAAGGGATTTTTCCAATCGCCAACGATGCCCTCGCGAATGAAGCTGACCGTAGGGGATTCTTCTGACATAACGCATTAAACACCTTCAGGCTTTCGGCTGCGTCTTCCTTTAAAAGGTTTGGTGAAGTTTTTGAAGTTTTCTGCGGCGTAAACTTGCATGGACTTGACATCTCTGTTCTTAATCACGTTTTGGAGGATCGTCGCGTTTGCGATACGCAGCTTTTAATAAGCCTTGTCGAAGAACCGAGCTATCTTCAACACGTTCACTCTTGGATGGGCAATTCTCTTCTTCGTGGTGAGGGAAGATGACATTCGGGTCTGCCCGATGCTCGTTTCAATCCGAGACGTGGTCGAAGTATTCGCCATAGTCGGTCTTGGTGGCGTCTGTGAACAAGTACCCCGTGAAACTTCGGGTGTGATAAAAAAAATTGGATGGCGATTACGATATCCGCTAATGCTATATTTGGGCGCAGCAGCAGTGCGCTGAGGCAGCACTCACTCGTGGGTTTTCTCGACGGCAGCGATGATGAGCCACTGCGTCAGCGGCGCGAAGTGCGTTTAAGGAAGAGACCGCGAACTGCGTCTTACGCGAACACTTATCATAGTCACGCGCACGCCCCCCTCAAGTTTTCGTCAAGCGTCTAGGGCACAGCCAGTATGCAGACACAGGTTACTGCCCCCTCCCCACCCCCAACGCACACTTCGGAAAGTGCTGGCTCGTGCCGCCACGGCGAACGGCCCTCCCCTCCCAATTTCGCGACACTCTCCCCCTTTTCTTTATTTCATCGTTCGCTTTTTCTTTCACTCGTTGGTCTTGCCATCGTGCACTCGGATACGCCGACAACGCAGCTCAGCCCAGAGATGGCCGCCAAAGGGCTGCGCCCTAAAACGAGACGCACGTGTCCTTAGGGTCCTTAGATGGAACGCACGATAATTTAATTGACTTGAGAAAACATCCGCCGTGTTTATCGCGGGAGGAGAGAGACGGGAGGGGAAGAAAAAAGCATGAGAGGTGGGCGGAAGAGAGAGGAAAGGCATGTACGTGGCAGAGGCGGCAGAATACTGTCATTTTTGGACGAATTTGCAGAGATGTGAGCAGATACGCGGCCGATTTTTTGTCTGTCCGCGCTTTACACGAATCGTTACGGCAAGGTCTACCTTTTAATAATACTTTGAGGATATTTCAAAAAACAATGCATGCTTTGGTAGGGTGCATGAAGGGCAACAGAGGGTTTAGTGTTCATTATTGCGCGTGTTGTATCCTCACAATCGCGAGTGGAGACTACAGTAGGGGCGGAATTGAGGATCGTTTCAAAGTGTGAATTTCGAGCGAGCCCTGATTGTCTGAAAGCAGACGATCCAGATCTGACGCCGCATAAGCAAGGCAAAGTTTCGTTTTCTGTGCACTTCATTGGTCAGAGGCTTCGCAGGGGCACTTATGTCACGATATAAATGAACGCGAAATGATTTTTTTTTAACGAACACAGCCTAAATCTTACCCCAACTCTCCATCGCCCCGTAATAGACACAATGCGCGCTTCTTGTAGCCTCGGTTAGTCCTGAGCAGTCGATGTGTTCAAGGTTGGTTATGCTTGCGACATCGCGGCTTAAAGACCAACTGCACTAAAATTTCCTTTTGACAAACTTATTTTGAACGTATAGTACGTATCAGGAACGCTATTGGGACATGACTGGTATACCAGTGAAATCCCTTTTTATGCACGCAGAAGAGTTTAAAGTAGCTCCGTAGTAGATGAGAATGCAACTGTTGGCCTGACACATTCTCTCCCTTACAATGGGCATTCAGCTGTCCGTCAGAAGCCGTGTTACTGACTTTGTTGTTACAATCTTTCATGCAGGCACTAAAGCATTTGCCAATTGGGTAATATAGAGCGTGCCACACGAAGTTCAATCTTGTACACCCCGTCGCGCCGGGACGGTATGAAGGCGTCTTTGCAGTCGACAAGGCACATCTACAGCCTCTATAGCATGAAGTATTTTTTTCACGTTGGGCCGAAATATTGCCCAAAAGGAACCGTTCAAAGTGCCACAACGATACCGGTATTGAACCGAAGAATGAAAAAAACTATGGCGTCCGTGATTTTGAATAATTATTGCAACATAAATTGCCAGCTACGCTAGATTAAGCCCCTTTCAGCCCATTGTTTGCAGTGAAGAACGCTGGAAGTAATATCAAGTGCATATATTTTAAACAATGTCCAGTGCAAAAACACTTCTTCTGGAGTTTGCATTTGGAAGGCGCATGTTAAAGATCCCTAGGTGGCCAAACTTAATCCGTAGCCCTCCACTACGCCGCGAATCATCGCCTGCGTTGCGTTGCCGCGCGAAGCCCTACAATCAATCAACCATTTTATTTCATAAAGAGACACGGTTGTGCGCCGCTAAGTTGTGTCCACTGCTGTGATGGCACAGAAACGTTGTAATCCAGGGTAGCCTTAATTCAGAAGAGGGCCGAGCTTCTTTTCAGACAAAAATCCCCCATGTCGCATTGTGTCATGGTTCCAGCGCAGAAATATCACGAAACACTTTAAAAATTCAGCGGACATGCGAAGTATCTGCGCATTAAATAGGGTCAAGAGGCCTGCAGATAGGTTGCGGTGAAGCATTGATTAAATGCTATTAGTAATGCAAATTTTCGAACGTATGTAAAGAAACCTGAATGAACGTGTCAGCGAATATATACATCTACAAGAAGAAATTAGGCCCTCCGAACCCAAACACCGTGAAAGGCTTTACCATTAGTATAATGACATAGGACACCTACTACTGCCATTACCGCACTGGATTCACTGGACGACACACATCTAAGGCAATTAGGGCTTTGACCATGCCGCCTTGGGTCTGTAGGAATTTGAGAATGCACGATACTTTTAAAAATTGTGCTTTCAGGCGGACTTTATTGGATTACTTTAGAGCAGTGCTCCAAACCCTTCTTGGGAAGTGCCGCACAGGCAAAATTAAAGGGCCCAATTCTAGACCCTGCGACGTGATCGCGCAAAATGTGCCATGACATGCCATGTATCACAAAACAGCGTATAGTCCACTTGAAGGAAGTAGTCGAAATACGTTTATTTAAAGCAAAACGCAGAATAGGAAAGTGTACAGCCTTTTGAACTTTGTTATTTATTCATCCTGTAATTTTATTTACTCTTTATTAAATGGGCTCATGCAGACTGACCCTTCCCGTACCAGCAATATATAGCGGTTAAAAATACGTTGAATTGTAGGTTTCAATTTGAAATCGAAAGGAAATTTTAAAAAATAGTCATTGCAAGGGCAATACCCCGAGAAGCTGTCCGCGCCCAAACTATTGCGTTTTCGAGAAGTGAAAAGTTTCTTTTGGCTTCGGATCGGCACGGGCTGCTAGCAAAAGTCAGGTGGGGCGGACGTTAGAGACGTTGCTTCAGAGGATGCCATGTCTCTTCCAGACATCAATGAATTCAGTACCTGCGAGTCTGTCGTATATCTTTTCCTCCATCCTTGCATTCATTTCTGGAGTGAAGTGCTCCTTCCATCCACCGACGACACCTTTGCGGAAAAAGCTTGTCATCCTGGGATACTTCATGAAGGCCTCATGGAAATGTCTGAGCCCTGGGTAGACATCCTCTTCACTGCTCAGTGGGTCGGACAAGAATGTCTTTATATCAGCATCCGTCTTGGCCTTCATGTACTCCATGCTGCTGAAGCTAATGACTCGGTCCAGCACCTCAGGCTTTTCCATGAGTGTTTGGTGGTACTTTTGGCCAAGAAAGCCAGATAGTTTCAAAATTTCAGTGCGAGGATCGGCCTTAAGATTCTCATAGTGCATGAACAGAATGTTGGAACTTTGACCACGGGTATACCAGGACAGAACGTGGTCAAAGTAGTCTCCGTAATCGACTTCACCTTTCAGATAGAGGTCGAAGTACTCCTCAAACTTTCCTTCAGTGAAGTCGTACGCAGAAAAACTTTTCGTTTGATAAAAAAAGGAAACGCACACATCCTTGGGGTTTCTGAAGACACAAACGTACTTGGCTTCGAGACTTTTTGGGACAAGTCTGTAGGGGAGGTGTGTCTTGATCAGTCCTGGTCGCTTCATTTTGACCACGTCTTCGGCTCCGAATAATTCGAGAAAAGGCGTTGTCCTATAGAATTCCAGAATGTTTGGAGGTGGAATTCCGTCGTGGAAAATGAAGTAGCCGATGTGCTGCAGCCATGTTGTTCCACTCTTTGGATACGTGGCAATGAAAATGTCATCAGCTGTCGGTTTGTATTGAAGTGCGGAAGAAAAGAGCTCTGGAGAGACGTAACGGTTCAGCTTGAACCCGGCGATGTATCGGTACAAGGGATCTCGGGAAGCTCTGACGTCCATCTTCAAGCCAAGCCAACTTTTGAGTCTTGCGCAACTTGAGTGAAATTTTTGGGACCTGAGGAAAAACAGGTACATTATATGAAAGGCTGAAGGGCCGCTGGCAGCAAGTATTCTTCAGCAATAAAACAAATTAGATATTCAGTTCTGAGATAGGTACAAGTGAGGAACTTCCGGTGTAATGCATAAAGCTAAAAAAATGTGCTTATATGGCGTCCCCGGTGCAAAGACCGCCCTAAAAGATGTTATAACCACCCTTATCTAGGAAAAAAACGTGTGAAGCTGAGCCGAGAAGAAAAATCACTGCCCTTGCAAACATTTGCCGCACTGGGAGGTATCGAAACCAAATGATACGCGCTAAGACCCGCGGTTTTACCTTTGGCCAGTGAGACCGTACCGCCTGATTCCTTTAGCAGTTGCTAAAAAAACAGCAAACGGCAAAATCAGGGTTCAAGCCAGACTAGCAGATGGCACTGGGTATGTGGCGAGTTATTATAGCACAAGAGACCAGAATCTCGCAGAACAAACTAATACCAATGCGTAGTATGAAAGCTAAAGTATTTTCGGCCACAGGTTGTGTGGAATAAGCTTCATGGTTTGAAGTTTAGAATGTTGGTGGGTAGGAATTAACAACCACGTTCCCGTTCAGCGTATGCACTTGTTCGATCATACCTCAGTATTCCACAACAAAACATTCTGGTTCGCTCTAAATGCCAAAATGATTGTCCTTGCAGAACAATTTTATATAGGAACGAAGCAATTCTACTTTAAGTAAGTGCTTATTTGACCCCAGGAGTGCCCGCAGAAAGACAAGCGTGACCCTTATAGGGCAATTATTTATTTATTTATTCAAAATACCTTAGAGGCCCAGCAGGGCATTGGGTAAGGGTGGCAAAAAGAGCAGATAAACAAAAAAATAACAAGAGAAGTTTATACAGAAACTGGATATATAATACAAAACGTCAGTGAAACAAGAGAAAAAGAACATGATAACAGCTAGCAAGAGTGGCAAGAAAATAAGAACAAGCAATAATAACATCTAGTTTGGTAGCCGCAACAGCAAAAAAAAAAGAAAAAGGAAAACATCATGGTGCTAACAGAAAGGAACGCCACAGTTCCTGTTTGGTAGTTTTACATGGAAAAATGCTTGTGCAGGTGATTGCGGAATGTTTCTGGGTTAGTCAGCGATACGATATTATCAGGCAGATCGTTTCACAACCGGATAGCACGTGGGAGAGCAGATGAATTGAGTTTGTGGTGCCGTAGGTTCTGGTGAAGCTGCGTTGATTAAATAATCTGCGTGATGTGGAAAGAGGGGTTACCGTGGGTAATCGGGAGGGTCTGGCACGATTAATGTATTTGTGAAACATGCTTAGAAGCGCGATTTGCCGTCGGATATGCAATGGTTCTAGTGAAAGATTATGTTTTATTTTTGTTATGCTTGAACTGAAGTCATATGATTTGGATATAAACCGGGCTGCACGATTTTGTACGGCTTCTAGTTTGTCAACTAAATAATTTTGATAGGGGGACCAAACTGAGGACATGAATTCTAGTTGTGGTAATACAAATGCTGTATAGGGTAGTTGACGAATGTTAGACGGAGAAGCATGCGAATTTCGGCGTAAGTATCCTAATGATCGTGAGGCTTTAGCACATATGGCGTTAATGTTGGTGGACTATGAAAGATTTGCCGTTAGGAGCACGCCTAGGTATTTATATGTTAGTGCCTCAGAATCTAAATGGTTGTTCAGGAAATACGAAAAGTTAGAGTTAGTGTGTTTTCGGCTAAAGAATATTTTCTGGCATTTAGCTTAGTTTAAAGACATTTGCCATGTGTTACACCAATCGCAGATAAGGTTTAGGTCTTTTTGAAGCGTTACGTGGTCAGTGGGGTCATTTATTTTCCGGTAAATTATGCAGTCGTCAGCAAAAAGGCGCATGCAAGATGTGACGCGTGAAGGCAAATCATTAATACATATTAAGAAGAGTAGGGTACCGAGAACGCTGCCTTGAGGGACACCCGAAGTGACTCGGGACAGCGGCGAGGCCCCCGCATAAAAAGAAAGTTACGAAGCCAAGATAATGTTAAAGAATCTAGTCGAAGTGCGGACAATTTAGAGATTAAAAGGCAATGGGCGACACGATCAAAACCTTTAGAAAAATCAAGAAAAATACAGTCAGTTCGCAAGTTATTGTCCATGTTATTGTGGAAGTCAGTGGTAAATTCAAGTAACTGCGTGTCACAAGAAAAACCTTTTCTGAAGCCGTGCTGGTTATCAAAGAAAAAGTTATTGGTTTCGAGGTGAGAGTAAATGTTAGAAGCGATAATATGTTCAAGCAATTTGCAACATATGCACGTTAGTGAAATAGGACGGTAGTTGTCGGGTGAATTTTTATTCCCAGATTTATGTATTGGCACAATTTTAGCCGTTTTCCAGTCGCTCGGCAACTGTCCGCATGATAAGGACTGCACGAAGATGTGGTACAAAATCTTACTTGAAATAGACTTGGTATTTTTTAGTATTTCGAATTAATATTATCAACTCCTGCGGAGGTAGATAGTTTAAGGTTATTTATAAGACATTCAATTCCTTCGGCAGTTATGGCAATTGGTTGCATGTATGGACAGTCTAGGTCATCAAAACAAGGAACGCTGGAATAATCTTCTCTAGTGAATACTGATGAAAAAAATGTGTTAAATACGATGGGGAACTCACTTTCAGGAATGGGAATGTGCTCATCATCGTGTACTACAATCTTGTTATAGTATCGCGCGGGGGGGATATTTCTTGCCAAAATTTTCTGGGGTTAGTTTTTAGGATAGAAGGTAGATCATTTGAGAAGTATTTATTTTTAGCAGTAGATATGGCCAACGAGTAATTTGCAGATACTATTTGTACTTCTGCCAGGCCTCCTTAGTACCTGAGCCTTTGGCGCTTTTGTATAAGCGTTTCTTCTTGTTTCTTTGTGCATGAAGAGATCTTCTGAACCATGGGTTAGCTCTATCATTTGAAATGGATATGAGTGGCACGTATTTCTTAACCAAAGTAGATATTTTATTTCGAAAAAGCGACCAGTTAGTATCAATCGAGCGACTTTCAAAGGAGGACAGTAGTTCTGTAGTATAGAATATCTCCAGCTGTTTGTTGATTTCATTGTAGTTCGCCTTGCTATAGTCGTAAATTTTTTTTACATTGAAGCCGGGAGGTGGTAATGGTAAGTTAAGTGTTATAATGAGCATGTTATGATAACTGAAACCATCTGTGTTCAAGACAGAGTGAACGCTTACAGGAGCACTTGTAAATGCTAAATCTAAAATGTGGGATCCTCGGGTGGGTTCATTAACTACTTGGAAGACATTGAAATCTAAAGTAATATTGATTAGTTCTAAAGAATCGCGACAGGACGATGATAGATGAACCCAGTGAATTTCCGGAAAATTGAAATCTCCAAAGAGATACGTTTCGTCGGCAGCACATAACTGGGTAGCCGTAGCCACACTCGTGCGCAAATCATTCAGAAAGGAAAACGGAGAATTAGGAGGGCGGTAGCAAACACCTATTAGTATTTTAGTGGCACCCATTAAACAAGCAACCCATATGATTTCGACGGTAGAGTCAAATGACACAAGGTATGAAGAAATGGTTTTCTTAACCGCTAGCAAAACACCACCACCTCTTTTGTTAGTCCTATCATTACGATATATGTTACATGCGTTATTATTAGGCACGCATATTGGTAATTAAGGATCTAATTTCAACCACGGCTAACCTTCCAAGAAGTCAACGCCACCTAAATCTTGGTAATGGAGGCAATAAAGTATGGAAGAATAGATTGGATCACGTCTGCAACACATAGACACTCCCCAAGTCTCCGAGATACTATAGCCACGCAAGTAACTATTGTGCATGGAAAACGTCAGGAGTATACACCTACCGGGACGTTACGGGTTTCAGCCCTCGGACAGGTCACAGACAATCACAGATATGCAATTTACGCTGGAGCAATCATTGCAGACTGGCATAGTCGCAAGACTCGCCTCCATAAAACGGTAAGAAGAAACGGCATGCGTATCCTAAACATATAATGTAGACTGAAGCAGTTGAAAACTGCAAAACTATTCGAGCATTCACTGCAGCCGGTTAATATTCTCTGGTCATAGTCGACACCCCAGCGCGGGGTATCGAGTTTTAAAATTCAAAAGAAACTTCGCAATGAACTTGCGGCCGTTATTGATGAGGAAGACCTTAGAGATTTCAGATTATAGCAGATTTCAATTTTAACAATGGATCTGTTTGGGCACTTGGTTGCGCCGTCAATAAACAGAACAAAATATCAAGAAAATGACAAGCGCATGTCAGCGTGCTCCTCGTGAGAGCGCGCGGCGTCGCCCAGCTTAAGGGTGGGCTTGCGCCACGTGAGGAGCTCGCAAAAAGAATAAAAAAATACTGAACGCACGTGCCAGACAGTGTTGGGCGCTCGATGTCGTCGTCGTCGTCGTCGTTGTTGTTGTTCTTTGTAACAACTCACGTACCCACGTGAGGGATTGGCCAGGAATCGGGGCTGAGGAGGGCTACCCCGCACGCTGCACAAAACTGTAAATTAGAAAATTAAGCATTTTAAGAAAGAAAGAGTGTATAATCACATGCGAGATATGGTGAAAATTCGCGACTAGAGGTTGGGACAAAAGAACAAAGGGCTTATCAGATCTCAGTGACTTATAAGGCGGTCGGAGAGTTTAACTCAGTGAGACGAACACAGCTCTGCTATATTATCAGGCTGGCACCGTTGTGCAAGCTGCCTTTGATTTTAACAGCGAAGCTGTTTAGCAAATCGCAAGTTTCTGTGTCCGCCGTTAAAAAGTATCAAGAAATAGCCGAGCCCGCGCACGTTAGCGCGGGCGTCGCGGCTACCTTCCGACAGTTAACAAAATCAAAAAATACCTGGCACTATTGTGTTCGTGCCTCGCGACAACCGCCCAGCGTCCCCAGAGCACGTTTGTCAAGCCAAGCACACCCAATTTTAGAGATTGGCCATAATTGGCGAAAAAGAACTAGAGCGGACCCCGTAATCGTGGCAGCACTTGCTCGGAACGAGAAAAAAAAGGAGATGGACATCAAAGTGATGCAGATGCACTATTGAAGCGAACTGGTTCGAGGATCTCTGCCATGCTGTAAGACTACCAGGCACTCCTTCCTGGATTCAGGCCTGATCCTAGTCCTCCCTGGCTTCTTCCACAGCCTAACATCACTGCTGGAATACCAGGCATCGACAAGAAGGCCAATATTCCTTTCCTGGCGTTGGTCCAATTAGTGTTGATGCATATGTATAACGCGCACGTGGACAAGCTACATGTGTACACGCATGGATCTTGCAATACACGTAGCTCCGCTTGCGCGTTCGCAGTGCCTGAATTAGGTGTGGACCAGATGCTCCGATTGTCACACAGAACATCCTCGACAACTGCTGAACTCTGTGCCATTGTGGAGGCTGTCAAGTTTATTGCCACAAGGCAGCAAAGTGCTATGTGGGTTGTATGCTCGGACTCTAAGCCAGCACTTCTGCTCCTATCAAATGTTCAGGCCAGAAACGGGTACCGAATAATGACTCTTACGATTGCTGAACATCTTAAAATTGCCCGTAATAAAGGGCATGTCGTTGACTTCCAATGGGTACCCAGCCACAGTGACCTGAAACGAGACCACCGACAGACTCGCCAAACAAGGGCACGACGACGGCGACGAGCTCATTGTTCCTCTCCTCGCTGATGATATAAGGAATATCATACGGAAACTAAGTGAGCAACGGTCTGCAGAGGCGTGGTTTGATGAAGACACGAAGCGGTCACTGCTGTACGCAATAGACCCAGCCTTACAGTTCCGTTTGAATGTGGAGCTGTCACGAAATGTAGAAACTCTGCTTTACCCATATGCGGCTCAGTGTGGCTTATACAAAGTCGTTTCTGTTACGAATTCACTGTGAAAACTCACCATTCTGCGCATGCGGAGCGCCTGAGGAAGATGTTTCCCACGTGATGCTGGACTGTCCATTATATTCACGGCAAAGACGGAAACTTTCCAACAAACTCTCATTAGATAACCGTCGTGTGGTGCGTGTAGCATCTTTACTACGACCATGGCCTGATGCCGGGCTTCAAAATAAGGTTGTTCGTGCCCTGTATATGTTTTTGCGACAAAGTATTAGGTGACGTATTAGATTTTTACCGTGATTCAGTGAGCACCAACCCAGGAGGACATTTTACAGAAAACTTTTAGTACTCACGAAATTGTGGTGCACAGTGGACTAATATAGCCGGGTTTATGACCCTGTATTGGTGAAATGGAGTAGCCGGGAGCATATTCGCTTCCAAAATTGTTACATTCTGCCGTGCACTCCCCTTATAGCGATACTCACTTCACATTTTCGAGACCATTATCAACGCGAAGCCATCACTATCTTAACCTGACATCAATATTTGCCCGACCGATATTTTCAAATACAGTTTCTTTCCCCGCACCATAGAGTGGTGGAATGCCCTGCCTGGCTCTGTTCGTGCACAGCCGCAGCAGCAATTTTTGACAATGGTCTAATCGCAATAATCGCAATAGTGTTCACGTCATCACTGTCTTCCCATTGTATTATAGTGTATGGCGCCTCTGTAAAATATAACTGTTTAAATTTTGCTACTGTATGTGTGTTGCTTTCGATGTAATTAATATGTATTATTTGGTTTTCTTGTTTTATTTTTCCTAACCCGGTGTAGATACATTACACTGATCCCACATCTGCATTGTACAAAAACTTTTGTACCCACTCCTGCTATAACCCTCCCTGGGTTGCAGTATTTTGAAATAAATAAATAAATAAACCTCTCCAAGCAATAAACCAGTTAAACCACCACAAGGTGATGTCCAATCATTATCACTTCCCCCAAAAATATGAAGCTCACACTTACAGCAACAATGATGGAGCAAAGGTCATTGTTGTTGGAGCGAAGAAGCATATCGGATGCAATCGTACACTTAACTCTTCGTGATGATCGTGTAGGTTGTGTACAGTTTTCCCACCTTCAACTCTTACGCGTTAGTGTGAGCGTCCTTCATTTTTTTCGAATTTTAAATTTTTGTTTGCTCGCCAAAGCGAGAATTGTCCTACTAGGCACTCCGTACGAAGACTCCGAAATAATATGGACCACCCTGGTTATCTTTAACGTGCGCTGAAATTGTTAAGAAATAAAGATGCGCAGGCAGGGGGCGACAGTAGAAGAAGAGGAAGAGGACGATCGGAGGTGCGCTCACTGCCTCGCTAATCGACTCCATCACCGTATCGGAAGCCAGAGGCTGGTCCTCTTTCACTACACATTTTCTGGTGCCGTGAAACCCGGAAACTGGCGCATGAGCGAATCAACGTTCGACGGCGCAGCGGCTCCGAGGCACGCGAGGCTTGGATACCTTCGTATTGCTTTATCCTGGAAGCCTTGCCATCGGCCGCCGCCCCTTTCGGCTCGTGCCCAAGCCCGCCCTTGTCCCTTTGGTATTCGCAACCCCAGCGTCTTGCTTCATCTACTGGTGCCATGGACGATCCTCGTATTCGCCGAGATGTCCTGCGAGCGACCATCTCCGGGCCCATGATAGCCCTCGACGCCTTGCTGCGGAGCCAGGTAGCAACGGCCCGTGACAGACAAAATGTCCTCGACCTCATCTTGCATGACCAGGTGAGCCTTCACAAACTCGACGCTCATGTTCAGGAGAACCTGAAGGATGAAGAATTTGATGCCGACGTTTTGGAACCGACCGATTACGACGAGCGTATCTGCGCCCTGCGAACGCGCGTACGCTTCTCTGCGAGCCAACACTCTAACGCAAGCCCCGTTCTTCAACCTCAGGCGGCTTTGTTTACTACCCGCATCGCAACCTCGATTATTTGCTCGCTCCCCAAGAAGGCCCGGCGTACAATGGTCCCGGGGGACATGCCGCCCGTACGGGAAATGACTGGTGCGGCGGTAGAACAGAACAATGACGATGGAGGCGCTGCAGCCTTTCAGGAATTCAAGCAAGACCCCGAGGGGCTCAGCCCGGGAGAGCGGCTGTAGCGGCCTCCCAACCCTGCTGTTGCCCGTGATTGCCGTGGTGGAGAAATCTCAGGGACCCTGCCGAGACGTCGCCGTCAGTGACGCGACTATCGTTTCCGAGATGTCTGACCGGCCTTGCCGCAGCGTCGCCGACACAGCTGTCACGTCACAGACGTTGCTACAGCCCTTCCGCAACCCTCGCTTCGACGACTTCACTACCGCTCTGGCGACGCCTGACCCGTTCTGCCCCGGCGCTAGCGTCGACGATGCGACTCTTGTTTTAGATATATCCGAGCTTCCCTGTGGCGACCCTTACGTCGGCGACGCATCTCTCTTTTCGCCAGCAGCTCAGCAAACCGGTTACGAGTCAAATAAGTTTTAATTGTGTTGAGCAACAAAAACACCATTCGTGAAGAAGATTGACTCGCGTCAGGGGATAACGAAGCGCCTGCTCATCCGACGCTCCATGAGCGAGCTTCGACGCCGGAAGCGAGCTTCGGCCATGCTCGCCAAGGCCCGGTGGGGAGGTATCCTCGTGGCGAAGCAGAACAGATGCTTCTATGGTGACTACCCAATCTTCAGCAAGCACAAGTCGACGCTGGACGCGCCTCTCTATAGTGGTTATAGGTCCGAAGAGAGCGAAGCCCCGTGGTTCACTGAGAAACCGGATGTGCTGCTGGAGCACACCGATTCCGTCTCGGAAGGCGTATCAGACGTGGACTCAACGCGAATGCCAATACGCTCACCGCATGATCTCTGTCAATTTGACCGACAGCATCAGCTGTTCCCATTCGATCCCGGTGGCCGCCTTGACAAAGCTGTTAACAGAAATCGACGGCACCGAGATGCCCAGCCAAATGCTCGACTGGATCCCCGAGCCAGCCTGCAAGCATCGCTGCTGTAAAATCATGCACCGCTATGGAAATCGAAAAACTGGTCTTAGTGGGGCCCGGACTTTGCCACCGACCGTGCCGCTGCCAGCTAGCTCCTAACCAACTTGGCGGCGGCGGAAGTTTGTTAAGAAATAAAGATGCGCAGGCAGGGGGCGACAGTAGAAGAAGAGGAAGAGGACAATCGGAGGTGCGCTCACTGCCTCGCTAATCGTAGGCTATAAGGCACTGCGCTCCCTGGCCCAAGAATGCGGATTAGAACTCAGGCGCGACGGCTGCTTTTCTGATGGAGGCTAAAGGCACAAAGGCCCGCGTGTCGACATTTCTGTAGCGAAAGAGGACCAGCGTCTGGCTTCCGATACGGTGATGGAGTCGATTAGCGAGGCAGATTCCCTTCTCCATCTCACAATCTGCATCAGCTGTTCATCACATCACACCGCAGCACGGATGTAACCACACCCTCCTGGAGCTTCTGTTCCCGTCCACCAAACCAAGTCCAGCGTATTCATACTGAACATATATTGTCGCCCTACTCAAAATCACCCGACATTAAAGCCACGATCAACGAGGCCATCAAAATCGCCAAAAATAGACCTCTTATCATTTTAGGAGATTCAATGCCGCTCACCCTAACTGGGGCTACCACTACAAAAACCAGCGGGGCTCCATTCTGGCCAATGTTATCGACGATCTTAATCTACTGCTGCTCAACCAACCTGATTCACCAACCCGCACTGGTACAAGCGTCACCAGGGATACTACCCCGGATCTTTCATTTCTTTTGGGCTCCCTATACGTCTCCTGGTTTCTTCCGCAGGAAAAACTTGGATCTGATCACGAGCTTATACTAATTACAATTAAAAACACATGTATAATGCTTCAGCTGGGGTGGCACGCCTTACCAACTGGGATGCCTTCAGAAAGGTAAATTCTTCCAAACCTATTGACCCCAGTCAGCCCCTATCAGCATGAATTGATGATTTACTCCAACTGTTCAGTCAACAACCAAAACCGTGGCTATCCCCTACCACACCCCTGATGTCGACCCGAAACTCTTAAGGCTTTGGGAGGCACGACGGAGCCTCACCAAGCGCTGGAAGCGACAGCTGCACAACCTCAAGCTGCGTCTCCGAATCGCACTTCTAAATCAACAGGCAACAGAGTACGCCAACCACCTTTCAAAAGAAAATTGGCTACAGCTGTGTGACAGCCCTCCAAGGTACCCTGACAACCAAAAGAACTTGGCGCGAGCCACCAACCGCGCGGAGGGACGCGGACGGACATTGGGGGGTCCTAAGGTATTCCGCACCGTTACAGGCGAGGGAGTAAGCTGTTGGACTCTCGGGTACTAACGGTCGTAGCCCAATGGGTACGACGACTGACACTAACTCTGTCTGGTCTACCAGACACAGGCTCGAATCCTGCCGGTGCCTGTGTGATTTTTTGCGATTGTAAATGCTATGCGCATGGACGTGGAAGGACATTGTGCGGTCCTAAGGTACTCCACACCTAATAAGTCGTGAATTTGACCCAGCCAGTAGGACAACCATGGACTCAATGACGTCATTTATGCCATGCCAGGAGAACATGAGGAAAATTGGAGAGCGTGTTTGGTTTTTCCGCGTCTTCCGCAGCGACTTGCGTGCTCTCTGCTTCACATGCACGTGTAATATTTGGCTCAGGTATTCCTGGCAGTGCAATCTAAACGTCACGCAGGTTTAGTGGCACTGTTCAAACAGTGTTGCAGGTTCCCTTTAATGCAAAACGTCAGTTACTGAAAAAAGAGGCATATTTGATTGTCTGCATTGATAGTTTCTTTTTATGGGACTTTCTGTAGCTTTAATAAATTCCTGCAAACTTCTGTTGTTAGTTTTTCCCATGGCTGTTTAATGCCTTTTGCACTTCTAAAAAAACTTTGTTTTAAAAGTCGAGCGCTAATCCTTCATAATGCTTGTGGTTGGGGATGGTGCACTTATGGTGTTAATTTCGCAAGCCGATTCTAATGGTACTACTCTATTTTTGTATTTTCAGCATGGAACTCTATCTGTGTGTGCACAACTTAACACCAGAAGTGCACCGTCCCCAACCACAACCATTATGAATGATTAGCGCTCGAATTTTAAAACCAATTTTTTTTAAAACATGGTTCCTCAAAATGCTGTGAACACAATAAGTATACTAAGGTATATGTAATATGATTGGCAGCAGTCCTCCCCCACCCCAATCATAGAGAGAGAGAGAGATAAAGACATTTATTCGGTGAAATCCGGCACCGGGGGGTACGTCACGCAGGACTCCGCCCCGTCCGTGGAGTCCCCGAAAGGACCGGGCTGGAAGACTAATGTGCCTGGGGAGACCGGGCGTGAGGGGCATTACAGCCACCACCTTGGTGACTGCCCGATCCGCCTCGTTTCTGTCTAGCCAGGCTAGCCCCAGCTGGCGGGTCAACGTCCGGTGCGCACTGAGGTCCGTAGAGTTGAGGCGCGCACTGCACATTCGGGGGGAGCACCCGCGGGTACCCCTGAGTTTCGTGTTCTACACATCCCCACATTACGTGTGGTAAGTCTGCTAGCACCAGTTCACACACACAGCACGTGTCACTTGCGTAGTATCCTGGACACACATAACGCGCCAACGCCGGCGTAATCACTGTGTTTTGTCTGTAGTTGACGATAAAGCACTCCCTCGGGTACGGGTGGGAGTGGGTGTGGCTGCACTGTCTTCCTCCGTTGCTCCCGATGCCAGGCGAGTACGTCTCCATAGTTCAGGATTGGGTGCATTTCATTGGAGCTGTCGCAGTCAGTCTCATTTCCCTCCGCCCGCGACGTAAGAGGTTCGGCAGTCGCTACACGGTGTGCGAGCTCTCGTGCAACTTTGTCCGCCTCCTCATTGCGGTTGGGGGTCCCCTTCGATAAGTTTCCCATGTGCGCCGGGAACCATCTGAGGTATGCTCGGGCCATTCTGTTTGTGGGTGCCAGTTTCCACGCGACGCTGCTTATCGCATCTCTGCTGTATCTGTGGACAGCAGAGAGGGAGTCGCTCAGTATCGTGATGGTTTGACCGGGGTTGACAGGTCAACGCAAGCGCTATGGCAGCTTCTTCAGCTTGCACGGCCGTACGGGTCCGGACACTGCCGGCCGTTACACACTGACCATCGCGTGCTCGTATTACCGAGAGTGCAAAGACCCCGGTCTTGTGCTGATGTTCGGCTGCGTCGACGTAATATGCCGAGCCATCGTTTTCATACATGTGCGCTAACGCATTTGCTCGTGCTCTACGACGTCCCTCGTCCAGCCCCGGCTGCACGTTGCGGGGAAGTGGAGGCACGACTATTTGCTGCGCAAGTAGATGCTTCTTGCCCGCGTGTATCCTTTGGTCTCCCCTCTTCAGGCAGGGGGTCCACCGGCGATGTCAGACCCGCCCTGTGGAGTATCTCCCTGCCCGCTTGCGTGGTGCCAAGCCGGACTATTTGCGATATGCGTTGCGCCTCCCCTATTTCTTCAAGGGTGTTGTGCATTCCCAAGCCAGCCAGTGCACGTTACTGGTGCTAGGTAGGAGGCCTAGGATGGCTTTGTAGGCCTTGCGAATGGCCGCATCGATCTTGTCCTTCTCATGTCGGAGCCATTTGTGAAAAGCTCCAATGTAGGCTACATGGCTGACCACAAAGGATTGCGCCAGTCGCAGGAGGCTCGCCTCCCGCATTCCCTGTTTCCTCGTGGCCACCTGCTTGACTAGGCGCGTGGCCACTCCTATCTTTGTGATGAGTCGGTCTACTGCCGTCGCGTTTCCACTGCCCCCGGTTGATGTGCATGTCCCAGAACGCGGATGCTGGCCACGTGAGGGATGGTGCCGTTATCACCGGTGTGCAGGACGATTTCGGCGGCCTCTGCCTCAGCGCTCTTCCTCCAGTGCCCGGCGGGGGGTAAGACCAGTAATTCGGATTTTTGCGGGGAACATTGCAGTCCTGCCCCTTGAAGTTGCGTTTCTATTCGATCTATGGCTTCTTGCAGCTGTTCCTGTATGTGCCCCCGTGGCTCCTCCTTTTACCCAGAGGGTCACGTCGTCTGCATAGATGGTATGATGCACGGAGGGGAGGTCGGCCAGGCTGTTG
Organism: Haemaphysalis longicornis; assembly: GCA_013339765.2. Classification (NCBI taxonomy): domain Eukaryota; kingdom Metazoa; phylum Arthropoda; class Arachnida; order Ixodida; family Ixodidae; genus Haemaphysalis; species Haemaphysalis longicornis. Next base: position 46,549,155 of record CM023456.1, read on the forward strand.
GCAACCGGGATCATGACCAGGTTAAACAGGAAAGGGGAGATGAACCGCACCCTGTGGTGTTCCCTGGGCCTCCCATCACTCGTTCCTCGAACTGGATCTGGCCCGCTTGGAGCTGCGCCGTTTCTGCCCGTGAGAAAGGCTCGTATGTATTCGTAAGAGCGCTTCCCGATGCCGACGCGCTGAGCTTGTGCCAATATGGCCGCGTGCCGGACGTTATCGAAAGCGCTCTTGACATCTAATCCTAAAATCGCTCGGCAATCAGTGACGCTGGGCTGGTCCAGCAGGGTCACTTTGTATGAGAAGCATGGCATCTTGGGTGCTTAGCTTATTACGGAAGCCGATCATGGTGGGAGGATAGATGCCGTTCTCTTCCATGTAGCGTTGCCATCTGTTGTTTAGGATGTGCTCCATGACCTTGCCCACACACGATGTAAGGGATATGGGTCGCAGATTTTCGATGTTAGGTGGTTTTCCCGGTTTGGGGATCAGGACCGTACGGGCCTTCTTCCACTGCTTCGGTACGTGACCAGTGCTCCAACATTTGTTGAAGAAGTACGTGAGTGCCGTAATGTCTCCGTCGCCCAGGTTGCGAAGCGCCTTGTTGTGCACTCGATCCGGGCCTGCGGCGGATTTGCAGTTGAGTTCACTAACGGCTCTCCTAACCTCGCCTTCGCTGATATCGGCGTCCAATTCGGGTTTGCCTTCCCTGCATATTCCGGATGGGCGACGCTAGGCGTGGAAGGTAGGTACTTGTTATTGAGATAGTCTCGTACTCCGTCCTCCCCGTGCTGTTTAATAATCGCTGTGTGCAATATCTGCTCGAGCCGGTGTCTCTGGAAGGACTTGTTTTTGTGTTTCGTCTCGGAGAGACCGTAGCAGCTTCCAGGTACGGCTAGCATGAAGCTGCCCATCCGCTTCCTTGCAGACTGCATGCCATTGCTGTCTGGCTAGCTGTTGGCTGTACGCCTCTATATCCCGACCGAGTTGCGCAACACGTTTTCGTAAGTTCCTCCTTGTTCTATTCCTCCTCCATCGACGCTGAAGGGACCTTCGCGCTTCGATCATGTGGGCCAAATGAGGGTCCATTGCAGGAACGGTGTCCTCAGTTCTGACCTCCGTGCTCGCGTCCTGGACCGCTTTATTTATGTTGTGTGCCCATTCCTCGATATCTTCAATGACGGTGCAGGTCTTTGCCTGCGGAAGGCTGCCCAATCCGTGAGCTTGTGCACGCGCAAGGGAGTGTTAGCGCCCTCGATACGAGTTCCAGCGTGATTTCTATTATGTAGTGATCGCTCCCTAAGTTCATACCAGTGTTTCTCCAGCTTACCGGACCCTCGCTTGGCGCGTTCGTGAAGATGAGGTCCGGGGTCGTGTCGCGCACTGTGGACGTGCCGATTCTTGAGGGTTGCTTGGCATCTGTATGAAGGGTGAAGCCCGCTGCCTCGGCCTCTTCCAGAAGGTTCCTTCCCCTTGGCAGTCGTGCGTGGATATCCTAGTTCCTTGTGAGCAGAGTTGAAATCACCTCCCACGACACAAGGTGCGCCCGGAACAAGCTGCTGAACTCTCTGGAAGAGAGTCTTGAATCGCTGGCTCCCGTGCTGCGGGTTGCTGTATACGTTGACGAGAGTGAGGGAGTGACGCTGACGCTTTCCCAGCACCACCCTCCGTAGCGCAGGTTTCGAGCGCCGTCGAGCCATTGTGCGGCGGATCGAGTGGGATGAAAAGTGATGCCTTGCGTATGAACGTGCAGACCCCTGCGCCGCTCCCTTTCCTTGCGTACGAGCACTTGGGGGTGAGAAGTGAGTGCGGTACCCCAATAGTTTGGGGGGATCCTCCATGTGTGTTTCTTGTATCAGAATTACCTCCGGGGGGTCCGTCATGGTGCTAACGACCTGTTGTAGAAGGGGCTTTGCGGCACCGGAGTCCATTTGCGTTCCAGTGCCAAATACGTATACTGGTCTTTTTACGGGCCATCGTGAATGCCTGTGTAGTCTCGTGTTGTTTCCCGCCGAGGGTTCCGAGTTGTTTAGTTATGAATTGTTTGAGGTCCACGATGTCCCTCTTTATGCTGGTCGTAGTCCGCTCTATGTTAACGATCTTTTCGCCTAGTACTTTGATCTGTCCAGCTTGCTTGTCCATGCGCTTGCTGAGCTTGTGGATGCGGACACACGTAGTTGATCCCCGCATCATCCGGCGTGAGTCGGCACTCGTCGGTGTTGAAAAATTTCGGCGATGCTGTGTCCAGTGTCCTCCTTGGGCGGCTCTTCCACCATGCCCCTCCTCGTTGCCGGCTTCTACCGTGCCGGTCCGGTTTTCTCATCTTGATTGGCGGCTGTGATGGCGCTGCATCGCGATCGCCCGCCGGTTCGAAGGCGGGGGGTCGCGGAACGTTACCCAGCTGCCACGCAATTGTGATTGTTGCGGCGGCGGCTGCATCTTCATGAGTTGGTCAATTATTTTCTTTTGTTCCTTGATCGTTTCCTGTAACTGAGCTATCACTTCTCGTAGCGCAGCGACCTCGTTATTTCCTTCTCCTCTCTGTGAGAGAGTGGATTTATCTCTCATTCCTCTTAGCCGGCCACCCCCTTCCGCAAGTGGGCTGTGGGCCGGGCGGCGGGGCGTTCCTGCGCGCAGCCATTTTCGCCCACGTCATGCGGTTATTCGAATGACTACGTTTCCGCTCTTTGCTTCGTTCTCTGCTTTGCTTCTGTTGTTGCGGCTGAGCGAGCGCTGGCGTGTCCCTCCATTGTTCTCCTTCTCGACGCGCTGGCAGCTGTGGGAAGTCCTCTTTCCCGCCAAAACTGACCGTGCCGACGTGGCCTTTGTGTTTCTCTGATCCGTTCGCCGCCATCTTGCGTTGTCGGACGAGGAAGGGGGTCTTGTACTTGTTACGGCATCTGCCCGTGCCAGACGGGTGGGGGCCAGCACACAACTTGCAGCTCGGTTTGCAAACTGTTTCGTGATCTTCCGGGGGGTTCTGTTTGCCCGCACGCGAAGCAAACGTTCTTGTCCGGCTGGGGGCATACATCTTTTCGATGTCCAACCTCCCCGCATTGCCGGCAGACCTCTCTGTGTTGCTTATATATCTTGCATCTCACAATGAGGCTGGCAAATTTGATGTGTTGAGGTACCACTTGTCCTTCAAAGAGCACCACGACCGCCGTAGTCTCCCCCATTCGGTGCGCGGCAAGGATGGTTGGGTTGCGCTCACCGATGAGGCACGCGTTGATGTCCGCCTGCGTGTACGCAAGCGGGATGTTGTATATGATTCCCTTTACGGTATCGTTAGGAGCCGCACGATACGCGAAGACTTCATATTTGGTGCCCTTCAAGGTGATAGCTCTGACCTTGTCGTACTTGTCCGCCCTTTCTCGGCTCGGTGTGCTGATGACTACGATGTTCTGTCCGATGTTTGGACAAACTGTATCTTCCAGCGTTGCGTCTAACGGTATCCGAGCCGACGCCTGCCATGGCCGCCACAAATTCTAGGAGGTCTTGTTTCCCGATGGCAAAGCCACATCGCGGCCCGCACTATAATACGGGTGATCGTTAGCGGGTAGGCTAGGCATGCGCGCCGCTCTCGCCATCTTGATGTTTACTCTCTGCTTGATCTGCGTACGCGTCAATTGTGGACGCTTACCGGGAGAACGAGGACCGATGTAGCTGCTGTCGTTGGTGCTCCGATGACATGTCCCCAATCGTTGTCTCCCTTTCGGTCTTTCTTCCTCGCCGCGTGGCTACTATCCAGCCCGCGTGCTCTTCTTCTTCGCCGCTCGTTGAGGCGGCTCCGCCGATCGACGATCCCCGCACTCGAACGGTCATGCGGCCGGAATCCCGGCCCACGTAGTCACCAATTTCGTCCGACACGTTCACTTTCCATCGCTGCCTGAAGATCTTCCGGCGTTTCCGCCGACACGTTCTTCATCGTAGACGCGTCCCCGCGCTCGGCGGAGCCGGCGCAAGGGGTGGTCGCCGCCGCGGCGGCCGAAGCCGTCGCCAGGCCTAGCCGCCGATCCGTTAGGGTTAGCTGCCGCTCGGCCACGTCGATCGTTAAAACTGGGGTAAAGTGCCGAAAAATGGTTGGAATTCCAAGATTCTTTCACCGGGCGGTGCCGGCGATTGAACTGAGAAAGTACTCACACTTTCAGAAGACTGGGCGAATTTCTTCCGCGATAAAAAGCGGCATTTGCACGGAGCCGAAGTGAGACACGTCCGCACTCGGCGACCGCTCGCAGCGCCCCCCCCCAATCATAGAGCTAGGTCGGCAAGTTCGGCATGCTAGTGTCTGGTAAGGCCTTACCAGCAAGCCAACAATGACACATGATTTCTCACTCATGCCATAAAATCTACAGGAAACCTATTTTTAAATAATAAATTTTGCTCTCGTGGTGTTGCACTTGACCTAACAGACAACACAGTTTGCCAACACTTGTTTGCTGCAAGACTTCTGCGTCGTGCTCTTGGCATGGCTTAGGTGTGATGCGGAAAAACCAACCCGCAAGGTTTCACCATGTAGAGAAGCTTGAAAGTTTGCAAGTCTTGGGGAAGAGTAAACATTCGTTGCTCTAGTATTTGTAAATTTAAAATATTTGAAAGAGCGCTGCAAATCGAATACCAAAAACTATTTGCAAATATTCTAAGCTGCGAATCTTCAAAAGCTTTCAAATAGTTGGCGTGGTCACTTCAGTATAAGTGCGTTATAAATTTATACAAAAATTTTCATTATTGAAAGTTAAATATGCCGTAAGCTATTCATTATGCAAGTTTGACGTGTTTATTTGGAATCATTGATAAGCGTGGGGTGCAGTTGATTGGATGGTTTACCTCCCTGTATTTTCTGTACTATCTCCTTCCTTCCTTTACAGGTTGGGGATTCATAGGGGCACGTGTTGGGTAGGCTGTTGTGTTGTGTTGTAGTGTTTAGGGGTAGTCCTTGCTTTACAGGGTGGGCATTCATAAGGGCACGTGTTGGGCAATATGTTATGTTGTGTTGTAGTATGTAGGGGTACTCCTTCCTTCCTTTACAGGGTGGGCATTCATAGGGGCACTTGTCGTGCAATATCTCGTGTTGTAGTATGTAGGGGTACTCCTTCCTTCTTTTACAGGGTGGCATTCATAGGAGCACGTGTTGCGTAAGATGTTGTGTTGTGTTGTAGTATGTAGGGGTACTCCTTCCTTCCTTTACAGGGTGGGCATTCATAGGGCACGTGTTGGGCAATATTTTGTGTTGTGTTGTAATATGGGGGGTTTTAGGCATCTGTACAACGGCTTTGGACTTAGAGGTCGGTGAGGGAATCTTGTGTATCTTTTCTGCTTTCTACAGATCCCTCGCCTGCGCACTCTCCTCCCAGGCCCCAGAAGAACAAGCGGAGTCCACACCACTGGTTACGTTTCAGGACATCACACAGTACTATCGACTCGACAGGCAACGATTCCTCAACCTCACTCCAAGCTGTCCAAATCAGAAGAAACGACTATTCGTCGCATCCAAACGAATACCTTCGTCCATCAATCGCTTACCACCACATGTTTCCTACTCAATTTCCCGCCCAATGCACTTTTTGCTCTCAGCCTGGCACACCTCGTCCACATTATATTAGAGTGTACGCATAACCCTGACCTCCCACCCTTTCCTTCCCCCCTCCCCCTCCATGAGCTGTGGGAGAACCTGATCACCAGCGACCACCTGGACGTCCAGCAACTACTGGCATCTAGGGCGTCGGTCGCCCCGGTCGTCACTTGGATTCCCGGACTAGGGAACCACTCCTACTTTATAAGGCTCATTAAAGTTTCATACTACTACTACAGATCCCTGGGTAGTAAATTTGTGGGGCAGCAGTATGTCCCCGCCTCATTCATTGTAGTTGGGCATGATGTCTAGATAAGGTAGATGATTCCTAGCTTTTGTATGAGTCGTACTGTATTTGAGGTGTGATGCATCCTTTTTGATAGCGGCGACGTGCTTACTTGGAGGCATGGGGGAATCTGTCATGGTTATGCTCTCATCTGTTTTTTCTAAAGTTCTTGAAGGTGTAGTGCTGAGTGTGGTGGGCGTCCAGGGTTTCGTATGAGTCATTAATGGTAGATGTCCCAGGGTTCTGTGCTTAAATAATGCCGCGAACCATGTATGGGTTTCTTTATTTATTTTTTGTTTACTGCCCGACCACGCTCGGCTCTGTTATCTATGTCCCAAGCGAAGTGCGTCTTCCATTCTTTATTTTCATGCTGCAAGGGCTATCTCATTCAGATAAGCCGACTGTTTGCCCTAACGTCACTAGCCCAGAATATTCTTCTTTGATCTACAATGTTCTGGATGTAAATCGACGGTTCCAGAAACACTCGCGCCGAAAGATAAAAGCCTGCAGAGCAGACGCCGCTGCATTGGACTCTCGACGCTTGCCTACGCACGTCACTTTCTTGACTGCTGTTTTGCCGCCTATGTATTCTTTGAGTTGTTAGGGGAGCACAAGTTCGCTCCAATAAACTTGCTTTCTTTGAAGACCACTGCGTCCTCACTGGCTTTGTGACATCTGGTGAGGTGCGGGGTACATGAACCCTAAGCTCTCGTCAAGGGGACAAGCAAACCCGACTCGTGTCAGCCGTCGGCAGCAAGGTCTTCAGCCAGAACTTGGACTGCTTCCGGAGTTCATCGTGGAATTCTTCGTTGGGAATTCATCGTGGAAATGTAAGTTAAATGTCAAGCATGAATCAAAGAAAGGATAGAGACAGGAAAGACACGCACTATCAACGAAGCTTCATTTTCCTCTGACAGTGATTACAAAGTAAATAAAACCCTCATGTGACGCTGGTTTAACACCACATGTAAAAAGCAATTGCAGCTGCGGCAAACTTTAAACTAGTCATTCAGTAATCTATATTGCATTTGTCGATCTCCCATCTTTATCAAATAGGCCTCAAAGATTTCTCGTTCCTGTTTCGTGCGATACAATTTCAGCACTCTCGTCATACCAAATTCTGGCATGCCAGTGGAGCACGAAACTGGTTTCTGTTCCAGTCGTCAGCAATGCAGCATGCCCCGACCACTGCCTGTTAGGGCAGTGCCTTGTCTGTCCTATGTGCCATCAAGATACATTAAAATACGGACAAAGCACGTGACTTTAAGTATGCTGAGCATCATAGTGACGGGCTGTGTAGCCACCAGTAGGAACAATTTAAAAGAATTCGTGTCCAACGTTTGTATGGAAATAGCATTTCAGAATGCTAATATGGCCTACTGCCATATTTAGTGCGGGGTCCTGCTACGGTTATCCAACTTAGTCGCTGTGTACGATCAAGCGGCACACGACGAAGGCTGATAACGGAAGCTCAAAGGGCACCAAATATGGTGGTGGGCGAAATCAATATTCGTACAAACCGAACGGTGCTCTCGCTACACCCGCGTGCAAGTTGGTCCAACTGAGAGTACGCAATACCTTAGGTGAACTGCATGAAGCTTATCATCACTGCCACACCACCCGCCTCAACCACATACCAGACGAGACACCCTTGCACCGCCCGGACATCCTGGACCGCCCCAAGAACAACTACAACGTGTCCCCCTCCACATCCGTCAACACATGTGTGCAGCTCCCACGCCGCGAAATACGCATCGCATTACAACAAGGCACGCCGCAAAGCACCGGTTGATGCGATTTCTAATCTCGAAGCGGTAGGGAACCCTACGACGCCCTACACGGACGCCACATGCTACACCTGCATACCCAACCCTGCAGTCACGGTGATGGACCACCGAGAAACCCAAATCACAACGACCACAATATGCACCACATCTACAAACGCTGCTGAAGAAATTGCCGTCGCCCAAGCAGCCGCACCAAACTGCGAATACGGCACAGGCATCCCGGACTTGTGAGCCGCACGCCACGACTACCATCTGGGCCACATATTACCCTTTGCCCCAAAAATTCTCAAAAGGGCCACGCAGACAAAATACAAGTATGTTTTATTGGAAAGATTTCGCGCTTGATAGTGCTCTTAGGTTTGTCCAACAGTAAACAATGATTTACTCACTGATAAATTAATGAATTTGACTTACAATTTTGATTCTCCCACCAAATGGTGTGTTTCATGACGTCTGCGTTGATGTAACAAAGACATGCCTTCAAGCGAACAGTAGTGCACTGTTTACTCTGCGACATACTGTGGGACGTCTTTTTTACTGCCAGTTCTCCTAATGGCGCCGCCACACTGCACAGGGCTGCTGTTGGCCTTTGCTTTGTTTCTAACTGCATTTGCACTTGGCTTGTTTTTGTTACGGTAGGTAGAGAACATATCGTGATACATGGGGTATGTTTGACAAACATGGTCACGAAAGTTAATGTCGCCTACACCAATCGGCATGTGTTGTCTGAGACAATCCCAAAGCGCCAGACTGCTGTGCAGCTATAGCAAACGCAGGGCGCGCAGTACCAAGAGCAGTACATAGTGTCTCTTCCGTGTTCACGTGTACTTCTGTAACCTCCAATTTTTAACCCACCATTATTACTGATTGATTGTAGGGTTTAACGCGCCGACGCAACGCAGGCGATGAGGCGCGCCGTAGTGGAGGGCTCCGGATTAATTTTGACCACCTGGGGATCTTTAACGTGCGCCGAAATCTCGTACACACGGGCGTTTTTGCTTTTCGCCTCCATCAGAAAAGCGGCCGCCGCGGCCTCGTGCTCAGCAGCGCAACCACCATTATTACCGTTATAAAACGAATATGCGTTACCTTTAAGCGAAAAGAGCTTGTACTGCAAGCTTATAGGCTCTTCCTAGGTTGTGTTTGCTTTTGCCCGGCTCAGACAATCGCACAGCTGCGCATATAACGTCAGAGGATCTAGTGCGGGGAATGAGCTAGTTAGTTGCATGGCCATCCTCTTTTCGCATAATTGCATAGCTTACTAGAGAAAGTTTACGTTAAAAGTGGTGTCAGTAGGATTCTAACGAGGCAATCTTTCGAATGAACCATACTTGCGCTTTGTCTGTATGGACCCTTAAAGACCACCCCGCAGCTTCCCGACACCTATATAGTTTGGACCACACGACACAAGTACATCAACGGAAATGAGGCAGAGTCTGCCGGATTACACACCCTCCAGGCCATCTCCGAAAAAAATCTAAATCAGGAGAAGACTCCCCCCCGCCCCCCCACACACACGCACACCCAATGGCTTTATGAACACCGCCTCACACTTTGGACATGAGCATCGACAGTTCCCTCCACCCCAATCCCGCCTTTTCACAGCCGAAGTGACCTCACTTTGCCTGCTCCGCACCACCTCCTACCCCCACACAACCCTTCTCCACCGTATGTACCTTATCCAATATTACAGTACCTGCAACTTTTCCCACCAGCTCAGTACCTTGTACCATCTGGTCTGGGAATGTTAACAATACCCATCCCTTACGAGCAGTGCGTGGACCGGCTGTGCAGCTCGGACCTCTTGACCAAGCGTATGCTGATAGAGGAGGCACAAGCAGCCAGCTAGCACCAGTACATCCCTTACTAGTGGACGCCCCCCACCGGACCTGAGCTCTCACTAACCAGCACCAATGAATCCACAATTAAAGATGTTTATTCTCTCTCTCTCCATACAAAGGTTGGACACTAACTCTCGTACATTATTCCTACTTTGCATAAATAGCTCATCACCAGGATGCGTAGGATGGGACGAAACCCACGTGCTCCGTTGTTCTTATTTCAATGTATGTTGATGGTACATTCACCCGCATGTCGATGAAATTTTATAAAATATGTTTGTTCTACCCACTATGAATGTAGTGGCGTGCTTTTTTGTGCACAGTGGAAGCCTGGACCCACAGACATTTACTCTGCAGTACAAAGCACCGAGCTCTTCTGGTGCACTGAGTAAATACCACGCACACGCTGGCATGCTCCACGCTTTTCTTGATACGGTGAGAGATGCCATGTAGTTATGGAATTTTCTAGCACTCTACTTCTGTTCGTGCCCAAAACACATTGAAAGTACACTGACACTGAAGGATAGGCCTGCAGATTAATGCTCAGAAGGCACTCGGAGAGCAGCAGCGGTAGTGTAGCAATGAGGAAAATGCCAAATATAGGTTACTACCGCATTCATACTTTTTCTTTTTGCACCATCACTTTTCTCATCACTGCGGGTCAGTAACAAACAGAACTGGTCCAGGTTGCTTTGTGAAAAGAACAGCAAGGCATTAATTTAAACAAAAAACAACACGCAAATTTGAAGACAAGCAATCGAAAAAAATCTTCAGCAATGGAATGCCTCCACAGAGACTATGTGACTATCACAGCGTTTCAACTTCGGCCAAATATTTTGTGCTGGTGCACAAGAGCAGCCAAAAGGTTCATGCAAGTGGAACTGAGAAATTATCCTCCCCTCACATAGTCAGCATACGTAGGTGCAATGGCGAGCAGCAAAAATGGCAAGTTCAGTGCAAACAAGTCCATGTACACCGAAAAAAAAAGCAATGTGGGGTTTGTAACATCAACAACAGCAAAAGAAGTAAATTATTTAACCTTGCTCTTTGATATTTTTACACATGAACCAAATTATATTCAAGTTACACGTCAATTCGCCGTGAACAGTGGCCACTGGGTATACATAAAACAATGTCGTGTTCACAAGTTTTTTTGTGTATGAAGACGTACAGGAACAGATATCTCCTGTGGAAGCTCCCTGTCTTAGGTGTACAAAACCCAAGGCGAGAAGCTTCGGGAATAATGAACAGATATTAGATTGATCGATTGTAGGGTTTAACGCTCCGACGCAACACAGGCGATGAGGCGCGCCGTAGTGGAGGGTTCCGGATTAATTTTGACCACCTGGAGATCTTTAACGTGCGCCGAAATCTCGCACACACGGGCGTTTTTGCTTTTAGCCTCTATCAGAACAGCTGCCGCCGCGGCCGGGAAGCGAACCCGTGACCTCATGCTCAGCAGCGCAACACCTTAGCCCCTGAGCCACGGCGGCAAGTGAACAGATATTAGATGTGGCGCTGGGCGACATTGTGCGAGTGACGAACCAACGCCTCGTCTCTTTAGTAGTGTGATAGGAACGACGTCCGCCATCGCCTATTGGCAGCGTAAAGTCATGTAACAAGGTCTATAGGCACGGATTACACAGTAGGCAGTAAAACTAGTGGAGATGGTCTTTTGGTGTTTGTTTTACTTTGCAAGGGGCATACATCTACGCGACGAGGTGAATTCGCACAGAGAAGAGCACATTTGTAACTCATCAGGAAAGAAACCCTCTGGAGACCAATGAGACTAACGTGGATAATTAAAAACTTTTCATTTCTGCGCGCCAACAGCGCTCTACAATGATTTAACAAGATTATGCAGCAGGACCATGGACTCCTGAATAAAAAGTTCCGGAGGTCATGACAGCACGCAGTGAGTGCAAGACACAGAGTTCAACGAACCAAAGCGACGCGCAGGAATCACCTCAGTAGGTCGCAATAGTCTTGTCTTGTTATTTCTGTGGTGTGCGATTTGGGTTTCGTGCGAACGATTGTTTACGGTGGGCCACGATAGCAGCGCCGTTTGAAGTCGAAGGCATAGGCGCGGTCATACGTAGGCGACGAAACGCCCAGCGGCCTCAACACGGCGCTCTAATAAAACGCAGCGCAGAAGTTAGTCGGGAGAGCACTCGTCAATCTAGCAAACCGAGATGGCAGAACTGATGCAGAACGCCCGTGGTCACCGTCGTAACGTACTACGCGCCAATTAGGCGGCCGCACATACGTGGAATTCCGATTGCACGATCTACACCACCGTAAGTGCTCTCCAGAAGTTCTTCAGGAGCGCCCTCATCACAATCGCAAGCCAAACACCTATCCACCGCTGTAACGGCAGACAAAAATCACGACGAGAAGAGGGCAGCGAGGTAACTGTACAACAGCTACCATTTTTCTTAAACGATGATGTCACATCCGGCAAAAAAGAAAAAAATAGCTTGGTTTTTTTTTTTTTTTGTCTAGTTTGCGCACGCGAAGTAGGGCTCGTCCACCGTTCCTGAACGTCAAGTCTACCCGGCGCGGAATCCTGAGTTTGCATTTGTTTTAAATGGCGTATCACATCAAAGGTTCTAAAGTATAAAATACAAGGTGATGCCACCGCTTTCTGTATCCATCCATTCCAGCCTTGCAGTATTTGCTCATTGCAGCCGCTGGAATCGGACGCCAACAGAAATTCTACCCCGTTATGAGCTGTCGACGCTTTCGACGTCTAAAGCGAAACTGATGGCGCATAAAAGTACGGAGCCTAGTACATATAACAACCGTCAAGACTCAAGTTAAGCCAAGTTCGAAAATAACGAGTCTACGTCACACAATCAGCTCCATGGTGGTTGAACGATTGCAGCGCCAGTGTCCCCTCTACTTTCATTAGTATGAAACTCTATGTAAGCCACAATACTCTATGGGTAGGGTGGCCACCCTACTATGGTTGCACAACCAGTGAGGGCTGCGACTACGGCTGACTACGGCTTCAGTCAGCCCATATAGGCGGCATTGGGTGAAGCCATAGTATGAAGCGCAGTAAGATACCTCAAAACTCGATCATTTTTGTTCTAAATATGAACAAAATTTATGAAGAGTTGGCGACATTAGCGATAAAACATTTGCGCTGTATTTACCAGTGATAGCAGCTTCCAAGTTCAGCACGGTTCTCCCATGTCGTGTTAGCTCACATTTTCTATAAACAAAACAAATTTATGAAGATTGTGGAGTAACTTTGTACACTTCTTATTGGATATTAGCATGCTCTTTATTGAAGCAAGGGTTTCAACAACCATGCTCGAAGTATGATAAGTGGTTCTGTATGGCCCGCCACATTAGCAGCGGCAAAGAGCATAACTATCAAGTACCACATTCAAATCCGGGAGCCTGTGATGTTGTAATTCACGGTTGCTGAATCACGGCCGCTCGATTTCCCGCCGTGGTTGAATGGTGTCGAATAGTGTTCTTAGGTCTCATTTCTACTGCTTTGGGGCTTTCGCCCCTTTATATTGATCTTTTATTGGCTGTTAACCTGCCATAGCTTGGCTGGAGCGGGTTTTGTTCGCACCATTTTTTGTTATTGCTGTAGGGGGAACAATCAATAAACAACAGAAACTAAAGGGTGTCGGTCTGCTGCAGGCTACAGGCCCCATTCTAGCTCACGAGTTGCAGTGTCCTTAGTATTGTGCTGTTTAAGGCTGTATGTCGCTATTGTGTTGTTTTATTTCGTTAGTCGTCGTCTCACAATGAGCAAAATAGTAAACTCAACTTTCCTCACACATCCCCTGTATTAAAACTGTATGTTTCATCTCTTTATTGGACGTGTACGTGCAGAGGTGCTTAAGTAGTAAACATGTTTTCTGTCACTGCACGAAAGAAACAAGCAGCTGCAAAGCTGTTCTCGCGACAGAATTGTCTTGTTGCGACTGCTCTTTATCCTGTGGACAGCTTCCTGAATCGCGACGTATTTTGTCATGGCAGCAGCGTTTGTAGTGACTACAAGATTCTGTCATCACGACGGCCGGTTTTGTTGCGAAGGAATTTTTGTCGTGGCACTGTTGCAACGACAGACGTCACGACAGCATGATACATTTTCTGTAACTACGATTCTGTCGTCACGACCACCAGCTTCGTTACTATAGCCTTTTTGTCGCGGTTCTGTTGTAACGACAGACGTCACAACGGCTGGCTATGTCACGGCAGCATGATGGCTGTCGGGGCGGCAGTAGTTCTGTTGTGACTACAGGAATGTTTGTCGTCGAGAAAGTTGACTATGACGTTACGACAGAAATGTGTGTCGTAACAACAGATGGCTTTGTCGTAACAACAGGATTTCTGCCGTCACTACAAACAATTTTAGTCGAAGGACAGGAATTCTTGTTGGGTTACTGTCGTCTCCTGTTGTCATTTTCGACTGGGCGCTGTTAAAAAATCTAAAGAAAACATTAGAAGAAGCCAGCACCTGAAAACCATTGCACCATTGCAATATGAATTAAATGAACTCGTGTTCCGGTACGAGTTGTATAATGTTAAGAGAGGTGAACAGAAAAAATTACGCCCATCTTCCCGCGAGGGAACCCTGGTGTGATGCGAAGTATCGGGGGGTTCAATTGGTGTTTCCATTGGGTTGATTCTCTAAATTGGGTGAACCGTGTTGTGACGCGAAGTCGAACGAGAGCGAGCGCTGACTGAACCACCGCAGCGCGCTACCCGCTTTCTATTCACAGCGCCTGAAGGAGAGGAGACAGCGGAGGAGAGTCGCGCATGTGCGCACTTGCGCGACAGGAGCGGAGCGAAGCGAGCGAAGCGCGCGCACGCAGCTATTGTTTCTGATAATGAGACCGAGTGAGAGTGTTGCGCACAGCTGTCGGAGAGAAGAGCGGAGGAGAGTCGCGCATGCGCAGGTGGCGTGCGGACGCCGCCGACGTCGACGCCGACGCCGAGGCAGGAGGTACATGCCTCAGAGCAAGCGATGCGTCGCATCTAAAAAGTGGCTTCAATCCACGCAGTGAAGGGGGTTGGAAAGGAAAGCAAAGCTTTAAACTGCAGGCACAACAATTGCCCATGCGACGTCCCTTGAGTTCGCACACGTGGCTCTCCAAAGAGCGAAGCCAAAGATTCTGCCAGCCGTTTCCTGGAATGCACGGGACGGCTTACAGAACACATGAGCGTCGGCCGCGGCCGGGCTAGAGCGGCGGAAGATGACGCCGTGGTATAAACCGGACGTGAATCGGCAGAAAACGGAGAGGAGCGTCTTTCGAAGGGTGTGATAGCGGACCATGCTGAACCTGATGTGCTAGCTTGGTTATACCGATTTAAACTAGTTACTTTAGTAAATTTGAGAATAGCGCGAAAGCTGAGGGAACTTTTATGATCGCTATTTATCAGATCCAGTTGTTCCTTTCGCCTATTGTAATACTTGTTAAAACACAACCGAATCGTTTCTCACCAGTTTTGAAAACGGAGTCCCATTTGTGGCAAGCAGTGCGCAAAAGGTAGCGTTTCTCTAGCGGCCAGGTGTCTGTAAATGGTCTCCATATTTTAGTTTTCCCGCCCCGCAAACCAATCCTGAACGTATCTTTGCCGTGCGACCACTTAATTCCGTCGGCTCTGGGTTACCCAGGAGGTGCTGTCGAACAAGATAATCAAGCCGTGAGGTGGAAGCACGCAATGGACGCGAAGCAAGCCAGAACCGGCCAAAAACAACCGTTACTAAAGCAGCCGACAAAGCAGCCGTCCCTCCAACGCGCCCCCCGGTGCGAGCAGGTAGCCGCGCACGGGGAACGCTGTGTAATAGCGCGCTATCGCGGCGCCATCGACACTGTGCTCCGGGAGTGAAAACCGCCCTCCCTCTACCCACCCGCGTTCGGAGTTTCTTGTCCCGCATGCCACGAAGGAATCGTTGGCTGGTAGAGGTAGGAAGCATCGCTTCAAAAAAGAGATAAACACATCCACACCCAAGAAAAAAGGGCCCATCTCCCCGCGAGGGGGACTCGAGTAAATGCGTCGCATAGGGGGTGGGTGTACTGCGTTAACGTTTAGTGTTTGGGGAGTTGGTGGTAGTGAATGCGTTGTATCAGCAGCTTCTTGACGTAGTTTGGATGAGTCAAGGATATAAGGCGCGTTCGTAGCCTTTCATTCTGTGTCGGTTTTGTGGCGCAGTGGGAAGAGCACCATGTACCTCGCGTTCCGCCCACAGGTAGTGAATGCGTTGTATCAGCAGCTTCTTGACGTAGTTTGAATGAGTCAAGAATATAAGGCGCGTTCGTAGCCTTCCATTCTGTGGCGGCTTTGTGGCGCAGTGGGTAGAGCACCATGTACCTTGCGTTCCGCCCGCAGGTTCATGGGATCGAAACCAGGCGCCGGTAAATATTATTTTTTTATATAGTGTAGGGGGAGCGGGGCGGACCTGTTGTTGAGAGCGAGGAGGGTAGCGTGATGCGGGAGAGGAGGAGTGGGGGAGAGAGCGCACCTGGAACGGCTGTTGCGGACGCCGAGGCACGCCAACGCCGACAACGCCGGGTGACATCATGAGTTAAAGAAATGCTCTGCATTTAAAACCCATCTATGTACGAATTTCAGATTCACCAACCTCTTCGTTCCTGCACTGTCACCGTCAGACGTAGTTCTGTGCAGTGAAGGAGTGATAAAGAGAGACCCAGACGACTGTCCGCTTTCTCAGTTAGTCTTGGTGTTTGATAATTGAAGCATCCGTGTCTTCGGAAGCAAAGTCGCGAAGCACTAGCACCACCGCGTCCAGATCCACGAAAGGAGCCCCCTGAAACTCTCTACAACTGGATGAATACCATGCAGGGGCTGAAGCCTCATCAAAAGATGGAAAAAACAAAGGCTGAATCCCAAGGTCCTGACTTAGGAGAGAGAAGGAGAGAGAGAGAGAACAAACGTTTTTTTATATATTAAGAGATGGGATTCCACTGACGCTTGAAGGAGGCATCCTCAGTCCAAAATGCCATGAGCGCGGGCGGCATCGACAGCCCTTTGGGCCTGCCGAAGCTGGTTGTGCAGGCCGGTACTCGTTAAGACAGCAAAGTATACGCTGCTAATATCAACTCGTCTACAACATGGGGGGCGCTGGGGTACCTTAATCAGCCGGCAAAGAGTACGGGCATAGGCGTTGAACACCACTCGTAAAGGTTTTGAGGAACCAAGGACAAGGTTCTCAAAACTTTCCAACTGCGACAAATCCCCGTGTGTCCCACATGTGCTCTTCGAGCTAACGCAGGTTCTGTTGAATGGGCAGTAGAACGGGGGCACCAAAGACCAAACGGGAAACCACGCGGGGCCAAGTTATAGCACTTATGACAGACTGGATAAGCTATATTGTGACTGGATCTCCATCCTAACCCAAAAGAGGAGCTCGCGTAGGAGAAAGGGGGAGGACGGTCTGGAAGACGGCCGTGGAGGGGATAATACCTAAGCCTCCGAAGAAGATATACCTGAACCTCCAACAGACGTCGCTGACGCCGGGCCCCCGGTTTTCGCCCTCATAATATACATCGAGGATTTGTTGTTATTATTCAGTGGGAAAACAACAGCTCATCTTAAAAATGCTTAACTTACCTCCTTGCTTTAAAGTATGGCGGCTGCCAGAAAAAACACGCTGTCACTGCCTTGTGCAGCAGGAGATCGTAAGGCCAGTGGAGTCGAGCCCATCAATTTTCGAAGGTACCTTTGTATACGCCACCACTTTTTAAAGATACTGCTCCCCTCTGTTTTTCGATCCTACTGCCTTCTCTTGCCCCCTCCGAATACTGGGCTCTCCTCGACCCGAAAGCAGACCATGCCGTATGGCGGCGCACCATCAAGGTTATACACGCAGCTGCAACTACGTTTCCGTTGGTAGAGTTTTCGAAGCCTCGAGCTCTTTTCGTTTGGGAACGAGGTTTCAAAACCCTTTGCTGGCTTTCGGGGCTGGTGTCCCAGTTTGTGGAATAGTTTATAAAATGACACGCCGCGCACATACCACGGATAACCTACACAAAATCCAACTTCAGATGGTTTGCGTTCTTTTTGTTTTGGAAGAGCGCGGCACGTAATATGAGAAAAAAAGCAATGGCTGCTCAGAGTCAGGAAAAGAATACCTATAATAAGAATGTACCTTCAGGCACGCAAATGCGAGGCCCATTTTCAGCGCATAATGTGTGTATCTCCACTGTTTTGGTGATGTGTGCACAGATACCTCTGCGTCGTTAATGGGGGCATATGCGGTGCTTCGCATATATCACGCTTGTCTTTGTCTGTGCGCGCTTTACACAAGGTATTACGATCAGGT
Organism: Haemaphysalis longicornis; assembly: GCA_013339765.2. Classification (NCBI taxonomy): domain Eukaryota; kingdom Metazoa; phylum Arthropoda; class Arachnida; order Ixodida; family Ixodidae; genus Haemaphysalis; species Haemaphysalis longicornis. The sequence goes on from CM023456.1 coordinate 46,566,952, forward strand.
ATACATTAAAACAATACCTTTAGGACATGTCAATAACGTTGCAGTGAGATCTACGCCATAGCTTCACTTCGAAGCCGAAGAAGCGCTTTGGAACAGAGTTGCTGTGGCTACGATTTCTGCTTTCCAAGCATTGAATGGCAGCAAAGAGAGCAAGACTACCCTCAACGGTTCTAAATCCCCATAGCACAGGAAAGACAGGCGCCACCTACACTTGTGCTGGTCAGTTTCAGCGAAAAGGCGACACTGTCAATGGTCCAGTGCGCTTATCTGAATAACCTCATGTTGTGGCCGCTCTGAACATTATTGTTTTTTTGCTTGAAGACATAATAGGAGGATACATTTGTTGATGGAGAAATTGTGGGAGTTCGGCCAGAGGGGGACCCGAAGTCCAGAGCTCTAGATGCAGAAGCTCGTTCACTGCCTCTCAATAAGCGCACTCTTATCTTGAGTTGACCAGCTATTTAAAGCGGCCGCCCATTGCCCCTGAACATATCATTGGACATGGATTTGTGGCACGCGTAGGGTTGTGTTCTTAGGCATAGAAAGTGGAGACGCTTTCCCTATTTTTCGGGGAGGGGAATGTGGCAGTCGTGGTTGCAAGGAGCACATTATGCGAGTTCGCAAGCTTCTTGGTCAGCATCCTCTACCTCTTCCAGACTCTTCCAGAAGCGCGGAAGCTGTACTATATTACCAAGTTCGCATGGTCACGGGCGGTGACAGCGATTTTGAGCCCGCCTTGTTCAGTTCAATGTTTATATGCAGATGATTACAAGTGGAAAGGGCTGTGATGTGTTTGCACGAACAGCCTACAGGACGATGGTTGAAGTGGCAGAATCTTTCGGTGCATTCGACTTACCCTCGCTTGTTTCGCCGCTTTCTACCGTGTTAAGGTGCTGACCCGCGCGCCACTCGACGCTACCGCGATATGGTTAAATGAAGAAAAATTTTATTACTGTACACGCACACTGACTATTGGAAAATGATTTTTCTTTGGCCTAGCCGCTAGCGCTCTCGTGTTGTCCTCGGGAGTGTCGTCATGAACGTGACCAGGATAGAACAGCGCGCCCGTACCCTCTACCTTGTGCGCAATGTCGAGTTCGCATCTCTTTCGAGAAATGCCGTGGAGGATGACGATTGCTAGAGCTGAGGCTACAAGGAGATGCAATGCTACTGCGTCGAATAAATGCTATTGGGAATGCAAAATTCCAAGAGTACGTAAAAAATGGCTCCAATGCATGCTCTGAAAGGTGGTTGGAAAGCAAAGTTTTAAATGATACCCTCAACAATTGCCTATATGACGTCACTTAATTTCCATACGTGACTCTACAAAGCGCGAAACCAGAGAATCTGCCCGCTATTACCTGAAATTCTCGGGGGCAGCGTCCCAAACGCAAGAGCATCGGCCACGGCCGGGTTAGAGCGGTGGAAGACGCCGGCGCTGTAGCCCGGCCGGGCGTCGGCAGAAAACAGAGAGCAGCGTCTGTCGAAGGGTGAGAAAGCGGAACCTAGCCATCCTGAAGTGCTAGCTAGGGGCTACACCACCGCGCGACACAAGCGCAGACACCAAAACAATTCGGCATGTGACCTTAGTCATTGAGGTTTGTACCCATTTAAACTAGTTGCTTTAGTAAATTTGAGAATTGCGAGAAAGCTGAGGGAAGTTTTATAATCGATATTTATCAGATCCAGTTGCTCTTTTCGCTTTTTGGTATACTTGTTTAAACACAACTGAATTTGTATTCACCAATTTAGAAAACGGGGTCCCATTTGTGGTAAGCAGTGCGCAATAGGTAGCGTTTCTCTAGCGGCCAGTTGTCTGTGTGTGGTCTCCACATTTTGTTGTCCCGCCCTGCAAACCAATCCTCAGCGTATCTTTGTCGTACGACCACTTAATTCCGTCGGCTCTGGGTTACTCGGGATGTGCTGTCGAACAACATAATCAAGCCGTGCGAAGCAAGCGCGATGGACGCGAAGCATGCCAGAACCGGCCAAATGCAACCGTCACTAAAGCAGCCGACAAAGCCGTCTCTCCAACGCGTCCGCCAGTGCGAGCAGGTAGCCGCTCACGGGGAATTCAGGGTAATAGAGCGCTATCGCCGTGCCATCTAGACTGTGCTCCGGGAGTGAAAACCGCCCTCCCCCTTCACATCCCCGTTGGGAGTATCTTGTCCCGCATGCCACGAAGGAATCGTTGGCTAGTAGAGGTAGAAAGCTTTGCTTTAAAAAAGAGATAAACACACCCACACCAAAGAAAAACCCATCAATGTAGGAACTTCAGGATACACCAGCCCCTTCGTTCGTGCACTCTCTCCCTCAGAGATAGTTCTTTACGGTCAGGGGGTGATAAAGAGAAACCCGAATGACTGTCCGCTTTCTCAGTTAGTTTTGGTGTTTGATAATTGAAGCTTCCGTGGCTTCCCCAGCACAGCCGCGAAGCACTAGCACCACCGCGTCCAGATGCCATGAAAGGAGCCCCCTGAAATCCTCTACAACTGGATGAATACCATGCCGGGACTGAAGCCTCTTCAAAAGATGGAAAAAAGAAAGGCTGAATCCCAAGGTCGTGACCTAGGAGAGAAAGAGAGAGAGAGAGAGAGAGAGAGAGAGAGAGAACCAGCGTTTATTTATATCAAGAGGTGGGATTCCACTGACGCTTGAAGGAGGCGTCCTCAGTTAAAGATGCCATGAGAGCAGGCGTCATCGACAGCCCTTTGGGCCAGCCGAAGCCGGTTGTCCAGGCCGGTACTCGTTAAGACAGCAAGGTGCGCTGCTAATATCAACTCGTCTACAACGTGGAGGGCGCTGAGGTACCTTAATCAGCCGGCGAAGACTACGGGTGTAGGCGTTGAGCCCCAATTGTACAGGTTTTGATGAACCAAGGACTAGATTATCAAAACTTTCCAACTGCGACAAATCTCCGTATGTCCCACATGTGCTGGTCGAGCTACCGCAGGCTCGGTTGAATGGGCGGAGGAACGGGCGTACCAAAGACCAAACGGGAAACCACGCCGAGCCAATAGCAATTATGACAGACTGGATAAGCTCTACCGTGAAAGCATCTCCGTCCTAGCCCAAACGGGGAGCTCGCGTAGAAGAAAGGGGGAGGACTGTCTGGAAGACGGCCATGGAGGGGATAATACCTAAGCATCCGAAGAAGATATACCTGAACCTCCAACAGACGTCGCTGACGCCGGGCCCCCGGTTTTCGCCCTCATAATATACATCGAGGATTTGTTGTTATTCAGTGGGAAAACAACCGCCCAGGTTAAAAATGATTAACTTAACTCCTTGCTTCAAGGTATGGGGGCTGCCAGAAAAAACCCGCTGTCACTGCCTTGTGCATCAGAAGATCGTGAGGCCAGTGATGTCGAGCCCCTCAATTTTCGAAGGTACCTTCGTATATGCCGCAACTTTTTAAAGATACCGCTCTTCTCTGTTTTTCCATCCTACTGCCTTATCTTGCCACCTCCGAATACTCGACTCTCCTCGACTCGAAAGCAGACCATGCCGTATGGCGGCGCACCATCAAGGTTATACACACAGCTGCAACTACGTTTCCGTTGGTAGAGTTTTCGAAGCCTCGAGCTCTTTTCGTTTGGGAACGAGGTTTCAAAACCCTTTGCTGGCTTTCGGGGCTGGTGTCCCAAATTTGTTGAATAGCTTATAAAATGCAACGTCGCGCACACACACGGATTGCCTACACAAAATCCAACTTCAAATAGTTTGCGTGACTTTGTATTTTGCAAGAACTGGGCACATAATACGACAAAAAAAAACGAATGGCTGCTCAGAGTCAGGAAACAAATACCTATAATAAGAATGTACCTGCAGGCTCGCAAATGCGAGGCCCATTTTTACCGCATAATGTGTATATCTCCACTGTTGTGGCTATGTGCGCAAGGCATTACGATAAGGTCACCATTCAAACAATACCTTTACGATATGTCAATACAGCTGCAATGATATATACGCCCTAGCTTCACTTCGAAGCCAAAGAAGCGCTTTGTAACAGTGTTGCTGTGGCTACGATTTCTCTTTTCCAAGCATTGAATGTCAGCGAAGAGAGCAAGATTAGCCTCAATGGTATTAAATCACCATAGCACAGGAAAGACAGCCGCCACATACACTTGTGTGACTTCAGATGTGGGCGTGAAAGGTTGCGGCTTCTTGGTGTTGGTCAGTTTCTGCGAGAAGGCGACCCTATGAATGGTCCAACGTTCTTATTTGAATAACCTCATGTCGTGGCCGCTCTGAACATTACGTTTTTTTGCTTGAAGACATAAAAAGAGGATACATTTGTTGAGGAAGAAATTGTTGGAATTTTGGCAGAGGGGGACCCGAAGTCCAGAGCCCCGGATGTAGCAGCTCGTTCACTGCCTCTCAATCAGCGCACCCTGATCTTCAGTTGACCAGCTGAATAGCTGGTCAACCTGCCACCCATTTCCTCTGAACATATAATTGGACATGGATTTGTGGCACGCGTAGGGTTGTCTTCTTAGGCATAGAAGGTGGAGACGGTCTCCCCATTTTACGGGGAGGGGGGTGTGGCAGTCGTGGTTGCAAGGATGGCAGTATGGCAGTTCGCAGGCTTCTTGGTCAGGATCCTCCACCTCTTCCAGACTATTCCACAAGCAGGGCAACTGCACTATACTCCCAAGTTCGCGTGGTCACGGGCGGTGACAGCGATTTTGAGTCCCCCTTGTTCAGGCCAATGTTTATAGACAGCTGATTACAAGCGGAAAAGGGCTGGAATGTGCTTGCACGAACACCCTACACGATGACGGTTGAAGCGACAGATTCTTCCGGTGCATATGCGCCTTAACCTCGCTTGTTTCGCAGCTTTATACCGTGGTAAGGTGCTGCCCCACACGCCGGTCGACGCTCCCGCGATATTGTTACGTGAAGGAAAATTTGATCGCGGTACAAGGATTTTTATTTGACTTAGCCACTACCTGTCTCGGGTTGTCGTCGGGAGTGTCGTCATGACCGTGACCAGGATAGAACAACGTGCCCGTACCGTCTACCTTGTGCGGAATCTCGAGTTCGCGTCCCATTCGAGAAATGTCATGGAGGATGAATAATGCTAGAGCTGAGGCTGCACGGGGATGCTAATGCTACTGCGTCGAATAAATTCTATTGGGAATGCAAAATTCCACGAGTACGTAAAAAAATTGACTCCAATGAAGGCTGTGCAGGTGGTTTGTAACCAAATTTTGAAACGATACCCACAACAACTGCCCATGCCACATCACTTCAATGCATACACGTCCCTCTAGAAAGAGCGAAACCAGAGAATCTGCCAGCTATTACCTGAATTTCTAGGGGGCGGCGTCCTGAACGCAAGAGCGTCGGCCACGGCCGGGAAAGAGCGGCGGACGCCGCCGCCGCTGTAGCCCGGCCGTGCGTAGGCAAAAAATGGAGAAGAGCGTCTGTCGAAGGGTAAGAAAGTGGAACGTAGCCATCCTGACGTGCTAGCTAGGTGCTACACCACCACGCGACACATGCGCAGGCACCGTAACAATTTGGCATGTGACCTTAGTCATTGCCATTTGTACCGATTTAAACTAGTTGCTTTAGTAAGTTTGAGAATTGCGATGAAAGCTGAGGGAACTTTTATAATCTGTATTTATCAGATCCAGTTGCTCCTTTCGCCTTTCGCCTTTCGTAATACTTGTTTAAACACAACTGAATTTCCATTCACCTATTTAGAAAATTCAGTAATGCTCGTGGCAAGGAGTGCGCCATAGGTAGCGTTTCTCCAGCGGTCAGATGTCTTTATGTGGTCTCTACATTTTGTTTTCCCGCCCTGCAAACCAATGTTTGGTGTACGACCACCTAATTCCGTCGGGTTCGGGTTACACAAAAGGTGCTGTCAAACACGTTAATCAATCCATGCGAAGGAAGCATGCAGTGGACACGAAGCACGCCAGAACAGGCTAAAAACAACCGTCGCGAAAGCAGACGAGAAAGCCGTCACTCCAATGCGCCCGCCGGTGCGAGCAGGCAGCTGCGCGCGGGGAACTCTGGGTAATAGCACCCTACCGCCGCACCATCTGCACTGGGCTCCGGGAGTGAAAACCACCCCCCTGCTACTCATCCGCGTTCGGAGTTCCTTTTTCCACAAGCCAGGAAGGAATCGTTGTCTGGCAGAGGTAGAAAGCTTTGCTTTAAAAACTTGAATGAAGGTGTCAGTTCATATATACGTCCACTAAAAAAATTCGGTCCTCCGATTCAACAAAACTTCAATAGTTTTGTCATTAGTAATGTCAACACCCACTGCTGCCATTACTCGCACTGAAATCACTCGACGACGAACATAAAAGGGCAGTGAGAACTTTTACTATGCCGCCTGGGTTATGTAGGATATTGAGGATACTCGGATGGACGTCCCGTTTTTGATGGAAGAGCTCGAGGCGGCATTGGCTCTCTGCACCCGATCGTCATCACCTGGGCCGGATGGAGTCACTCATGCTGCTCTCTGTCACCTTGGCAACGGCGCCCGGCACGCCCTTTTGAAATACTTCAATGAACTATGGCGTGATGGCATAGCCCTTAAAAATTGAGTTCTAGCCGCCTTGTTCCGCTCCTGAAACCTGGAAAATCTCTGCTGGACCCGGCGGCATACCGACCCATAGCACTTGCCAGTTGCGTTGGAAAGCTTATGGAACGAGTTTTCCTTGCACGCCTGGAGTGGTTCCTGGAGCACTACAACGTCTACCCTGAAGTCATGGCTGGTTTCCGTCGTGGCCGTTCTTCTATCGATTGCGTTATCAACCTGGTAACCTTTGTGCAGCAGCAAAGACGTATCAAGCGCATATTCGCTGCACTCTTTCTGGACGTGAAAGGAGCGTATGACAACGTGGAGCATGATGTCATTCTTAAAGGGGCCCTGAAAGGCATTTTGAGCACACTAAATGAACTAGCGCAATCGCTAGATTGGGTCGCCAACGTCACCTGTGCCAAGTATTACTCTTTTACGCGCAGCGGAAAGCTCACACTTTTGTTGCAAAGTTTGTCGCTTTTTTCTCACCCTTTCCTTCGTGTTTTTGGACGCCGCCATCTTCACATGTCTACATCATCGATTCCCAGATGTTCGTCATGAGCTAGACATCCTGCTATTGGGCGGCTTTTTCACGCACTTCCGGCAAAGAGATGAGTCGTCTGCTCAGCGTGCGGCTCGCCGGCTGATCTGCCAGCGGAGTGCCGGAGTGCTTTGACATTTTAACGACAAACGAAACAAGAGTAAACAAACGCTTAACCGTTTGTATTGAATGCAACACGGCCATAACACGACGTGGATTTATCTTACGTGAGTACGTACCATAAAGAAAGTCCCGTGGCACTTCTTTGGTTCAATCGCAGAGACGCCCTGAGCCGAATGCCCGGGTTTGACGCGTACATTTTATTCAACTTCAAAACAATCCAGAGATGCGTTTTCGAACGAACGCAACGTCACAACATGCGTTGCAGTCTGAACCGCGATTGACAGACGATGAGTTGCCCCTCCTCCCTTCGGCACTCACCTCACACCCGGTTTGCGGGGACGAGCAGCAAAGTCACAACTCTGGCGCGCAAGCGAGAAGGCTTTTAGCCAGGCACACTGCACCATACCCCATGCGAGGTTGAAGTCGGTACGTCGTTCGAGAAAGATAATCCAGACCATGGAAGCACTATCCACCCGCAGAAGTACAATGTCGCATTTCATCGCGAAACGAACGCGTCCACAACACACAGGAGGCGATGCACACACACCACACACAGCTTCGGTCGCTGCATTGGCTTCGCTGCAAGCTTCGTTCGGACAATCAGCGATGCTACGACGATACAGAGGCTGCGTGAGGACGACGCTTGCTTAACCACTTCACGTATTTAAAAAACACAGGGGCAAAGAACTAGGTTCATCGGAGCAAAAAATCTTTCCTCCATTATAGTTGCCTGAAATTACTGGCTAGTGTGCGAGGCAGGGCTCCAGGCGGGCGCCGGGGGCGATGTACGCGGCCGTTCTGCCGCTTGGGGCGCTGCCATGCGGGAGTGTGCGCGTTCATCCGGCCCGAGGCAGATCGCGCGGTTACCTCCCGAGCTGCGTAGCAGACGGCAGCGGCAGAACTTTCCATTCCCGCTTGCGACGAAAGCGAGCGAAAGCGACGGAATTCTGTCGCGCAACCAAAATTTGTCCCGACCATTCGACAAAAACGATCGTCGCGCGACAAAGCGACGGAATCCTGCCGCTCTCACTCGCTTTCGTCGCAAGTGCGAACGGGCCTTTATGCGCAATCTTCCGCCCCACATAAAACAAGCTCTGCTGTCGCCTGAGCATACGGTTGATATCTGACTACGTTACACTGGCTTGCCAGTGTATTTAAACGATGTCACTAGGTTTGAAACGTACGCGCTCGGCGGCGTGCAGCTTTGTAAACGCAAGCGGTTTCACATACGACACGCTATTTTGCTGCTAATAGAGTTTTAGTACAGCGTTTGTGGCCTTTGCATACGCTAAACGCTAAATTTTTGCGTCCCGCTACGTGACCACCGCGATGGGAGTTTTAGTAGAGCGTCTCATCAGTTTTGCGTAGCGACACACTAATGCATACGGCGCCATCTGTCAAATGTTTTTCCGAAATGTCTCGCGGCTGATCTGCTAGCGGAGTGCCGGAGTGTTTGGACATTTTACGACTATCCAAACAAGTGCAAACAAACGCTTTCCCGTCAGTGTTGAATGCAACACATGGGTGCAGCTTGTCAGAACACGGGTTCTCGCTGATCGAGTGCAGCGTTGGTTTGCTCTTCGCCTTCACGTTTCATCGCCGCTGATAAAGCGATCCGATCCGGCGCGTTTTGTGCACGGGTTCTGTGTCGGTTGAAAATGTCTTTTTTCACATGCGCCGGTAGTAGGAATTACAACCACCGCAAAATAACACCCGGCACCAGCGGGGCCACATCTGAGACCGCGCTTTTTGGATAAACAGTGCGCGGTGCACCAAAGGGAACGAGCGCACGATTCTCCCCACGCGGCTGCGAGTTCGCCGCCGATACCAACTGCAGCTACGTACACCGCGAAAGGGCAAGGCCAGGCCGCACACATTGCGGCCAGGTCATTCGTTCGCTTTTCCAGCCTGTGTCCATGGTGTCTACAGAGATGAAAAAGCCGAAAGAGCTGGCGCTAGTCAGACGGGCAGTCTGTGGGGAGCGCATAGCGGAAGTACGTCACCGCTGAGGAGCGGAGCATCATGGGAGGGGAGGCCAACAGCGAAGAAACAGTTGAAAGGAGAGGAGAAACGCGCGACGATATATTCGCGGTTTTTTGATTTACGATTTCTCAGCTAATACTCATCGCTTTAACAAAATTCTTGCAGGAGGAGATTGCTAATACATTGCTTTATTTGGTTACATGTACATCCATGCATCGGCGGAAGGCATTTCAGGACCCCTTTAAAGGGGCCCTGAAAGGCATTTTGAGCACACTAAATGAACTAGCGCAATCGCTAGATTGGGTCGCCAACGTCACCTGTGCCAAGTATTACTCTTTTACGCGCAGCGGAAAGCTCACACTTTTGTTGCAAAGTTGTCGCTTTTTTCTCACCCTTTCCTTCGTGTTTTTGGACGCCGCCATCTTCACATGTCTACATCATCGATTCCCAGATGTTCGTCATGAGCTAGACATCCTGCTATTGGGCGGCTTTTTCACGCACTTCCGGCAAAGAGATGAGTCGTCTGCTCAGCGTCGGCTCGCCGGCTGATCTGCCAGCGGAGTGCCGGAGTGCTTTGACATTTTACGACAAACGAAACAAGTGTAAACAAACGCTTAACCGTTTGTATTGAATGCAACACGGCCATAACACGACGTGGATTTTATCTTACGTGAGTACGTACCATAAAGAAAGTCCCGTGGCACTTCTTTGGTGCAATCGCAGAGAACGCCCTGAGCCGAATGCCCGGGTTTGACGCGTACATTTTATTCAACTTCAAAACAATCCAGAGATGCGTTTCGAACGAACGCAACGTCACAACATGCGTTGCAAGTCTGAACCGCGATTGACAGACGATGAGTTGCCTCCTCCTGCCCGTCGTAAATTCGGCACTCACCTCACACCCGGTTTGCGGGGACGAGCAGCAAGTCACAACTCTGGCGCGCAAGCGAGAAGGCTTTTAGCCAGGCACACTGCACATACCCCATGCGAGGTTGAGTGGTACGTCGTTCGAGAAAGATAATCCAGACCATGGGAAGCACTATCCACCCGCAGAAGTACAATGTCGCATTTCATCGCGAAACGAACGCGTCCACAACACACAGGAGGCGATGCACACACACACACACAGCTTCGGTCGCTGCATTGGCTTAGCTGCAAGCTTCGTTCGGACAATCAGCGATGCTACGACGATACAGAGCTGCGTGAGGACGACGTGCTAACCACTTCACGTATTTAAAAACACAGGGGCAAAGAACTAGGTTCATCGGAAGCAAAAAATCTTTCCTCCATTATAGTGCCTGAAATATACTGGCTAGTGTGCCGAGGGCGGGCTCCAGGCGGGCGCCGGGAGCGATGTACGCGGCCGTCTGCCGCTTGGGGCGCTGCCGTGCGGGAGTGTGCGCGTTCATCCGGCCCGAGCAGATCGCGCGGTTACCTCCGAGCTGCGTAGCAGACGGCAGCGGCAGAACTTTCCATTCCCGCTTGCGACGAAAGCGAGCGAAAGCGACGGGAATTCTGTCGCGCAACCAAAATTTGTCCCGACCATTCGACAAAAACGATCGTCGCGCGACAAAGCGACGGAATTCCTGCCGCTCTCACTCGCTTTCGTCGCAAGTGCGAACGGGCCTTTATGCGCAATCTCCGCCCCACATAAAACAAGCTCTTGCTTGTCGCCTGAGCATACGGTTGATATCTGACTACGTTACACTGTGCTTGCCAGTGTATTTAAACGATGTCACTAGGTTTGAAACGTACGCGCTCGGCGTGCAGCTTTGTAAACGCAAGCGGTTTCACATACGCACGCTATTTTGCTGCTAATAGAGTTTTAGTACAGCGTTTGTGGCCTTTGCATACGCTAAACGCTAAATTTTTGCGTCCCGCTACGTGACACCGCGATGGGAGTTTTAGTAGAGCGTCTCATCAGTTTTGCGTAGCGACACACTAATGCATACGGCGCCATCTGTCAAATGTTTTCCGAAATGTCTCGCCGGCTGATCTGCTAGCGGAGTGCCGGAGTGTTTGGACATTTTACGACTATCCAAACAAGTGCAAACAAACGCTTTCCCGTCAGTGTTGAATGCAACACATGGGTGCAGCTTGTCAGAACACGGGTTCTCGCTGATCGAGTGCAGCGTTGGTTTGCTCTTCGCCTTCACGTTCATCGCCGCTGATAAAGCGATCCGATCCGGCGCGTTTTGTGCACGGGTTCTGTGTCGGTTGAAAATGTCTTTTTTCACATGCCGCCGGTAGTAGGAATTACAACCACCGCAAAATAACACCCGGCACCAGCGGGGCCACATCTGAGACCGCGCTTTTTGGATAAACAGTGCGCGGTGCACCAAAGGGAACGAGCGCACGATTCTCCCCACGCGGCTGCGAGTTCGCCGCCGATACCAACTGCAGCTACGTACACCGCGAAAGGGCAAGGCCAGGCCGCACACATGCGGCCAGGTCATTCGTTCGCTTTTCCAGCCTGTGTCCATGGTGTCTACAGAGATGAAAAAGCCGAAAGAGCTGGCCCGTAGCAGACGGCAGTCTGTGGGAGCGCAATAGCGGAAGTACGTCACCGCTGAGGAGCGGAGCATCATGGGAGGGGAGGCCAACAGCGAAGAAACAGTTGAAAGGAGGAGGAAATACGGCGCGACGATAATTCGCGGTTTTTGATTTACGATTTCTCAGCTAATACTCATCGCTTTAACAAAATTCTTGCAGGAGGAGATTGCTAATACATTGCTTTATTTGGTTACATGTACATCCATGCATCGGCGGAAGGCATTTCAGGACCCCTTTAAGCACTGCAGGCAGTGGGGCTTGGCGGCCGAGTCTACCAGTGGGTGCGAAGTTACCTCTCGGGGAGGTCATTCTTTCTGACTCAAGATGGCCCAACATCTATACACTATACTCAGCGGTGTCCCCTAGGGAGGCGTCTTGAGCCCCACATTGTTGAACCTCACACTCATCGACTTCGCAAGCTCCCTCCCAGGAATGGTTCATCTGTCGATTTACGCGAATGATATTTGCATCTGGGCAGATGGAGTGACTCGACGGCTCGTGCGCGGGCGCGCCTGCAAGAGGCTGCAGACTTGACCAAATCCTATCTGCACAAGCAAGGGTTGGAAGTGTCTTACAGCAAACGCGCAGTGCTTGCGTTCTCACAGAAGCCTATGTATGCATACCTTTTGATAGTTAATGCCGATAGGGTCTCTAATATGAAGTATCACAAGTTTCTCGGCGTTGTCGTCGAGAGAGACCTTTCTTGGAGCCCCCACGTTCGTTGTTCGAAAAAGAGGCTGTCTGCAGTGGCCCATATTCTCCAGTTCATCGGCGGCAAGATGTGGGGAGCGCCTATGAAGTCAATGTTACAGCTGTGCGACGCACTATTCTTGGGCTCCCTACGGTACAGCCTGCCTGTATTTTCAGGTACGTGTCGTACAAATATTCAGCAACTGCAAGGCATACAAGCTCAGCCCCTCCGAACTTGCCTTGGCCTACCACGTTGCACGTCAACAGCTGCAACCATCGCTGTGGCTCGTGATCACTCCTTATCCACTTACGTGACAATTTAAACACTCAGGGCGCACATTAGGCACCTAACCAGGCTGCCTCATCATCACCTAGCTAGTCTGCCACCTAAACGCCCCCATGCGTCTTTCGCAAAGGTTCTCGCTTCCAACATCACCAGAATGCCGTCCAACTATACGCCTGCGATGAGGCCGCCACTCCCACTTTGGTGTACGACGCAGCCTCGAGTATGCCTCACTATACCAGGCTTAACAAAGAAGCAAGGCTTTCGAAGGCTGGCACTACACAGGCTAACTCTCTTCTATTTGCACGAGAGATACAGTGACTGCACCCACATTTACACCGATGGCTGTGTAACAACATCTGGTTCTGCCGGCGCCGTTGTTATACCACGAATGTCCATGTCCCAAGAATTAAAAATAGCCCATCTTATCACTTCCACGGCTAGAGAACTTACCACCATCCGTTGTGCCCTTCACACCGTTGAACAAACTTCATGCCGAAGATGGGCGATCTTCTGCGACTCAAAGCCTGAGCTTCAACAACTCCAGACAACCCTGTGCCGTGGACCTCATGAACAGCTGCTGGCCGAGACAAGACTAGTGTACGACCGTGCCACCCAAGCTGGTCATTACACTGCCTTTGAGTGGCTTTCCAGTCATTGCGGCATTGCATTATCGGAAACGAAAGTGCGGACGCTGCCGCCCTCTTGGCACACCAAAAAACGGAGACCATATCCATTCCGTTATCCAGGACGGACGCCGCGAGGACTCTCCGCAAAATTGCTTGGGAGACCACGCTATCCAAAAGGACTACCGAAGTGTTCATGAGCGCTCGTATCCATGCCCTGGACCCGCATCTTCAGCGTCCCCTTCCATTAGGCCTCCCACGATATGATGCAACCATTCGTTGTCATCTCTGGCTTGGAGTCGCATTCACAGATGCTTACTCCTATTTGATTGGAATGGCAGCCAGTGAGGCGTGCGAAGTCTGTGGCACACCAGAGACCATACGACATGTCGTATGCAAGTGTCCACGGTTTTCATCTGAACGAAGCCAACTCTCTTCGACTCTACGAAAGTTAGACTCTCGGCGCCCGTTCTCTCAGGGGACAATCCTGGGCCACTGGCCTTCTTCGTCTTCCACGGACAAGGCGACAAAAGCACTCCTGTGTTTTCTAAAAACAACGGAATTGCACAAAAGACTGTAGCGCGAGAGACTACCCTCTATGAACTCACTCAACTTGTTTGTCTATAGTGTCCTATAGTATATAGGCACACCACTTTACGCTATGTCTGTACCTTTCCCCTTGTTTTATTCTTTTCCTCTTTTCCTCGTTGTTCCCCTTTCCCCCGTGCAGGATAGCATACTAGGCCGATGCCTGGTTAACGTTCCTGCCTTTCCTTTACCTTTTCTCTTTCTCTTGAGGATGCAGCACAGCTTGAAAAAGTATGTTTTCAGAAGGACCTTATTGGCCTACTTTAGAGCATTGCTCTCAAGCACTTCTCGGGAAGCGAGCCGCGCAGATCGAATTAAATGCTCCAAGGAAGGGCATCTATGATTTTGAAAGGGGGTCGTGTAAAAGCTACACAAAATCCACGCGTAAAATGTGCCATAATATGCAATGTATCATAAAATTACAATTCAATGAATTTGTACATTTCTCCTATGTACAGCATACATTCCGATTGCCAATTGTCAATTTCACACGCAGTATGCATTGATGAAACCGTTTTTTCCTACCCTACTGGTTGTCTGGGCTCCCGTCAAGCTATCCCAACAGTTCTACGCCTACGCAACCAAGCGGTACAGTCGGAGGAATAAAGCGGATAGAATGTAATTGAATTGAACTGAATGTACGGCTTAGCACAACTGAAAGGTCGAAATAGTTTTATTTCAAGCAAAACACATAATATGAATGTGTGACGCCATTCGAAATGGGGAATATCCAGGGAAGGTGTCCTCTTTTTTTAGCTTGAGCCTCTGCGCTGACTGCTAGCAAACATAAGTTGGGCCGCGAGCTAGGGACGCTGCATTACAGGATGCCATGTTTCTTCCAGACGCCGATAAAATCAGTGCCTGCGAGTCTGTCGTATATCTTTGCCTCCATCCTCGCGTTCATTTCTGAAGTGAAGTGCTCCTTCCATCCACCGACGACTCCTTTGCGGATAAAGCCGGTCTTTTTGGGATACTTCTTGCCGGTCTCGTGGAAGTGCCTGAGACCGGGACAGACTTCCTCTTCACTACTCAGTGGCTCGGACAAGAATGTCTTGATGTCCACATCCGTCCTCGTCTTCATGTACTCTATGCTGGTGAAGCTGATGACTCGATCCAGCACTTCTGTCTTTTCCACGAGTGTCCGGTGGTACTTGTTACCAAGAAATGCGGCTAGTTTCAAAATTTCCGTGCGAGGATCGGCCTTGAGATCCTCATAGTGCATAAACAGAATTCTGGAACTCTGACCACGGGTATACCAGGACAGGACGTGGTCAAAGTAGTCTCCGAAATCGACTTCACCTTTCAGATAGAGGTCGAAGTAGTCTTCAAACTTTCCTTCAGCGAAGTCGTACGCCGGAGAACCTTTCGTGTGGTAAAAAAAAGAAACGCAGGAGTCCTTTGGGTTTCTGAAGACACAAACGTACTTGGCTTCGGGAATTTTCGGGACAAGTCTGTATGGGAGGTGTGTCTTGATCAGCCCAGGTCGCTTCATTTGGACCACGTATTCGGCTCCGAACATTTCGAGAAAAGGCATTGTCCTGTAGAATTCCAGAACGCTTGGAGGTGGAACTCCGTCGTGGAAAATAAGGTAGCCGATGTGCTGCAACCATATCGTTCCGCTCTTGGGATACGTGGCAATGAAGACGTCTTCAGGTGCCGGTTTGTACTCAAGTTCGGAACGAAACAGCTCTGGAGAGATGTAACCGTTCAGCCTGAATCCGTTGATGTATCGGTACAAAGGACCTCGGGGAGCTCTGACGTCCATCTTCACAGCAAGTCAACCTTGGCCAACTTGAGTTATGGCTTTTTGTGACCTGAGTAAAAAAAATTAAACGATATGAAAGGCTGAAGGGCCTTTTGCGACAGACATTCCACAACACTAAAGCAAACGCGGTATTCAGTTGCGAAATGAGTACAACAAGCAAAGCACTTCCGGTGTGGGTCATGAATTTAAATAAACGTGTTGACGTATTGCGCCCCCCCCCCCTCCCATCTACCCTCCCCTCCCCCAAAGACAGGCATATGAGATACGTAACCGCCTTTATTTACGAAAAGAGTGCGTGAAGCTGAGCCATGAAAACATTTTATATTAAAAGAAAGATCTCGGATTTTGTAAACATTTGTGATCCCGCAGAATAAGCACATCCCCATGCAGGCGTTGAATTAACGCTGAAGTATTTGATGGACACAGGTTGTGTGGTTAAGTTTCATGAATTGCCATTTGGCTCGTTCACGGTCGCGAATAAGCAACCGCGTGCCGGTTAAGCGTGTCCACGTGGTCGGTCATAGTTCAGCACTTCGAAACAAGACAGTCTGATTCCCAACAAGGGTCGGAACCTTTGTCCCTGCAGAAATCTTCTTAACAGGAACGAATCATTTATAATTGACGTAATGCAGAACCATACGCGTGACGCTTGTACAGAAATTGGACACCTGTATTCGTCGCTGAAGAGCTAACTTGATGCATGGACAACATTCAAAAAGGTAAAATCGACCACTTATATGGTATTGGAAGCTAAAAGTAAGAAGGAAAAGATTGGATCCCGTCGGCAGCACGTATGCACTCCCCAAGACTCTGGATTCTACAGCCACGAAGGAAACCATAGGAAATGGAAAACACTAGGAGTGCACACCTATGAAGAATTTATTGTTTCAGCTCTGGGAAGCTAACGACGATGCAGGATCACGGAGATACAACACATGAAGTAGAGATCATAGCAGACGGGCATAATCGCGGTACTCGCCTGCGAGAAACGGTGGCGCGAAACAACATGTATACTCTAAAGATCTATTGTAGACTGAAGACGTTGGAAACTGGGAGGATCGAAGCCAACAATCACTGTAGCGGATTCATATGTACTGGCCACGGTTGGAAACCTCAGCGCGTGAAATCGAGTTTTGGGAGTCCGTGGCTAGAACAAGCGGAGCCATGAACTTACTGTCGTTATTGATGAGGAAGACCTTACAGATTTTATATTATTGTATAAATCATTTCTTTATCCATATTGCAAACTTTTGGTTTTTCTGCGCGGCAAAGCTACAAGTCGGATTTGAAGCGGACCGTGGTGGATCCCTAAGGAATAATTTCGACCCCGTGATTATTTTTAACGTGCGCCGAAATGTCGACACACGGGCGTTCTTGTCTTTGGCCTCCATTTGAAAAACGTACGTTGCGGCCGAGTTCGAACTCGCATCGGTGGGCTCAGGAGCACAGAGCCTTATAGCAACTGAGCTACCTGGACAGGTTCTTCCAGGATGCACCTAGCCCAAAAAGGGAGGTAAAAGCACCCCGGAGAACCCCTGTCTGGTCTTGTTCCTAAGAAAAAAATGCAAGTCGAGGAGGAACATACGAACTTGTCACTGGATACTCGTATCCAGCCGTGTGAGGCGAGGACGCTAAAGCGCAAGTTAATCGGGGACGCCTGTATGCCCATTACGCCAATTTTCGCAAGCGAAAAAATGAGGGACCGTCCCCTGAAATAATAGACATTAACATGTGGGCTGAGGCTCTGAGAATGGGCATTAAGATTACCACGCAGAAACACTAAACCAGCAGACAAGCGCGAACGTCCCCTACTCCACAGTTACAGACCTCTGGAGGGCGAGGCAACCCCTGTTTTTCTCCTTTCTTCCGGCCTTTAGATAAATGAAAAGCAAAATCTTAACACCCGATGGGGGGAATACGCACCAGAAAACCATTGCAGCGTTACAATCTAAAATAAATGTACTGTGGCTCCGGCACCCCACCCCCCAAGCACCCTCCACCGAGATAGATGGATCGATAAAAAGACATAAATACACTCCCACACACAAAAAACCCACACATGTATGAAGTTCAGGATCCACCAACCCCTCCCTGCACGCACTGTCGCTCTCCACATAGTTCTCTGAGGCCAAACAGTAGGAAAGACCGAGATGAGCGTTCGCTTTCTCAGTTAAGGACCAACCACAGGCTGCATACTTCCCGCGTTTTCACGGGTCGACGTCGTTCCGCGTTTTTGCACGACATCGCGCGTCGCCAAAAACACATTGCGACGCCAGCTGACGCGCCAGCAACGCCGATGTCTATGCTTGCCAGATATCGGCGTCGACGCAGCGCGAGAAAGCATCGGAAAGCGACCGGCAGCGCCCGGATTTCCTATCCAACTCGTGGTTTAGGGTCGTTCCTTTCAGCAGAAAACAATCAATTTATTTTTACCCTCCGGTAGTTGGCCGCTTTGAGACAAATTGCAACCTATTTCTGTTCTAAAGCGCTCATGAATTCGTGGCCTGTTTGGCATTCATCGGGGAGATCGCGGATTAGCGATAGCATTTTGTGAGTTAAATAAGGAATGTCTGGGCATATCGCTTCTAGTATGAGCATAAAGGGGCTTGTCTGCAAGATCAGTGCGTGACGAGCAAGCGTTATCAGCGCCAGAACTCTAGGGGCGCATTACATTCCATTTGCGGATACCGTGGCTTGCTCAGGGGAGACCGGATATGTGCGATAGCATTTCTAGACTCAAATAAGGACACTTTGGTTCATCGCTTGTAGTACTGGCATAATTGGTTCCACCTCCGAGACCCGTGCGCAAACAACAAGCGTTATGACTGATAAAACGTTTAAATACGGCCGAAACCAAGCGCACCCGATATTCGTTGGCAGCATAGCTTACAACACCGAATTCTTGGCCTCTGATCTCTTTGCGGCGTGGTCGAGAGGTTGAAAGTTCGATTTCCATTTTGAAAGTACATGGTTTGAATATTCACAAAACCTCGTTTTTTTTTCGGTGGAAGTATGATCAGTTTTGTTCATGGGTAAACAAAGTGTGCCAGAGTACCAGGCCTTTTAATCTACAAGTGACCTTCGATTCAACCCTCAGTAGCAAGGCAACGCTGAAATTTCTTTTGCTTAACTGCCACCGACCCGAATTGCATGGATCCCAACCCATACATTCCTAACTGGGATTGAGGTGGCGCATGCCACCTCAATCCCAGGTCGTCTTTTTCGCAGGAGGGGAATAAGACGAAGCATTTAGCATCACTCCGATCCAGCACCCCCACTCACAAAACTGCTCCGACATCCTTCATCACTACCGGGCTTCCCGGAGGTCCCTCGCGTCCCAACATCCATCCCTAGGTGGGGCCGACACACAAATTTGGCGACTACTCTAGACCGAGACATACTACAACCACATCTCCCTTCAATGTATTTCCCCTACCGCATACCCCCAACTGCCCATACTTCCCCGGCACCCCAAATACAACTCATTTGGCCTCGATGTGCCCTGCCATTCCCCCACCCCCCAGCCACCCACCCTTGAGTAGTCGGAGGAAAGCTCGCTGCGCAGTGGCCAGCTCGCGGATCAGAAATTTCTTGTGACGCGCGCCCGGCCCGCTGCAGTACAGCGTGGACTACAGGACTGGGATGTCCACCCACCGCCTACGGTAGCACTCAATGCACTAATAAAAAAAACTTTTATATCCCATTCTATTCCATACGCGTATGAATCAGTCCGTACAAAGCATCAAGGTAGGGCACAAAGTTTTAATTAAATAAATTCGTCGAAGAGCGTTTTTTTTTATAAAGAACCCTTATTTTGTTCAGATTTGAGGTGATAACTTGAAATACAATTTGGAGGATTTCAAAACTGCCCCTCAAGCATTCGCAGCAATTAATAAAGTAAGGTAAGTGTATTTTTATGGCAAATACAGGGTCCTGATTAGGGAATTTAAGCAATCGAAAATAACCGCTCATAAACGGACAAAAATAACTTGAAAAGGGTGGCAGAGTTCATTGAAACGTGTCTACCAATGCACGTCAATTCAGCGGGTGACGCGTGACTTCACCGTTCTCGTGCCGTTACTCGCCCTCTCCTGTGTGTCGACGCGCTGCCGCCGAACGACGCTGGTGCTCACTCAACGCGTGATTTCGCGTGCATGTAATCAGCGCTTTCGTCTTGGTGTTTGATAATTCAAGCTTCTGTTGCTCCCCCCCCCCCCTCACTTCCGCGAAGCACCAGAACCACGGCCTTCAGATGCTATGAAAGGGGCCCCTGAAGGGCTGTACAACTGGAGGAATACCATTCTCTTCAAAAGATGGGAAAAATGAAGGCTGAATCCCAAGGTCCTGAACTAGGACAGAGTGAGAGAGAGAGAGAGAAGAGAGAGAGAGAGAGAGAGAGAGAGAGAGAGAGAGAGGAGAGAGAGAGAGAGAGAGAGAGAGGAGAGAGAGAGAGAGAGAGAGAGAGAGAGAGAGAGAGGAGAGAGAGAGAGAGAGAGAGAGAGAGAGAGAGAGAGGGAGAGAGAGAGTTTATTTAAATCAAGAGGTGGGATTGTACTGAAGCGTGACGGAGGCGTCCTCAGTACAAGATGCCTTGAGCGCGGGAGGCATCGACAGCCCTTTGGGCCAGCAGAAGCTGGTTGTGCAGGCCGGTACTCGTTAAGACACCAAGGTATACGCTGCTATTATCAACTCGTTTACAACGTTGCGTGAGCGGCGGTACCTTAGTAATGTGACAAAAAGTGCGGGTGCAGGCGTTGGACACCGCTAGTACAGGTTTTGAGGAATCAAGGACCAGATTCTCAAAACTTTCCTACAGCGATAAATCTGCGTGTGTCCCGCACGTGATGGTCGAAATAATACAGCATTGGGCGAATCAACACCAGAACGGGGAAGTTGTTGGGGTTGAGGAACGTCAGCGCCAAAGACAACGAAAAACCATTACCGGGCCAAATTATAGCACATATGACATACTGGATAAGCTCCAGCGTGATTGCATCTCCACCCTGAAAGAACGAGGGGCTCGAGTAGGAGAAAGGGGGGAGAATGGTCTGGAAGACGGCAGAGGTGGAGCCGATACCTAAGCCTCGGAAGAAGATATGCCTGAACCTTCCCCACACGTCGCTGACGACGGGCCCACCAGTTTTTGCCGTCAGCGGATACATCGAGGATTTCGCAATTAATCCGCGGAAAAATAACAGTTGAGCAGAAAAATGAGTAACTTACCTGCTTGCTTCAATTTCTGGCGCCTGCCAGAAAAAACACGCTACCACTGCCTTGTGCAGCAGGAGGTTGGGAGGCCAGTGAAGTCCAGCCCCTAAATTTTCGAAGATACCTTAGTATCTGCCGCCACTTTTTAAAAGGTTCCGCTCCTCTCGGTTCCCCGATCCTACTAAATGCTGTTGCTACTTTCGAATACTCGACTCTCCTTCACTATTCGAAAGCAGACAATGCCGTATAGCAGCGCACCAACAATGTTATGCACACAGCTGCACCGACGTTTCCGTTGGTAGAGTTTTCGAAGCCTCGAGCCTTTTCCGTTTGGGAACAAGCTTTCAAAACCATGGCTGGCTTTCGGGGCTTCTGTCATAAGGCTGTTGAACTGTTTATAAAATGCAACGGCACGCGCACACACGGAGCACAGACACACAATCCATCTTGAAATGGTGTGCGTGCTTTTCTGTTTACCCAGCACGCGGTACGTAATACAAGAAAAAAAAAGGAATGGCTGCTCAGCGTCAGCAAACAAATACCTATAACAAGAATGTACTTGCAAGCACCCAAACGCCAGCGTTCTTTGGGAGGCCCGTTTTCAGCGCATAATGTGTATATCTCCAGTGTTTTGGCGGCGTGTGCACGGGTACCGCTGTGTCCTTGATGGGGGCTTATAGAGTGCGTCGCATATGTCTCGCTTCTCCTTGTGCGTCCGCGCTTTGCACGACGCATCACGATGAGATCTATATTCAATCAATACTTTTAGGATATGTCAATAAAGGTGCAGTTAGATCTGCGCCATAGGCTCACTTCGTAGCCGGAGAAGCGTATTGTAACAGAGTTGCTGTGGCTACGATTTCTGCTTTCCAAGCATTGAATGCCAACGAATAGAGCAAGATTAGCCTCAACGGTTTTACATCACCATAGCGCAGGAAAGACAGGCGCCACCTACAGTTGTCTGGCTTCAGTTGTGGGCGTGAAAGGTTGCGGCTTCTTGGTGTTGGTCAGTTTCAGCGAGAAGGCTAGACTGACAATGGTCCAATGTGCTTATTTGAATAAGCGCATGTCGTGGCCGGTCTGAACAGTTTGGTTTATTGCTTAAAGACATAAAAAGAGGATACGTTTGTTAAGGAAGAAATTGTGGGAGTTTTGGCAGAAGGGGACCCGAAGTCCAGAGCCCCGGATGCAGCAGCTGGTTCCCTGCCTCTCAATTACACCACGGCTATCTTAAGGTCACCAGCTATCTAAAGCTGCCTCCCATTTCCCCTGAGCATACCATTGGTCATGGATTTGTGGTTCACGAAGTATTGTGTTCTTAGGCGTACAAAGAAGAGAATGCCTCCATATATTTTCGGGAAGGGGAGTGTGGCAGTCGAGGTTGCAAGGAGCACGGTAGGGCAGTTCGCACGCTTATTGTTCAGCAACATGAACCTCTTCCAGAGCCTTACGCGCGGGTGTCCATGTAATTTCAACTTCCTTCGTTGTGTATGGGAGAATATTTCCGAAGGTATTCCGTCTGTAGTGGTGTTTGTAATGCTGTAATTTGAGTATCTATTTATGTTTATGAGTGTATTTGACAGTTGCGCTAGTTGGATTGCCATGAGGATGTGTGCAATTTCCGTTTGTTCCGTTCCTGTGTGGCCGGAAGGTGTCATGCACTCACAAATATTGCCAGAGTAATCCACTGCGACGATTGTTGCCTCTGTACTTTCGTACAATGTGGCGTCAGTGTATGATTTTGGCGCTTTATTCGAAGGAATTAGATTTTGGCTTCTCGACTGTTCTTGTGTAGGTTTGGATACAACAATTTTGGGCCGGGCAGAGTTTTTATGAGGAGTCACTGGATGGGTTTCGCGTCCGTCAAGGCGTACAGCTTCTTTTCCATGATGTGGGTGTAGGGGGGGGGGGGGGGGGGCGTGTAGCCCACAGCAACCCCTTCCCGGTTGAATCCGTCCCGTTTGAACCCAACCCCAAAACGCTCTTCCCGTTTGACCCGTCCCGTGCGCGGCCGTTCCCGAAACGCCCTTCACGTTTGGGCGCTGCCTGTTTCAACCCGTTCCCAAAACGCCCTCCCCGGTTCAGCCCACTCCCAAAACGCTCTTTTCATTTGAACTCGTATCCTTACAACCCGTTCGATTTTCCGAAAATATGCGTTTCCGTTTTTGAAAGTGTTGCCCAAAATGTGCATCCAAGGAACGGGTCATGCAATACTGTAAAAACGTAGCAGCTCTGTAATTTAGCATATGGCCGATATTTCCAACCGATAAAAGTTTGCGAATGCCTGAGGCCGATAATGTGCTCTTGAAGCTTTTTAGTGAAGCAAATGCTTTCGCATTTTTTGTTCATCTGGCTTCTTTACGGCATCAAAAGGTTTGTTCGATCATTTATGGCTCCTCAGAAAAGAAACAATCGCTCTGAAACAAAGTATCTCGATAGACTTTTTCCCGTACCGGTGCTTCCAGCGACCACCACGGCGAACTAGCCAGTTAGGGCCGGGAAGATTTCGATTTCACTGTCGAAAAACTTGGCAGCGAAACATCCTGAAATGGGCGTGGGTTCAGATTCCGTAAGTTGCGTGCTTTATTTTTAATTATCAAGGAGCGGGAGCCCGAGTGGAAATGAAAATACCGTAAGGGCCATCTGAAAAAACTGCGCACATTGCATGTCATGCATGTCTGTTCCGGCATTTCAAAGAAAATATCTCCAGCTAGCAGCTGGTTCGGCAAAAAATGTTTGAAGTATTAGATGGATGACTGCCTAAATGTTAGGCACTCTACTTTTCCACGTACTGCGTGCCCACCTTTGTATTATCCTTAAAAAAGTACACGGAAAAGCGTAAAGCTTGGGGTGTTCTTAACGCCTGGATAAAAAATATGTGCGAATCATTTCCTCCAAGGGAGAAGTTCACGTTTAGACTTCAATGGCCATTTTTTACAGACATTTGCACATAGAGTGACCGTTAGCCCCAAATTAAAAGTAATCGTAAGTCCACTGACCGCGTTCATAAAATACGCTTATTATTATTTAGATTTGGTAATTATATTTCGCGAGATTTTTTACCGCGTAGAAATAAAACATTGGCCCTTTACTACCCCTACCAAATTGTTAATTGTATTTGGTAAACGATCCAACTGCGTTTCCGCTACGATGCGAATACAAACTGGCCCAGCGCCCACAGGAAGAGGTTCTATTATATTAATTCCCGTACTTTTCTTCTCTTTTGGGTGCTACATATAAAAAGAAGCGCATGTGCATTCGTATATAGAACAATTCAATACTTCGAAAGTCCCGTGCAACCGTCGGGACTGGAACCCACACCGCTGCAGGAATATGCATGCGCGCAACACGCTCCAGACCGCTCGACCAACGCCGAAGCAGACTGAAGGGCGCAGTTTCAGCTGTAATTCAACAAGTAGGACCTAACGCACCAAACTACCTGTTGTTTTGTTAATTTATACCACGTATCGTAAAACCAACTACTGCAATAAGTTTGTGCAGAATAAAATGTCTTGTCTGTACTTTGGTTCCGCCAGCAGTAACAGTTTCTTTACTGTGGAATATGTGTGACATAACTTCAATTTAATTTTCAGGTTATGTCGGACGTAAGTGCATTTTTTTACTTTGGGTTACGTCGGACGTAACACAAAACATTGTGTTAAGGTACAGTCGGATGTAACTTTAATTTTAAAAATTGCACGCCTCGGTACGAGTCACCCGAGTAACTGGGTCCGTTATTCCGAAAAGGGACTAAATGGGAAAATACGAAACGGGAAAGGAGTTTTGCACCGAGTTGAAGCGGGAGAGAACAAACGATAAGTTCGAAATGGGAATGGCTTCAAAAGGGAACAGGCGAAATGGGAAGGGGCGAAACGGAAAGGTCATTCTGCGCCGGGTTGTAACGGGAGGGAACAATCAGAAAGATTGAAATGGGCATGTTTATGGGAATTCTTTCAATAAACAGCCGCTTTTTCACGTTAGCAGAGTGGCTGCCCTGGTGTCTTCAAAGGTGTTATAAAGACCGAATTTCAAAACCCATTCGGCGATAATGAAAATTGGGATGTCAGCCTTATACGCTGTCATGATGAAGGCGTTTATTTATTCGGTGAGTGTCAGTTTGTTATTAGACCAGCCGCACGATATCGGGCTCATTATCAGTACCTGTATGAGTCATCTTTTCTTCTTACACTCCTGCTGTTCCCCTGGTTAAGCGTTTCACAATGCGGCGCAATTTAGTTAACATTTTCTTGATTTCTGCAATTGTAAGAACGGCCCTGCCGAAGGCCATGTCAAAGATTATCGCGGGTGCATTCTCTGGGATGACATCCCTAAATATTTTAGGGGATTTTTTTTAACTCGGGTAATTTTTTAAGCTCTTTTTAAAGGTGAAATTCCTCGTTTGCCCCACACACCTTGCAGCGGTGACAGAGCAGCTGAAAATTTGAAACGTAAATTAAATAATAGTGTAATTAACGCCACATAATGGATTTAATTGACTACTAGAAGGCATTTTAGTTTGTTTTGTTCATATTCTAGGCTATCCTTGATTTTTGAGGCACTGGCGGTAAAATTATACCCCCTTGTTTACTTGGGTGACACAATGTTGGTGCCGGCATTTGTTACGATGGGAAAGCCGCTTTGATATGATGGCGTCTGCTGCGGGCGCGGCTGGTGACGATCTGGCGAGCATTCTACCACCCAGAGAGCGTCGAACAAACTTCACTGCGCAGGCGCAGCGCCTGCTGAATTCATGTATCCTTTCTGTCGTCTCGGCCGTACTATAATTGTCCATCTTTCCACATTTCAGTAACTGCTGCCATAGAGTTTCTCAGTAAGTATACTAGAGAGTAAACTGCGCCTGGTAATCAATGTCGTCGGGGGTTTATGGGAAGACCCCCCTTTTTGGCTTTGGCTTGGCGTTACAATTGGATTCTTAAGCGGTTTTGGGGATTTGCTTTCTTCACTAAGCATTAACACGTCTACGAGCTACGAGGAAGTTGAAATCCTTCCTTGTTCTGTAGTACCCATGTTCGGTGAAACAGCAGGCAGTGCGTGATCGCACCTGAAGTTGGTCATGCCGCAGTCGAAGGACGTATGACTGAGCGGTAATATGCCGCCGCGAAATTTGTTGCCGACGAAAAAAATAAACAAGAGGTACTTCGACGAAGACAAGATACGACAGATACGGGCGCCTGAATCCGCCCTATCTTGTCATCGTCCACGACTGCTTAACCCCACGGTTTCTTTTTTAGATGCGACTGCATCTCATTCACTCGCCTTGTAACTGCATCCGGCGTCGTCGGCGTCCGCCCCTCCCCCATTCTCCTCGCCACGCGAGCTGCGCTCTCCGCCGCTCACCCCCTCTCCTCTCCGATGCCCCTCTCTCGCGAGGGGCATTGGAGTGGATTCGAATGGATTGGATTGGCTTGGCTTGGCTTGGCTTGGCTTGGATTGGATTAAAGTGGATTGTGTTGCGTCATAGCCGCGGCAGACGCACTGGCGCCGGCGCATGTGCAGTACTCTTTCTTCCGCGGTCTCCTGTCCTTCGGGCGCGCTGCGCATATAACCGGTGTGCCGCTCTCCGGCGGCCTTTAGGTCGACGGTTGCTCTCCGCTTGCGCTTGAACCCCCCTCAGCGTCGCATCACACCAGGGTTCCCGCGAGGGGAGGTGGGCGTAATTTTCTCGTTAAACTACAGCTGACGGTCACGGTGGTACTTGTTTTAACCATGAAATGCCTCTAGCTTCAAAACTTCAGTGCCGGGATCGGCCTTGAGATCCTCATGGTGCAGGAACAGAAAGTTGCGATCATGACGGTGGACATACCAGGACATGACATGGTCAAAGTAGTCTCCGAAATCAACTTAACATTTCAGATAAAGGTCGGAGTACTCCTCAAACTATCCTTCAGCGAAGTCGTACCCAGTGAAACCTTTCGTGTGGTGAAAAAAAGGAAACTCAGGCGTCCTTGGAGTTTCTGATAGACACAAACATACTTGGCTTCACGACTTTTCGGGACAAGTCTGTAGGGGAGGTGTGTCTTGATCAGCCAGGTCGCTTCTTTTTGACCACGTCTTCGGCTCAGAGACTTCGAGACACGGCGTTGTCCTGTAGAATTCCAGAACGCTTGGAAGTGGAACTCCGTCGTGGAAAATAAGGTAGCTGCTGCAACCATATATCGTTCCGCTCTTGGGATACGTGGCAATGAAAAGTTCATCAGCTGTCGGTTTGTACTGAAGTGCGGAACGAAAGAGCTCTGGGGAGATATAACGGACCAGCCTGAACCCGTCGATGTATCAATATAAGGGTCCTCGGGGAGCTCTGAAATCCATCTTTACAGCAAGTAAACCTGCGTGTCTTGCGAAACTTGAGTGAAATTTTGGGGCCTGAGGATATGAAAAAATGATATGAAACACTGAAGGGCCCCCAACGGCAAATATTCATCATCATCATCATCACCAGCCTATCTACGCCCACTGCAGGGCTTTCGAAAATTCGGTTCGATTAATTATCTCTAGTCTATTATAACGACTAAAATTTGACTTCAGCGAAATCTGCATTTTTCTTGTAATGCAGGGCGTCACGTAGTCGAGAATGGTGCGAGGTTATGGCTTTTAGTAAAGCTTTTTGAAGCGACCTAGGGCTCCACAAAAAAGAACAAAATTTAAATCGAAGAACAAATTTCGAACAAGCAGTCAAAGTGACTTGCACATTTGAGAGTCGGCGAATCGAATGGTGCGACAGTTGGTCTGCCCGCACCCGTCTTTGAGCGAAGTACTTTCTGTAACCGTGCATTCGAAACGGGATAATTGCCGACCATACCAAAGCCCTCTGAGCAAGTTGTGAACGGGTTGCACTTGTTTCCTACGAAAGAACGTTGCCGGGCTCGCTACAAGTACGTAAAATCAACCGAACCTCCAGTTTAAGCACAGCATATATAAGACTATGCACAGACGAACGCTAACACAGAAAAAAAGAAACAATCACAAAGCATCGTTCGTGGAACTCTCAACGTAAAGAAAGAGAGAGAGAGAGAGAGAGAGAATAAACATCTTTAATTTGAAGCTTAATAGTGCAGGATGGTGAGAGCACCACCGGTGGGGGGGGGAGGGGTGAAGGAAGAAAAAATTTGGCGCGGCTTGAACTAGTGGTGCAAGGCTGGAAAAACAGTGGAACTGGGGGTCGACCTAGCTAGCGTTTTCCGGTTTTACTAGGCTTTGCAAAGTTTTCTTTGGTTTTGCGATGTCCTTGCACTGGAAGATGGGCGGGATGGGTGGTGCGAACGCCTCGCGTATACCTTGCATCGCAATCACCCGCTTCTCCTAGTCGCGAACGGAACTCATCGCACACAAGTTAGTGTCAAACCACACCCTATCGCAGACGCGACAGCTGTGGCCAAACTGGGTGCTAAGGAATTCGCGCCGCTGGAACCGGCCGCTCGCGGCAACCATGGATTTGCGGGCTTGACGTTGGAAGTTCTCCATTACCCGAGTCCGGAGTCATTTTGCCGGCGATTCCGCTAGTACTCCACATCACGAGCGCGGTACGCGGGATATTCATGCTGGGCGCGTAATGACGAGACGCTGCGTATCGCCGACACGGAAACACGGCGCTGCGTCGGCGCAGTGACGTCATTGCTAGGTGAGGCTTGGCTCCGCCCGCGAAGCTGCGAGAGGGTCGTTCCGAGTGCCTCGCACTTAAAGCAAAGCTTTACTACTTCCGTCCAGCGATTTCGCAGAGGATGCGCAAATGACCTTTTGACCGGAGACACACCCCCGGTGACACATCCCTCGAAGCGCATCGCCTGATTCGCCGGGGCCGCTGTTGGCGCCTGCGGGCGCCGACAGCGGTCGCCACCACCGCTGCGGCAGAGGCAGCCAACCGCCCCCGCAGCCTCCCATGCACGTGCGCTGGGTCGTTTCGGGCAACGTGACTCGTCTCGCGCCCGGCGAAGAGAAACGGTGCATTCGCCATGAATGAACGCTGCGTTCGCCCGGCCTCCTGTGAACATTGCATAGAACCGAACGGCTTTGAGACGTGGTCGGCAACACAGCTACATCAAAGGTTAACCAAGTGAAACCAAGACTAAACCAGACTAAGCCAAACTTTTGGTTTGCATATCCAAAGTTAGCGGAGCTAATCCGCAGCCATTTGTTTCTTCGTATTTTTTTGCTAACGCCACCGGACCAAGCTCAAGCTTAAACAGCTGCGCTGTTAAAAGAAGGGCCAACCGAATACAGAATGTGATACCAACTCTGAAACCCGGCTATCGACATTTATCACAGCACTCATGAATTATAAACAACTGGACCTCCTGCGTCGTCTCGTCGTATGGCGTTCGTAAAGGCGGGCTTATATACTGACGTTTTCGGCGCACTGCCGAACGGCGGGGTGATCGGCGACGACTCGTTGGATAGACCTCGCCATCCAGAACATTGAACCCATCGGTAGTTGAGTTTGTACGACGCCTAACGCACCGGCCCGATGCAGCAGACTCGTGCGCAGCTAAGCTCTTCTAGAAAGAAACAGCTCCGCAAAACCCCAACTCTCCACATCTGGATGTAATGCTGTAATGCGATGAGCTAACAAAAATACATAACTATCCTATCCTAGAAATGCTTTTTCGTGCATCGAGTACCACAAAACAACGTCCAATTAACGAGGATGATTGATTATTCTGCGGTTTAACGCGCCGACGCAACGCAGGCTATGAGGCGCGCCGGAGTAGAGGGCTCCGGATTAATTTTGACCACCTGGGGATCTTTAACGTGTGCCGAAATCTCGTACACACGGGCGTTTTTGCTTTTCGCCTCCATCAGAAAAGCGGCCGCCGCGGCCGGGAATCGAACCCGCAACCTCGTGCTCAGCAGCGCAACGCCTTAGCCACTGAGCCACCGCGGCGGGTGACTTCCAATTAACCTCCCCAGAGAAGAGTTTTAACAAAATCGTTCCGTCCTACACTGACAAACATGCTCCCGCGTATTCAAGCCCTGACAATCGCAATCGAACGTTTTTTTTATTTCGTCACACCTGCGTTTAACACTGAATTGCAGACACTGAATTGCAAAACGGGCTGCTGAATTGCACTGAATTGCAGAACGGGCTGCTGGGCCCGTTCCATAGCTTCGACTCCGCTTCCTTTCCTGCCGATGCCTCGTTGAATGCACCCGGCTATCACACTGACCCGCTCAGCATCACATTTTCAGGCCACAGCCTCCGTGTGTTTAGGTAAAAATGGATCTCAGAAACCCCGCATATTTTTCTCTACCGTCCCTACACGGTCAGGTGACGTCGATGGCGACAACAGAGTGCAATTCCGTAGGATGGCGATAAGCAGATTGAGAGCACAATATGAAACCATGTCTCATAAATATTAGGACAAATTGCATAGTTACGAGATGCGATAAGTTAAAATCGTGAACGGTCAATTTTTATCAAACCTCGTTTTTGCAGGCCTGTGTGACGCCATTGGGTTAGTTGGCAAGGCAGCCACTGAGGTAGCCTGGAGTTTTTACTCCTTCCGTACTCAGTAGAGAAGGCAGGCTTCTAAAGTGCCTCCGTATAGTGAAACAAAACTTCGCAATGCAATGGCGCATACCGTTTCTTCAGTTCGACTTCGCTATAAGGAGAAGGCTTTGTAGCCAAACCACCCACCCCCTTACCCGTGAGAACAAGGCGTACACCCATCTTCAACTTGCCAGTTCGTTACACCGTGCGATGTACAAAAACGGGGTTTAAGGCCAGCGCCATTTGTCGGCACAACTGAAAGCCAAGAAAAGTTACGCTGGAATAGTATCGCCACTCCCTCGTTTCAAGGCGCTACAAGTTTGTACAGCTTTTTCTTAACCTGCCATTCCCTTAACTCAGCATGCACAACATGCGAAACGTTTAATTACAGGTATTGTTTTAAAAGAGCCTTCACTCAAAAAAGTGTTTTTACTTTGCGCCCAAATCACAAAACTCGAGTAATACTTACCTCTGCCAAGCTCATTTTTCGCTTTAAAATGTGTATACAAAATCAATGCACTACTCTAAAAAGAAACTCCAGAACACGCTTTCGCTTCAAGATAGGCATAGAACTTCTGGCGTCACTAGGATCTTTTTTTTTTTACAGTTAAAGGTTTTTTTCCTATGTTGACGGTCCATTCTGCAGAAGTTCACAAAATCAATTTCCTGCCTTGATTGATTGATTGCGGGGTTTAAAGCGCCGAAGCTACAGGCGGGCTATGAGGCGCGCCGCAGTGGAGTTCTCCGGATTAATTTTAAGCACCTCGGAATCTTTAACGTGCGGTTAAATCTAGACACACCGGTGTTTCGATTTTACCCTCCATAACGAAAGCAGCCACCGCGGCCGGGATCAGCAGCACAACTCAATAGCCATTGAGCCACTGCAGCGGGTCCGGCCTTGAATAAGTAAATAATGAAACAATAAAATAACATTATTGAGCGCCGAACGAAAGCAATTTGAATGAACAGGTTAAAAAATACTACTGGCAAATATATTTCAGGTGCAGAATATTCTTTACAGGAGGGGTCTTGGTTGTTGCACGAACAGCCTTCTGCACTCTGCACCTGAAGCGGAGAAGATAAACGCCGGTTTCGACAACTTTTATTTACCATTGCTAATGCGTTTTAACATGAGCACTATTTTCGACAAAGCGACAGTTGTTGGACAGAAAAACAAGTGTGCAACGTATGAAGCACCAAATAATGCGCACTGTTCAAGCGGAAAAAGTTCCATTCGTTCGCTGTAAAATTGCGATCGTTTTCTGAAAACACAACCTTTTTATATAGCTTCACTCTATATTAAGGCACAGATATGCGGAAGAAAGAGTGTCAGTAGCTCTGGAGATCCGTAATATTATGTGAAAATTCGAAATATAGTCGTGTAGACGCTCCCAACCAAGCTTCACATAACGCCATGCTTTTTCCACGTGTCTATTAAATCCGTCTGGGAGCATCGCTCTAGAATCTTCTGCTCCAGTCTGGCATTCTGTTCCTGCGAAAAGTGATTTTTCCAATCTCCTACGATGCCCTTGCGAATGAAGCTGGCCGTAGAGGGATTCTTCTGAGAAACCTCATGAAACACCTTCAAGCCCTCCGGTGCGTCCTCTTCAATAGGTTTGGTAAAGAAGTTTTTGAAGTTTTCCGTAGCGTGAACTTGCATAGACTTCACGTCGCTGAACTTTATGACATTTTGGAGGATCTCTTCGTTTTCAAGAAGCAGCTTGTAATACGCCTCGTCGAAGAACTGAGCGATCTTGAGCACGTTCTCTCTCGGCTGGGCCTTCATGTCCTCGTAGTGAAGGAAGAGGACGTTGGGGTCTGCACGGTGCTTGTACCAATCCAAGACGTGGTCGAAGTAGTCCCCGTAGTCGGTTTGGCCAGAGATGAACACCTCGAAGTAGTCGTCGAACTTGCCGTCCGCGAACTCGTATCCCGTGAAGCCTCGCGTGTGATGGAAGAACGAGACGCACGTGTCCTTGGGGTTCCGGCAGACGTAGAGGTACTTGGCTTCTGGATGCTTCGGCATTAAGTGGTAAGGAAAGTGAGTCTTGATGACTCCGGGCCGTACCATTTCCCGAACGCTGTCCGCGCCGAGCATCTCGATGAAGGGACTGCTCTTGAAGAAGTCCAGGGCGCTGGCTGGTGGTACGCCCTTGTGAAAGATAAGGTAGCCGATGTGCTGCGTCCACGTGGTTCCGCACTTGGGGTACGTGACGACGAACTTGTCGTCCGGCTGGACTTGGTAGCTGAGCGCAGAGCGGAGCATTTCGATTGTGAAGTTTTTGCTCAGCCGGATCACCCCGTCCATATCTTGGTACAGTGGGCCGTTCGGGATGCACACGTTGACGGCCATGGTGGGTTTTTTTTTTCCCCTCTTCAGTCGGTGAGACGTTTTGCTGAGTGCCTTGGTGAGCTTCGTTGACTGCAAAATTTGAAAGAAATGTGGTCATGTCTAGTTTCACTTTTGACCGTACAATGTGAAACACTGGGCAAGTTTGAATCGCGATGATAAACCTTTTCCGGAAGAAAACCAACAGTAGGAGTGTTCAAAGGCGCAAACAATCGCAGGTTTCATTCCACAGGTGGTTTGTGCATTGTCGGTTAGAAGTACGTTACAAACGTCAGGTTAAAATGGTTTTTGCTCGACGAATCTACACCTAGGAACCGGAACAAGCCGTAGTGGAGGGCTACTGATTAATTTAAACCACGTTGCCTCCTTAAAGTGCACCGAAATGTGGAACCGCGGGCGTTTTCATTTTTCGCCTGAGGGAGAAGAAAGAATAAAACTTTATTTAGTTGCCAACTTGAGTTGCTAGGTGTCAGCCAGAAGCCCCTGGGCTCTGGCAGCGTTTTCGGCCAGTTGGACGGCCGAAAATTGGTCCCCCTAAAGCAGAAAAGTTCCCGTGACGAGAAGGATTGCAGCCGTGTACTTGGGCTCAGCAATACAACGCCTAAACTTCTGAGCCAGAGTGGCGTCCAACGCTGACTTCAGTCTTGAAAAAGGACCCTATCCTTGAAATCTTCCTGATGTTTTGCCGGTAAATCCCTCGTTAAAGTATAGTTTTATAAAGTGTAGGAATATTTGGAAGACCACACACAGTAACCGAGTGACTGATCACTAAGATCACTGGAACTTCCCACCAGGGGAACTTGCAATACTTTCAAGGGGAACTTGTGGTCCATAATAGATTATGAAAGCGTAATAATAATCGTACATCACCCGCCATACGAGTGAAACGGCTCGTAAAAGTGAAAATACTGAATTTTTAACTGCAAGCATGTTGAAGTATCCAACCAACCCGTTCAGTTTATACATAAGCAATCGTTCCCCGTTCCACAATACGGGGCGGTACATAACTGAAAACAATATACCGCAGAGATAGACGCAGATGCATTCATAACTCATCAGTTGCGTTTTAGACAGTTTTATTTTCACGTGAGAGTTTGGGCGACTTGGTACTCCATTGAATTAATGCTTACAGCGCGAACATTTAGACGAACGACAAAACAGAGCGGCTACACGGACAAACTCTCTCTCGTCCTTCGTCTAATTATTCGCGCTGTAAGCATTAATTTATTTTCACGAGCGTACAGAGTTCACGTACGCAAATGTGAAAAGTATACCTAGCCCATGCGCATGTAGTTTGAAACAATTAGTTTCACGTACCGACGCACTCCGCGCGTAGGGCCATTCGATGTACGCGCTCTCCTTCCAAAGCTTCGCGTTACTCCTAGCGCCGTCTAGTAGAAGACACATATTGCTTGTGATCTCGCGAGCCTGTTGCTATCACGACGACAAACGCTACTTCGACAGGCTTAGCAGCTAAAAAATCGCTCTTTTATACAAAAAGCAAAGCTGTTTGACGATTTAAACTTTAGGTGAGTGTAAGAATGGGGAAATTGAAGACGAAATTACCAGCTTAGAACAAGACATCGCACCGATGTATTAGCGACTAAGCTGTTTTCGCTACGAAGCGGTAGGGCAGGCTTTCGCTATATAGGCCAACTCTACGTACGGAAGCAACGCGAACGCTGCAACGCAAAAATTCGCATCTCACGTACGTCCGTGAGACTCACATAGGCCCTTTGCGTTCTGAGCATGCGCACTGGTCACCCGGGAAATTTCTACGCACGTGGAGCCTCTATGTACGTCAAACTGAAACTGTCCATTGTTAGGGAGATATAATGTAAGCCAGAATAAATGGATATCGATCGAAACACCTTACGACGCGCACTCGTAGCTAGCATTTCGCACATAATTAGAGAGTTTTAGAATAACGCGCGCAGCCGTATGCAGACAGTTATCGAACGCTATTCATTTGCGTTGCTCACACTGCGCATGCGCCGCGCGCTAAGCCTCTTCTGCGCTTAGCGACGGAAGCGTGCGTACTGCAGGCCGCTTGCGTTTCCAACATGGCGGCAAGTAGCGCGACAACCATCCCCGTTTCCGGTCTTCTGTGTGCAGTAATTTGTTTCCGATGGACCAAGTTCTTTGCTTCTGTATTTTTAAATATGTCGAGTGGTTAGCAACGATGCCCTCGCGCGGCTCGCGCGCCTCGTGACATCTCTTACTGCCCGAACGAAGCTTTATAGTCAGGCCAGCGATTGAAGCTGTGTGTGGTGTGTTGTGGACGCGTTTGCTTCGCAATGAAGTACAATGAGTGGCTTCTGCGGGTGGACAGCGCCTCCCATGCTTTAGATTATCTTTCTCGAGCGACGTGCGACTTAACCTCGCATCGGGTATGTACAATGTGCGTGGCTAAAAGCCTTCTCGCCGCCAAGTGACTTGCTGTTCGCCCCCGCAAACCGCGCGCGAGGTGAGTTCCGGATTTGCGACGGGCAGGAGGAGGCAACCGATCGCCTGTCAACCGCGGTTCAGACTTGCAATGCATGTCGTGACGTTGTGTTCGTTCGAAACACATCTCTGTATTTTTTTTTGAAGTTGAATAAAATGTTTGCGTCATACCCGGGCATTCGGTTCAGGGCGTTCTGTGTGATTGCACGAGAGAAGTGCCACGGGGGCTTCAAAGCTTTCCTAATGGAATATACTCAGGTAAGAGAATATTTATGTGTTATGGCTGTGTTGCATTCAATACTAACCGCAAAGCGTTTGTTAGCACTTGTTTGAATAGTCGTAAAATGTCCAAGCACACCGCCACACCGCTGGCAGATCATATTTCTTGTGAGGGATTCGTTTGCTGTCGTCTGAGTTCTGGCTTTCACTCGCAAGCAGTTTCCACTTTGATCGTTGACGCTTTAACTTTGATTGCAGCGGTTTGGACTTCGGCACTTTGCCATTTGATTTTTGAAGGCAAGAAAGATTCGCGTTCCAAACATCGTCTTCGTTAAGCAGAGGGGATCTGATTTTTTTTTCTCTGGCCCAACCACCCGTCTCGCTCAACAGAGAAATGGACGTCTAGAAGAGTGTTGGCAGGCGCGTTAGGCTTGAACAGGAAGGGAATCTTGAGTTTGTACGCGCCACAGGCTATGAGTGGGCCATAGACAGGCCGCGAGGACGAAGAATGCTACACGCGTGGTGGAGCTTGATGAAAAAATGTGATGACTGAAAGGGCACATAAAATTGTATGACTCGGAATGAATGTGCATTTATCACTACTACTGAACGTTCGTATTCAACGCGTTAGCGAACGTTACGCGATAAGTTAAAAGCTTGTCACATACAGGCTCATTTTTTTATTTTCTGTGCATTCCGTGCAAGCCATGAGGTTACACTAAATAAATACCATAAATCAACGTTTCGTTCACGCGGAGAGATAATTGCCGTTGGACTTTAAGTACATCAGACATTCCCCAGTGCTTTCCACCAACAAGAATGGACCGCTTTCATAAATTTTGTTTCTTGTTCATTGTAACCCCTCCCGCTTCAGCCGCTAGGACAGGCTAAATAGATAAAGAAACCCGTCGTTCTAACGCAGAGATAATTGCGGTAGTACGCCAGGTGCGTTGCGAATTCCTCACTGTTGTCCTCTACCGGGAACAGTAACCCAATTCATAATTAGCCATCTCCTCTGGAATTTTTTATTTCAAGAGGCGAGCGGTACAATGACTGCATGCCGAACCCCGTGTACCATGAAATAACTGCCATATATCATTATTTGTCGTCGCCAGCGATGTAAAGGTGCAGCAGAAAAAGATTAGCCCGTGTAATTGATATGACCGGAGTGGCGTATTCAACACACCCCGCGCTATCGCTCTCGAGCTCCCCGATAGCGATAGTTCCCGTGTGCTCTCTGTATAAAAGCGAGGGTGACCGGAAAAGAGAAGCGAGTCGTATAGGCCCCATTTTGAAAGATGCCTTATCCGCGCAGGGTTGCGCTCCCATCTGTCCCTGGTGCGTCAATTTTCAAGTGAGCTGATTCTCACAAGTATCTTATCGAAACGTTGTTCTTATCTTCCCCTTTTGGGGGGAGAAGTGCACCACCGTGACGGCGCACGTGCACCCTCTTATCTTGCTGTTTCTATTGTTTGCCTGGGCGTTGGGAAATGTGACATTTTCTTTATCGCTGCTTTCCTCCAAAGCCGATAGTTTACTGCCGAAGGTTCGGTGAGGCAGTGCAAAGGCAAGCCACCACGAAAGAAGCTGCGAATTACCAAAGTGTGCAAGGCGCCCTCTCTCTTCAAAAGCGACCTCGGGAATCAAACACCTCTCTATTTACCAAGATGTGTTTTTTAACTGCGCGTACTTTTACGACGAAAATAATTTCACTGTGCTTTCAACGGTCGAAAATTGGCAAGAGGAAAATCGCACTACACGTGTACCTAAAAAATGGTCGACCCATTTAATTCGATCGTTATTTTTAAGGACGAGTCGTGCTTTCCCTGCTAGTCCTATTTATTGTTTTATGTTATTGTGAAAATTTTCCTATGAATTGTACGTGTATCGAGCTGTGACTTTTGTTTTGTGCCACTATGTACCACAATGGTTCAGTCCCCCCTCCGCGCCCCCCTCTTATGTAAGAACCGATTTGGGGCCCTTCAGTGTAGGATAAATGAGGATGATGAAAAGCATTTCGAATTTTTGAAAGATACGCAGCAAGTGTCGCTGATTTTATGAAACTCGCCGCTTAATATCGCAATTCACTGTAATGCAAATATTTCGGAAATCAATCCCGTTCCTGCAGGAGCGTGTAACACGTAACGATGAACGACACGCCCCGAATGTTTTCTTCCACGAAAAAAGAAAGAAAAAAACTATGTAACAGTTTTGCAATTTTCAGAAATACAAGCCGGGAAAAGCAGCTGCTTTAGAGGCAGAAATGTGTAGTGTATTTGCAATAGTCGCACAATATAATAAAAGCAGTGACAAGCAGACGCTGTAGTGGCTTTCGAGGGATATATCGCCTGCTGTGACATTCTGTACGGGCGGAAGCAGAGGCAAAACCATCGGGCCCTCAAATCCTTTCTATTCGGCATCCAGGGCCGTTTGTATGGAACGAGGCTAATTACACTTTACGCAGTTGCCTTATTTTTACCTACCGTTAAATTGGCCACCGCTCCCATTTTCAAGGATGTTGACGTGTCACCACTCTTATTATTATTTTCATATTTATAAGCCGCATACGTATGTGTTTTTTTTATTTGGCGCAGGCGCAGTGCTATTATAAAAAGAGAAACTGCATAAAATTTATTTTCTCAACTGAAACAAATAATCCCGGTTTGAAACACATTGTGGCAATACGCAGATTCCGTTACGGTGCGCCGTGCATTGCTTTGTAAAGCCTATTACGGCCTATCGCAGATGAATTTGTCGGTGTTGCAGGAAAATTTTGATAAAATACCGCCATCGGTTTTGTGTTAACCTTTTCCCGTCACAGCTCCACGAAGCTTGCGCAACTTTGACGTAGGCTCTGACCTTGACGATCAGCCACTTTGCCACTTCGCGCTGTCGCAACACAGGCGATGATGTGTGCCGTAGTGGAGGGAATTTTGACCACCTGGGGATCTTTAACGTGCGCCGAAATCTCGTACGCACGGGCGTTTTTGCTTTTCGCCTTCATCAGAAAAGCGGCCACCGTGGCCGGAATTCGAACTCGCGACCTCGCGCTCAGCTACGCAACG
The DNA here is from genome assembly GCA_013339765.2 of Haemaphysalis longicornis. Classification (NCBI taxonomy): domain Eukaryota; kingdom Metazoa; phylum Arthropoda; class Arachnida; order Ixodida; family Ixodidae; genus Haemaphysalis; species Haemaphysalis longicornis. The sequence goes on from CM023456.1 coordinate 46,605,437, forward strand.
CCTTAGCCACTGAACCACCGCGGCGGGTCATTTTGCCGTTTTCGTTTGTACGTATTGCAATTTTTTACGTTTTACTACTCCTTACGTCCCGTCCAACACCCACCCCACTACTGGAAACAGCCCTGCGCCACCTTACGCGCTGCTATATTCACACTTAAAAATATCATGACTGTGTGAATGCATCCGATGTTCTCAGTGCTAAAACTGAAAATTGCAGAGGATTTTAGCGCCCCAAAGTACTGCCAGACCTATAAAATAGTTGGGTTATTCTTTGACACAGCAAACAAGACATAAACGTATGCAGATGTCCAGCCCTCACCCCCCTTAACGAGGGTGTGTATATGCATAAGAAAACACGTGAACGTTTCATGTTTCAGCACGGAGTTGATGCCTACGGTTCCGGCAAGCTCTTTGTCCGAACCAGGGACGTAGCGAAGGGAGCTCAACCCCCCTCTTCCCCCCCGGGGCTAGTGTTCGTTTTGGCCAAACTACTCCCTTCCCATAAACCATAAACTCCTCCCACCCCCACCTTTAACATTTTTTTGGCAACGGTCCTGGTTCGAACAGCAAGATTTGATATACTCTACTTGTACTAAATACTCAGGTCGTATAAGTTAAATGTTGGCCGTCAATCCCCTAACAATCAAACAGAAAGAAAAGGCACAATTCGTTTTGTCATGTGGATTTCTCGGCCGTCATTAGTTTCCTTTTACAGCCTCTTTCCGGAATTAAGTATTTTGAAGTCCCCACGTTTTTAACCGGTTTAGCCCTGGCCAATCCCCCCTTGTGGGTACGTGCCAAAAAATTGAGGACATCATCATCATCATCATATATTGCATGTAGAGGGGGGATTAAAAGAAATGCGAACAGCGGAGCTCACATCCTCTGACATATGCTGCACCGTCCGGCTGCAAAGTCAGTAAACTGCGCACATGCGCACTTGTTTGACAGCGTTTTAGAGTGCGGCCTACATTTATGGGAAATGCTTGATCAAGAAGCGACGCCGGTCGTTTATTTTGAGGCGCCTTTTCACGCTGCGTCGGTACTGAGCAGGGTGATCGTCGAAGGGCATCATGGCTGTGCATGCAGCGATATTGTCTGCTTGCATGTAGAAGGCGTAACGTGACTAAAGAAAACACTTGACAATCCCTAAATGAATGTAAAGCAGAAATTCTATATTTTGCCTTCCATGAACATAGCAGCTTCTACCGCAAACGCACTCACACACGTACAGCTCCGAAGCTGTTCATACCCACAGCCGAAAGCTTTGCAGCACACTTATTCGTTGAGCTGGCATTAACATGCTCAACTGTTGATCAGTTGTTTTGCACCATAAAAAAGTAGCGTATATTTTTTTAAACCCCCGTGGGTATGCCTTGCCTGCAAATCGCGCTAAAGTTCCGCCCATTTCATATAGCTTAAAAACTTTACCTGGTTCGCATAAAGATTAAAACATCACGACTTGCGCCAGAATCGTCAAGAGTGCCATCTCTCAAAGATCAGATAGCTGTTGCGCCATATTACGCACTGTACCTGCAATCAGCCTGCTTTGGCTCCCGAATGTAAAGATAATAGGATGCTCAGTGGCGACAGAGCATAAAAACACGCCTCGAAATAAATGAGTGGCGTCGCTTCTTCATCAAGCATTTCTTCTAGCAGTAGGCCACTTTCAAACGCTCTGACAGAACTACGCATACCCGCAGTTTACTGACTTTGCAGCCAGACGGTGCAGCATACGTCGGAGGCTGTGCGCTCCACTGTTCGTATTCTTTTAAACCCCCCCCCCCCCCCCCCCCACCCCCGTACGTACAGCCTTTGCAAGAACTTTCTCGGCCAGATTAAAAGTTTCCTGGCACGAAGAATTAGAAGCAGAAACTTAACCGTTCAAGTGTGGGATCAGATCAGAAAAAAAAAAAAAAAAAAACTATTTCTGACACTACGCAAAAAAGGTGCTCGCGCCAATTTCGGGGCATAAAGCATTTCAATCTGACCAGAGAGGAAAGTTTGCATTTCAAATTCTTTGTGGCAAAATAACTTTTGCCATGGTATAGAAACATTTGACAAAGAATGTGCGTCGAGACTCGAGAGCAAATGTTCGCCACACTGCGCACTATTCCACTTCGCATTTTTAGCATCAGGATGATGGAGACAGTAGGCTGAAAGCATTCACTGCTGAAAAGAAATTTCGGGCCACTCATTTTAATTAATACCCGAAGCAAAATATTACCAATATTAGCACAATGGGAGGGACACGGCGTATCACTTGCCCTTGAGGAAAACAGTTTTTAAGCATTAGGCAAGAAATCAGGCAAACCAGCGGTACGCAAATTATGAGAAATCAACCCACCTTTTTTAGTAATCTGTCTCGGGGAACGGAGGGAGTACAGCGCGCTAGACGGCTGGCACGTCCGCGTTCTTTGGCAGCGGTGAGGCCGTCTCACGTCGGCGCTAGTCCCGGTAAAGAGCCAGTAATGAAACTCCGCCGCGGCGCATGACCACTTTCGATTTCAGCCGTGCAGCGGCGCCCGCAACGCTAGGGGCATTATGTCAGCCGAGTGCGCGCGCTTCGGAACGCTGCCTGCCTGTTCGCCAAATCACAGACGTTGGAGCGAGTTTGTGCGTAGACGGCATATTCGACGAGAGTGTAAAGTTGGGCATGTTGGTTATGCCTTCTTGTTGGAGATATGCTCTCTTGAAGCGCAAGAAGTAGACACAGGACGAGACAATAGGTGCAACGATGACGTATCATGCTGTTTGGGGGAGGTATTTATCTGTATGCTTTCCGAAGTAAACGTTGTTGGAAGTTAGCGCTCGCCCTCATCCCATATCTCGCCTTATCCCGTGTCTACTTTTTGCGCTTCGTCCACATGATGGCATATTCGTTCGCATTCGCTTGCGCTCCCAAATTCCTGCGTCTGTTTTTTGTGAGATTACATGCCGCGTTGCTTTGGCGCTGGTTGCAACAGGGTGATCTTCGAACGAAGAAGCAATTTTAGATGCAGAGCATCTGATTCACTCGCCTTGTCCCTCCGGCGTCGTCGTCGTTGTCGTCGGCGTTGTCCACCCCTCCCCCATTCTCCTCGCCGCGCCAGCTGCGCTCTCCGCCGCTCCCTCCTCTCCTCTCCCATAGCGAAGACTCTCTCGCGAGGGGCATTGGATTGGATTCGATTGGATTGGCTTGGATTGGCATGGCTTGGCTTGGCTTTGATTGGATTGTATTTGGATTGGATTGGATTAAAGTGGATTGTGTTGGATTGTGTTGCGTCATAGCCGCGGCAGACGCGCTGGGGCCGGCGCATGTGCAGTACTCTCTCTACCGCGGTTTCCTCTCCTTCGGGCGCGCTGCGCATATAACCTGTGTGCCGTTCTCCGGCGAAGCAACATCCACGCTTGGCTCAAACACCTAGAGTCCACGACGCTTTACAAGTACGCCAACGTCGTCATCGACTGGGACCGGCTTACGCAGTCCCCTCAACGTTATGCGCGCTATAAAACGCGGTCCCTTCGGCGCTCCGCCTATGCGTCACATCTACACAGGGGTTCCCGCGAGGGGAGGTGGGAGTTTTTTTTTCAAGTACGCCGCCCCCATCACGCCTTCAAAGATGGCAAAGCTCTTCACGAATGTCAATTTGGGTATTCCTGGATAACGTTGAGAAGTTCAACCTTTCCAAGCTTTGATTTGCAGACTATAGCTTGCATTAACGTGTGAAGTGTTGGTTTTCTAATTGCTATGGGGATGCACTTTTAGGCAAGAGATGTCAACTGTTACCGGGAAAGCACCGTCGAAATTAGCAAAAAAAAAAAGAGAAGATAGGTATTTTTTTAAAGCGATGTGCGTCTTTTAAACGAAGCTTGTATGGATTCCCGAGAACAACACCTACAGGACCTCCACGTTCCTTCGAAGCGCGAGACGATGGAAAAGGACGCCCCTCTGTGGGGACTATGAGCAGACGGTTATCACCAAAGTCGCACGCCATTAAACGCAAGATCTTGACCTTCTGCTTATACGTCATCATCCCTTAGATATGCACCTTGAGTAGGCACAATGTTTGGCATAAAAACACGACTTACACCTCCAGCTTATTTATCTCATCACTTGGATATGCATTTTGATTAGATTGGTTATCATTACCTACCGGTTTCAAGATTATTAGAGTCAAAATAAAAGTTCGTGCGCCTATGTATGTGTCGTTCTTAGTGACGAACGCCGCAAACAATAATGAGAAATAAGATAAGCTTCTCTTGTCACCTTCCTTCATGAAGGGAATAGCTTGTGACTTTTTACTTATCTTCCATGTATACAATAATTCCCGTACTTGTTTAAAAAGCTTCACTTGCGTGCTTATGCAGCTTTCATGGAAAATAGGGGTACGCACGCATTTAGAAAAAGATGGTTGTTTTGCTAGCTGAAGAGCACCTTTTCTGTAGTGGATAGCAAGCAGAAAACGATTATTTGACGCGCAAAGGTGGGTCCAGGTGCTTCTTCTAGTTATCTTTCAAGCTTGTAACTTTGCGTGACGGCACAGAAGTTTATTCTAAGTTTATACCAAAGGTTTATACAGAAAGTTTATACTAAAGTTCATTCTAAACCGGCAGACAAATGAACAGCACTAAGCAGCCGTTAAACTGAAAGCCTTGCGCGCCTATAACAATTTGTCGTGCAAACCCAACAGGGTCAAAAAATTAGCGGTCAAACGGGTACTTTTTTTCTAGTAATCTTTCACGTCTGTACAGCCGCGCTCGGCTTCGCTGGCGTTGTACGGCCTGCCCAACCCACTACATCAGCGTCAGAGCCGAAATTTCCACGCTTCAAGCGCGCAAATATCCACGCTCCGAACCTGCCACGTCAGCTCAAACTTGGAAACGCCGGCGTAGCTGGCCAGAAAACAACCCCATTTTTGTTCTGTTTACGGTAAAACTCTGCATAGCGAAGTGCCCGCCGAACCAGGAGGTTAGGCTGACCAACAGTCGGACTGGCCGTATATGGCGGGAGACACGTAGAGAGAAACACTAGGAAGTTCCTGTTACTTTACGGTGACCGTGGCGGCAGCGCCACCGCATGGATGAAACAGAAGTGATAACGTTTGTGCCGCTTTCAGACGGAATTCTGCAACAGAAGGGAATGTGATACGTCGGGGAGAACTGTGTCGGCATTACGCTCGCACGGAAACTTGCGCAACTGTGGCGTAAGCCGAATGGCCGGACGGCGAAGCAGGACGCTTGCAAGACCGCATTTCTCTTTCTCAGCGCGTGCACAAGGATAACAAGCACCGGTCGCACTTATTCCGCGTCGCTGCACGAGGAAAAATGTACCGACCCGGAAACGTTGGCTGCGCAGTGCTACGTGCTATTGAATGTGGTGTTAGGTATTCCCCTAAATAAAACTGTAAAAATTCAATTTAATTCATTGGTAATGTACTTCGTGTATCTATAAAAATCTTCCAATTGTATGATCTTGAGGAAAATTTCAGCGCACGCTTGAGGCTGTGCTATTCTAACCGGCATATACCGCATGCTTTTTGTAGCGTGCTGAAACATTTCCTCTTTGTGTTTGTATAAATTTGTGCGTGGTATGACATCTTTCGGTGTTTTTACATGTATGGATAGGGTTGTTTTATTCTAGGCGCTATGTATCGTGCATCTTTTGTTAGGCGGTTCAGATTACGTTGCTCCTGTGTCACCTGCAACGCTTCAGCTGCTTTGTCAGGTACTCTGTCTTTACTTCTGTCCACTTCACGGAAAGTATCCTTGGAAGAAAGGCTGCATAAAAAAAAACCCTCTGATCTCTTTCATTCGGCCGCCCCGACCAGTTTTTGAGCGGTCCAAAACTCCCCTTGCAATAGAAACTTTATGGGCACATAAAATATGGGGCTACTCTGAAGCACTTCTTAGCAGTTCAAAATGACAAATAAAACAGTTCCAATCTGTCTTCATCATTCAGCAGCTGTGCTCGTCTAGCAGCCGCAGAGCCAGTTGTGCCCGCACGAAAAGCAATAACATCAGCTGCGCAGGTGTGAAGTGAAATGTGCCCAGAAAAAAAGAAGATGGAAATGCCGTGGTAAAGATACCACGAGCAAAAAAACCCGCCCGCATCTTCCCACGGGGGGAACTCGAGTAAATGCGTCGCAGAGTGGTGGGGGTATCGCGTAAATGTTGCGTAATTGGGTATGGTTTGGGAATGCTTAATTGTCATTTCGTCTTTATTATTCTTATTTATTGAATGAAGGAGAAGCGAAGGCAAGGAGTGTAAAGTTAAAGTCTGTCTTTATTGCTTGGTGCCGTCAAGCAAAGCGTCAAGTCAAGCGAAAGCCAAGCAAAGACGCCCTTGACTGAATTCCGAACGCGCGCTCCGCCGCTTATATACACACCGCCCGCGTTCGAGGGAGAGGAGTACGGGGGAGAGACACGCAAGCACACTTCCGTACACAAGCGCGCGAACTTTCCACGCACCCACCACGCCGTTATCACGTGTACACGCCCTGCCCCCGTTACTGTTGAGCGCGACGCAGCGCACGGGTAGCTACGACGCATGCGCGCACAGACGCGCTCCCCCCGCACCGCCGCAGCTGTTGTTGAGAGCGACGGAGCGCAAGGGGTACACGCGCTCCTCCCGCACCGCCGCACCTGTTGTTGAGAGCGAGGAGGGTACGGGGAAGAGACGCGCACCTGCGCCTCGACGCGACGCGCATGCGCAGTGAGCGTGTGGACGGCGCCGACAACATCGACGAGTGACATCGCGAGCCTAAGAAATGCTCCGCATTTAAAAGAAGGATTTCCGATTGATAGTTGGTCCCGAATAGCAAGCAGAAAAAAGTGTTGGCGAAAAAATGTTCCAGACCTTCCCTGAAAGTACTTTGCAGTTCGGTAATAGGCGATTGCATTTGAAGGTCCGGTTTCACTGCAGGGTTGTCAATAAAATAAATACAGGTTCATGCTTATATACTGTCCTGTAGTTTGTGCGTGCGAGTGAGAGATATGCCCAGCATTGTTGGTCGATTATCTTTTATCCTTAACGGGAAATAACGGGGATGCGCGCAGCGACCATGGCCCTTCTCGACAGAAATTGAGCAAAATTTATAGCACAATTCTAGGTTAATTTTCCAATATACGGTGGATACCCACTCCTCACTGATAATTGTTTAATGAAATGTCAGCTTATACGGCGTTAAAATTGCCCGAAAGAAATGTCCTGTGTGTCGCTTTTAACATGGCTGCTGTAAGCACCAATCTGACCAAGTGATTTTGACTTAAAAACGAGTGCTGCTATTTTGGAATTGTAACCGGCTAACTATGGGCGCACTCCGACACTATGAGAGCGATTTGCCTATCGTTGGGGCTGCTTCAAACGGGATGCGGAATAGAAAACGATACACTAATCCTTCCGGTCATGGTTAAGCACAGCCGGAGCATTTCCAGCTTTAATTCTCATCAAGCGTGGCGTCAAGTGGAAAATCAGAGATTAGAGTTCCACTTCTCGGCACCACCGTCGGTAGGGCTAAAGCTTGCAATGCTTTTAATTCACTATTATGGCTTTTAAAACACACTAGCATGAACCTCCTAGAAAATTCACGGGGCCCAGAAAAGGCAAAAGGCACGGCCAGTAGTTTTTCCCCGTTCTTTGCTCTGCTCTGCTGTGTTTTTATCGTTATCCCGTTCTCCCTTCATTTTTTGTTAGTTTTTTTTTTGGAAATGGGCAGTTTGGACTGAGCTCCGAAAAAAAAGTCATGATTGTACTCCCTGTCGCCAGGGTCCGGCAATGTCGGCACAATTATTTAATTAGCACTGCACGCAGCTAGCTTAGGCGCTTTCGTTTTCGTCTAGGTTTATTCTTTTTTAACTGTAGTGTCACACGCATCGTCACCCGACCGTCGCTGCACTTGTCCAATACTCGTGTAGCCTGCTTGAGTGTGATGATCGTTTTCCCTGTGCCATCTCGTGGAGGCCTCCCGTCGATGCTGACAAGAGAGTGCGAACACCTTACTGAACATTGTGAACCGATGCGTTTAGTGAACACAGATTCCCCACCCCTTTTCAACCGTAATTTTAGTAAGTAAACAAGATTGTCGCTGCGGACTTACCGGATGAAATTGCAGCGAAGAGGATATTACAGTCACGCAGCACCACCCGCTACAGCCAGATGCGGCTAGCGTGGCTACAGCGCACCAGGCTCGGAGTTTCGGACTCCTGAAAGTGCATGCACGTTTATGGACGACATTTTGTCCACAGTCCCCGAAGAGGCGAATTGTATACCTCTGTAAGACCAGGTGGGTGGACAGGCATGATTTTGTCATGGCTATTATCGAGCTGCTGCAGCCGATTGCTACCGCGATCCAGCTGTTGAACGAGACTGCGACTCCAGAGAGCACCTCTCGGGCACATTCTTTTGCTGCTGGTATCATACCTCAGTATCACCCGAGTACACTGCGGGATCATGCCGGATTTGCGGTCAATATGGTCCGATAATGAAGATCATCAATCAATCAATCAATCAATCAATCAATCAATCAATCAATCAATCAATCAATCAATCAATCAATCAATCAATCAATCAATCAATCAATCAATCAATCAATCAATCAATCATGTATATTTATTGTGCCCAGGAACAGCCGTGAGGCCTTGGTGCTGGCACACATATGGATACAAGTGAAAAAAAGGAAAAAAAGTGAAAGGAAACAACACTTTGACAACGTATAACATAAAAGAGTATAAAAAATAACTTTTACAATGTATATTACGAAGTATACCGCACAAACCACTACAAAACGTACATAGCGTATACACTACATGCAATGAACACAAACAAAACTGACAGGATACAACAGAATTCGTAAAAACATCGTACAGATGAACCAGAACATCTGCACCCTACAGATAATCGCGTAACGTTATAACAGCAATCCACGAAATGGAAAACAACAAAAAAGTCATATAAACAGCATACTATCCATATAGTAAGGAAGCAGGTAAAAAGAAGTTACTATAACCAGAACAAGATCCATTCAGTATGACGGAGCAAAAAAATATTCCATATAGTTCCATGTAAGAGAATAAGAGAGAGCATATTAGCGAATGAAAATTCTGCAAATGTCTGAACTGAACTGATTGAGGGAGCTGTTAAAATTATCTGATAATAATAATAATAATCAATCAATCAATCAATAAATCATGTTTATTTACGTGCCCAGGAACAGCCAGAGGCCTGAGTGCTGGCGCACGGGTAGTTACATGAAAACAAAATACAAGAAACATATAGCAAGAAACAAACAAGCGACAAGACACACAAATTGAAGTAGTGAAAATGACAAATAAAGCACAGGCGGAGCCTGGGTACAGGTAAAAAATAAAAAAAGAAGATGCCTATGTTGCTCTGCCTGTCGTAAAGGCCACACGACCGGCAGAGCAACAAAGTTTGACAGTAATACAACAAAAACAACGGAGTGTAGAGACAAATGATAATACGAACAAATGACAGTACACAGTTTCAAAAATAGGCAACTATCAGTTGGATAGACACAACCGCAACAGCGCTGTACGGTAAATTGTAAAGGATTTCTGAAAGATGTCAAGGCGTTCAAAGAAGCGGTTGTAACAATTCTGTATTCTGCGCACAGGAGAATGATTGGAGTTGCGCGCACCGGTCAAGAACGGGCGATGCGACCTGGTGGGCTTTTGTGGTACACTAAACTCTAAACAGTTAAGCAGGTCTGCGCAAGAAAGGTCGCCATGAACAATTTTGTGAAGAAATGTAAGGTCTGCACGCATACGTCTGCAGTTCAAGGAAGGGATGGAAGGGACTATGGGTAAGTCAGAATCAGGATGAAAACTGTGATTGTGATGACGGTGCTGAAATATGGATAAAAACTTCTTCTGCACACGTTCTATTAATTCACTACTAGATTTGGAGATGCCGTTCCAGGCACAGAAGCATATTCTAACTGTGGTATACATATTGCATTGTATAGCACTAGAAAATGGATCTGGAGAAGAGAATTCCTTTGTAATCCGACACACATTTCCAAGGCTTCGGAGTGCTCGCCGGGTGATGAGCCTAATATGAGGAGAAAAAGAGAGGGTACTGTCGAAAAGCACCCCTAGGTCCCTAATCTCATCAACCCTTTGCAGATGAGCTCCCTCAATACTGTAGGAAAACAGCAGACGGTGGGTTTTCCGGCTGTAGGTGACAACCTTTGTTTTAGTGGGGTTTAAAATTCGGCAGTTTTTCCTGCACCAGACCGATAATTCCGACACATCCCTCTGCAAGGCACAGCAGTCCTGAACACCGCTAATGTGCCTAAATAGTTTGACATCATCAGCATAGAGAAGAAAAGAAGAGTTTCTTAACACTGTTGAAACATCATTGATAAAGACAGAAAATAATAATGGACCCAGCACGGAACCCTGGGGTACACCACTTGTTGCAGGGTAAACACTAGACTTCTTGTAGTTAACATCTACATAAAAGGACCGGTCAAGGAGATAGTTGGACAACAAGGCAACAAGGCTTGCGTCTACACCGGACTTACCAAGCTTGTTAATTAATAACTGATGGTTTACCACATCAAACGCCTTACTGAAGTCAAAATAAATAACGTACAACTGGCCGTTTTCACAAACTGCAGCCGAAGCCTGTGTCATAAAGCTTGCAAGATTTGTGACCGTCGATCGACCCGAATAATAATAATAATAATAATAATAATAATAATAATAATAATAATAATAATAATAATAATAATAATAATAATAATAATAATAATAATAATAATAATAATAATCCGGCAGCTTCCTGATCAGCCTCCACAGAGCGGCAAAATGCCTGGCGCTGACATTATACCCTAATTGAGGGCCCTGCAGGCTATTTCAATCGATTTGCCGTCGGCTGTTTTTTTTTCTTAAAGATGTGGACGGAGTACTAGAGAAAATGCGTCAGAACGTGGAAATTATGAGTTCGTAATCATACTTGACGAAGCCACCAAAGCAGCGGGTGCCTTGATAGTGAAATACAGTTATCAAGGCGCCGGAGTAGCTTGAGTGCTGTGAGCGGCCCTGAGACATTTCACCTTACTAAGTTGTTCATGCTTTTCCTGCACTGTTTGTGCAACTAGCTGAGAGAGAGAGACGCAAAACCTGAGTCATCCCCGATTTCCTTCGGTTGTATTAAGCACACAAACCCTCGGAGTCTAAGAAAATGTAAGGTCACTGATGTACGTGAACAACAGACATTTTAGGTCTTGAAGTTGCTTAGGAGAGGAAGGCCATGAGCCTCAAACGGTTTTTAAAGTTACTGATACAATTGGGGCAGGAACAATTGCGACTGCTTGATAATACGCCTGTACAAAATATTTATGTAAATATAAATACGTTTATACAAACTTATTTTGACACTGACAGACCATGCCTGCTAGCAATAAAAATGGCTCTGCGGATGTCCATGTTTGTCGTGCACATGTCAGCGGAGGCTTCAAATTCCTTCGAGAATTCCTGGCCTGGACACATTAGAGTGAAGGTCTATTTTTTAGATGACTTCAGAGGATGCCATGTCTCCTCCAGACGTCGATGAAGTCAGTCCCTGCGAGTCTGTCGTATATCTTTGCCTCCATCCTTGCGTTCATTTCTGGAGTGAAGTGCTCCTTCCACCCACCGACGACACCTTTGCGGAAAAAGCCTGTCATCCTGGGATACTTCCTGCCGTTCTCGTGATACGCTCTCAACCCGGGGCAGATAGCCTCTTCACTGCTCAGCGGCTCGGACATAAATTTCTTCATTTCCACAGCCGTATTGGCCTTCATGTACTCTATGCTGGTGAATTTGATGACTCGCTCCAGAACTTCTGGCTTTTCCACAAGTGTCCGGTGGTACTTTTTCCCCAGGAATGACGCTAGTTTCAAAATTTGAGGGCCGGGGTCGGCCTTGAGTTCCTCATAGTGCAGAAACAGAAAGTTGGGATCATGGCGGTGAGCATACCACGACAGGACGTGATCAAAGTACTCTCCGAAGTCGTTGTCGCCTTCTACATAGATGTCGAAGTAGTCCTCGAACTTGCCGTCAGCGAAGTCGTACCCAGCGAAACCTTTCGTGTGGTAATAATACGATACACAGGCGTCCTTGGGGTTTCTGAAGACGCAAACGTACTTGGCTTCAGGACTTTTCGGGACGAGCCAGTAGGGGAGGTGTGTCTTGATCAGTCCTGGTCGCTTCATTCTGACCGCGTCTTCGGCTCCGAACATTTCTAGGAAAGGCGTGGTCTTAAAGAATTCCAGCATGTTTGGAGGCGGAACTCCATCGTGGAAAATGAGGTAGCCGATGTGCTGCAGCCATGTCGTTCCGCTCTTGGGATATGTGGCAATGAAGACGTCATCATTTCTTGGTTTGTACTGAAGTGCCGACCGAAACAGCTCTGGCGAGAAATATCTGCTCAGTCTGAAGCCGTCGATGTCTGTGTATAAGGGACCTCGAGGAGCTCTGACTTCCATATTCACAGCCAAAGAACTTGTAGCTTTTTTGTCTGCGTCTTGTTACTCGAGTTGTAAATTTGCGGGACCTGTGAAAAAGAAAACGAAGGAAAGGCTATAAGGGCGAACAAAATATACCGCTACAATAAAGGAAACACTTTCGCATGCATAAGTAAAGTGCGAAGTATATCGATACATGATAGCTGTGTGCGCAAGCGTGACGCTGGGTGCGCGGTCTTGTAATTTATCCTAAATGACATGATTCTGGGTCCGGAAGAAGCCCTCGTGCGCTACTGTCCCCCCCTCCATTGGCAAGCACGCGCTTTAAAACCAGCCTATCAGAACAAAAGATTTTTTTCCACAATAACTAAATAAGCAGTAGCGAACTGACTCCAGCAAACGTTCGTAGTCATTGTCAGGTGGCCATAGGCGCATTCGAATACCTAAATCAATATTGAATTTTGGAATGTGGGGGCTAGATAAGGGGGTGGGGGGGGGACAAAACAAGGTTCCTGCGTATTTTAGTGTGGGAAGAGCATTATTGAAACAAATTACTGGTCCAGTTGCAGGGGTGCGTGCGTATCGGTGCGACGCCGTTGGCTTATGCGAGGAGCGAGAGCCCGATAGCGGCGACTAGTGTCACTTGATAAGGTATAACCTTATCTAGTGACACTAGCGGCGACTACAGGTGGACGATACAAGCTCGGGGCCGTGACTGTTCTGTGCGTGCAGGCGGGTTGGGTTCCGGGGCCGTACGCCGCTCATGATGATGAAGGCAGCAGACGGCGCGTTGCGATAAGAGCGGCCGCAGCCGGGTGATTCTCGTGTGGTTATTGTTGCAACTTTTATTGGCTCGGACGGCTCCAGGCCAAGAAGGGAGGAGGGGAGGGTGATATGGGACGCTGCAGCCAGTGGTGGTGGGGAAAACATTTATTACACTCATTTGTTGGTCGAAGAGCAGCCGCAATGAGCGGTCGCTACGACCACAGGCTGCAACGAGAGTGGAGGAAGCTAACGCAAAGGTTTCCAAAAGGGCCTCGAGGAGTGGAAGACAGCGATCGTGGGCGTTTACGTTTAAAGGGGCACTGACACAAAATTTTGAAGGCGAGATAACTTCGAAGATAGATTGGTGGGGAACACATATACATCATCTCAAAATATCAGCGGCGAATACAGCCTAGAACATATTTAAAATCAATTTTAAAGTGTGCCAAAACGCAACCGAGCAGCCAGCAGAGGACCACGCGCAATCGACATCCCGAGGATATTGTGTAAATAAACAACATCAAAACACGTCACGAGTTTGTGTTTGCCGATTCCGCACTGCCGGCGTTTTTGGCCGGCTCGCCCGGCTCGCCGCTCCAATCGGAGGGCCGGAGGGCGGAGCTTCTGCTCTCGAGAGCGAACGACCCGATCGTTGGCGGCGGAAGCGCCGTGATTTCGTCAGCTCATCGGGCAGCTGGCCGCGACCAAAGTTCTACAGCGATTCCAGGCACTCTGTTTCTATTACTGTTTATTACCATTGGATGCGAAAACGCGCCGGAGGCACGAAAAGTCCACTGAGCTAGCCGCACGGTCGCTGTGCAGGCGGCGGCCACGGCCGCGAAGTGGCCCAGGCCGGCGCAGGTAGCTCGAGTGATAGCTTGTTACCGCTGCACGAAATTGTCCCCAAGTCGCGACCATGGTGGCTTACACGAGAAAGGAGTTAATGATGCGATGGCGGGTTGCATTAAAAATTGTCATCTGCACCGCTTACGAAAGCGGCACGCGAATATCCGCCGCAGTGCTAAGCCGAACACATCTGTAGGCGGACCTGCAGGCAGACCGGCCGGCTGCTCCCAGCGCGCGTCTTGCCACCCACCGTCTCGAGCGTCGCGCGTCGTTCTTTAGCCGCGGTAGCATTTGCACTCGCAGCGCCTGCGTCACATCCACGGTCGCTTTTTAATTAAGCGCCTTACGAGATCAGTACGTGGGGGCATTCGCAGAAACTGTCGTCGATGCGGATTCGACAGTGCTACGGCGGCTCTGCTCTGTGATATCCCTCCGACGGTCACGTGGTCAGCTTTGTTCACACAAAATCCACAAAATCCATCGTTTCGCGGCACTCGCTGAAACCGAAACTGCGACTGGCCGCATTGAAAATGCCTCTAATTGAACAACCGCCGCACGCTGAAACAAATGAGGTTTCTACAGGTTATAAGTAGGTCACTAGCTACTTATCGCAACAAAAAAAACAAGATGTAGAATTTTTGTGTCAGTGCCCCTTTAAGCTTCCTGCGACACCTTAGATTCAAATCGACTGGGCGATCAAGTAAAATTGCTAATTGATGCAATATCTGCGTCGGGCCGAAAAAAATAACGGTTTTGCTACGGATCGGGTTCATGTGAATTCATTTCGTTCCGTTTCAGTTCTGGTTCGACTAAATCACAACCCGAGCCGGTTGGCGAACAGGTACGGTGAGTTAATATTAGCGAAGCGTGAAAACATGTTTTGTAGTTTAAAGTGACCTTCGAAATAAATGGAAATCTTGTGCATTCAATATACTGCTTTTTGCAAATGAAGGTTGTGAAATATTTAAGACAACCTTGAGATACTAGGAACAATTTTAAGAAAAACAGAAAAAGTACGGACGATTTACCAGCTACTTTCCCGCCCAACAGCTATGATTTCATAGGAACCTATAAAAGCAATCGCCAAGGGTCACGGTATCTGTGGGATATAATTTCTAACACTTCCTTTTTTGTTGTTAATGAAATCGCTTTTTTTTCTTCAGGAATCGCCATCACCCTGAACGCTAAACACATACAGTTAGGCCTGCGTACCAGCGAGTCCAGGGACGTGTTTAAATACCAGCGATGAGCTTTTTTTCATCACTTGTACTATATATAAAAAAAATCCTTCAGTACCCATGTAAATGCCATCTCTGAATTCGATTGCTTGGCCATCCAGATACATTTGTTACCAAACATCCTTGTCGAGGGTGTGAGCCAAAATTCTGTTAGCAGTACGCTTTCGTTATTGCTCAGTCACTCATTATTACTCTGACCACTAGATTGTATTTTAAATAGCTAATACGGGCGTGGCGTCACCATGAATGCGTCTCCGTTCCGCCTGCCCACCCGCTTCGGCCCGTTCGCTAAGTTGTGGACTCTTGTAACAGATTATCGCAACCACAGACTTATTTCTTACAACTGTTGTTCGCCACTTTCAAAAGTTGCGCAATCGGCTAACGGCGGCCTTAGCTCCGTTATCAGATGATTGATGAGAATCAACAGAAGCGTCAATGTGCATAAAAGCGACCGAAAGCCGCCGACGCAGAACATGCACCGCCGCCTTCGCCATCTCAAATTTATTTTGCAATATATACTATCAATGTTTGAATCCCTCACAAAAGCGCGAAGTTGTACGCCCTACCCTACCGGAAACACTGAAGATTTTATCAGGCACCGCAGCGCTCGCTGCCTTCGCAGTTGCGAAAAGTTGGGTTGTAAAAGTTCATACAGAGGAAAGAACGCCGTGAGCGAAATCTACCTTTTGGTGTTTGCTTTTTAGGTGGCTCAAGGCAGCAAAAATGAGCAGAAATTATTCGCGTGGGGACTCGACGCGGAATAATTTAAAACTAAGTGTTCGGTCCCGGATTTCTTGTTTTCTAATAAAAACACACTTCTCAATAAAATCCCGGGCCATCTCCGCTAACTTGAAACATGGGGAGGGGTAAATGATGCAGTCGGTAAATGTATTCATGGCGCCTTGGTGTTTTTGCAAACGGAGATGAAAAAAAGGGGGGGGGGGGGGGGCGAGGTATAGAGCTTTGCTGCAGTCTCTTGTCTTTGAAGCACGAAACTCTCTAGCGCGATGCGTAAACGAGTGTCCCGGTGCTTTTTTTTTAGTACGTGTTACGTTCTAGAGCGAGGCGTGAACGAGTTTCCCGGTGTTTTAGTACTGTGACTACATGAGACGACGATTACGACGACGACGACGACTACGACTACGACGACGAAAAAATAATGGCGTGTTTGATGCCCCGACTCTACTTCTCTGTTATAAGGCAGACCATATATCGCAAGCCGGGAAAGCAATTTATACCACCTGGGGATCTCTAACCTGCGCCGAAATCTCCAGACACGGAAGTTTTTAGATGCGGCGCATCTCTTGCTCTGAGGCATGTCCCTCCTGTATCGTCGGCGTCCGTCCGCACGCCACCTGCGCATGCGCGACTCTCCTACGTTCGTCTCTCCCACAGCTGTGCGCAACGCTCTCACTCCGGCGCATTAGCATAACGACAGCTGGCGCGCGCTTTCGCTGCGTTAACGCTGCGTTAACAGCTGCTCCGGTGCGCACTGTGCGCGCATGCGCGACTCTCTCCCGCGTCTCCTCTCCTTCAAGCGCTGTGAATATAAAGCGGGTATCGCTCCGCGGCGGTTCAGTCAGCGCTCGCTCCCGTTCTTCTCGAACATCGACGATAAACCAAGATTCGACCACACTAACTGCGGCAAACCGCTCACTGTGCACTTTACTGACCATAAAGTCATCATTCTTAAATGTAATAAAAGCTGGGTGGTGGTCGCTAAAACACGTGCACTCTCTCATTTCGCGTATGCATGCGCCGCATCACACCAGGCTTCCCTCGTGGGGAGATGGGGGCATTTTTTTGCTTTACGTCTACATAAAAAAACAAAGGCAGCCAGTTGCGGTGGTCGAACCCACACCCTTGCGGTCGGCACCTAACGAATTATACACAGAGCAGCTCTTGAGGGTCACACCCGTAGATTATTTAGAGTATTTAGGTTGGATACCTTTTTCAAGAAATTTGTGAAATGCAACAAGTATGCACGTTGCGGCTGCTAGCCTTCGCCGTTGCGCAGTGCAGCAATCTTGCGCCCCGATTTTCTTAACACAGTCGCAGCGAGGGAAGAGCGAAGTCAATGCTTCATATCGTCCGCAAGCTTCCCAGAATCGCTACCAGCAGTAGAATACCTTTGCAACATTGGTGCGCGTACCTTTCATCGTGTTTTGACGACGAAGAGAGCGTTGATTATGTTGTGACTGATCTGACGGGGAAAGTGCCTGAGAAGTTACGAAATTAGTGGTGCGTGATAGAGGAAATGTCCGAATGGCGTTGAGCGCGCATTATCAACAGCGGATTGT
The DNA here is from genome assembly GCA_013339765.2 of Haemaphysalis longicornis. Lineage (NCBI taxonomy): Eukaryota > Metazoa > Arthropoda > Arachnida > Ixodida > Ixodidae > Haemaphysalis > Haemaphysalis longicornis. The sequence goes on from CM023456.1 coordinate 46,623,038, forward strand.
CCAATCATTTCGTAGTAAACCGGTAACCGTTATTTCTTTTTTCGGTTAAGTCTCGGTTCGGGTTCGGCGTGCTAAAAAAAATGACGGTTCTGGTTCAGGTTCAGTCACAGCAAAAATACCGGTTCTGTTCTCCGGTTCGACACCCTGGATTAAATTGATTTTAACCATTTAGCGTGACGTCGTATTCTATTGGCCTTCTTATCATGACTTGGCGAATAAATCCGTGTGTAAGCAGGAGGGCGAGGCGAACGAGGTTTAAAGAAATTCAGTGAGTGAAAAGCTAGAAAGAATGTTTCAGCTCGCAAACTGAGTTTCGTTCACAGCGATAACGGAATTACTAAGCGTGTGTGCTTCAAAGCTAACGTAAGCACCATGGATAGATGGTGGACAAGTTCTCGCGATCACGGCTTTACGTTCATGCAGTCATGGGTATACAGGAAAACGCCAAATGAAGGCCCGACGCGAACGGTGGTTTTCTGGCAATGACACGTGCAGAGTTTTTGGGAAAACCCGGCCGCCTAGACGCGCCCCCAGTAGCGCCATCTACTGGTTCGCATGGAACACTCCTTGTATTTTCTTTACCAACTGCGAATATGGGTTTGCCTGTTCGGCCTCAGGGGCCTATGCAAGAAATAATGAGGCGTGAATGCAAAATCCGTGGTTTATTATTCCGCTGAATATATTTGCAAGCTGAGAGAAGTACATCTCTCACAAGAGTGTGGCGATGATGTGTTGGTAATAGCAAGGGTCATTTATTTGATAAAATTCCATAAATTTTTATCTGCCTGCTAAAATCAGGGCACCTGAATTTACTGACATCAACCACCAGGTTGAGCCTGCATTTGTTGTATGTTGTTGTCTAGACTGGCAACAAATAAAAAAAAATCTCGGGCCATCCAAACCTGGGGAGGGGCGAAGCATGCGGTGTATAAGTGTATTCTTGGAGGCTTGTAGTTTTTGCCAATGGAGATGAAACCGGCGGGGAATAGAGGTATACAGCTTTGCTATAAAAGTCATGTGTCTTTGAAGCACGAAGCGCTCTAGCGGCAGGAGTAAATGAGTGTCCCGGTGTTTTTTTAGTAGGCGCTACGTTCTAGCGCGAGGCGTAACACGTTCCCCGGTGTTCTAGTGCCGTGACTACATCAGGCGATAATTACGCGACGACGGGAGACGCCTACACCCCAAGCCCTTAAGGCTTCGCCCCTAAAATGAAGCCTGAGTGGTCTACGGGTGCGGTCGTAGGATTACGGCCTAATGGCCTGGGTTCGAGCCGAAGTGGTTCTTAAATTTTTCTCGAAGAAAAAAAAATGTCACGGCAGCGTGTTTTCTTGGGCAAATTCTACGCATTAGTTCGGAAACGAGGATAGCTTGGTGCCTTTAAGTCGGCTTAGCCTACCAACATGTTTTCAGTTCCGCTGTACATGTAGTACAACGCGAAAAATAGGCGCACTCTGGTGCGTCTAGAAAGCCAGGTTTGTCAAATAGGCCCCCACCCACTGCGGTGGTTCATCGGCAAAGGAGTTGTGCTGCTGCGCCCGAGGAGGCGGGTTCTATCCCGGCCTCGGTGGCTGCATTTCAGATCTTTTCACCTCCATATATGGAGGCGAAAAGCGAAAACGCCAGTGTTGTCAAAATCAATCCGCAGCCCTGCTCTACGCCTCGCCTCATAGCCCAGGCGTAGCTTAGGCGTGTTAAACACCGTAATATGAATACGAATTACCGCCCCCCCCCCCCCCCCCCCCGCGGGCAATTTCGAGTTCCGATAACACAGCATGAGCGGCGATAGCGATACCGCAGGAAAACACACATTCCATCGTCAAATCACCTGATGGCTCTTTTATCAGTCTTTCGGAGCTAACAGTCTCTACAATGCACATACCGTCCAGATCTCCGGGGGTACTTCATGGACGACTCACTAGCACATTTTCTTTTGCCAAAACCAAAACTAAGACGTCGCCTAGCTCACTTGTCAGATCATCGACTACCTGTGCATTGGAGACACGGGTAATATACATTAGAGCGAGTTTCGGAATAGCAAGCATTAGTGCCAACACCTTTTCTAGGGTTACCGGCGACCGCATTTTTTTACATATGAGTAACAATTTAGGCCAACATAACTCGGTTAGTTATGTGGGCAAGAGCAGAGGTATAAAAATATATTGTGCGGCCTAATACCTACAATACCATCCTATCGCACTACCTGCACTCCAGAAGGATCTATCTCCCGCATCTCAGTAAACCAACAGGCTGTTATCTGGCACCGGCTACAGGCAGGTACTTAAACCACACGGTTCTCTTCCACATTTCTCCACTTTTTTAACACGACTGCCGCACTGGCAATGTCCCTCTCACTACCTACCAATTCGTGCACTCATGCCCAGACAACCCTAAACCCTTCCACAACCCATCACTTGAGCAAAGTGAGTGCACTGACCCACTCGGCTCCGGAGCAGCAAGCTCTGGTCTACCGGGCACTGGAATCAGCGCGGGTTCGCAACCTCCTAGACTTGGGAGGATGATCCCTTCCACTCTTACTACATTCCATTTTAAGATCAATAAATGTTTACTACTACTACTACTACTACTACTACTACTACTACTACTACTACTACTACTGCTGCTGCTGCTGCTGCTACTACTACTACTGACCTAATATATTAATCTCGGATGGTCAGTGCTGACCGATGTAGGCTTTTCGCGCTTCAGCTTAAGGGTTATTGCTGCTTCCCGCAAGAGGTAAGAAGTTTGCAAGGTGTACTGGCACTTTCGTTGCATCCAATAGGGCCCTTACCGGGTTTAAACGTTGAAAAGTAACTCGAGACACAGGCGTCTTATTCTTTTCTGGCCCTTCGGGCCTTCCTCAAGCCTTCCGCCTGTTTTTAAACTCCACGTTCATGCCCCCCGCAAATGCGTGGAAGCTTGCACAGCCGTTCCCCTTGAAACAAGCAGCAGCACTAAAGAAACGCATAACTTACCTGGTTCAAAGAATGCCGCCCTTCAGCCGCTATTAGGCGCCGACTGTTGCCTCTCGAAACTGACCTTCGCAGGCGCTCTCAGGCAGCGGTCGGTCCCGCTTCGCGTGTGTTGCTTTCGTGCAAGGCGGAACGAGGCGGCGAGTTTTTGTTTGCGGAATGTAAGATTGTGCGGCCAATGGACTCTAACGGCCGACTGGCGACATCTATCGCGGTGCCCGTGAGTCGAACCAACGTGGGACCTCTTGCGCCGTCTCAATGAGGGCGAATAATTTTCAAATGTGTGGCTCCGAAGGAATGAGGGATAGTTCGGCCGTGAAGCGAGCCCTAATGGAGATAAGCCTTCGGATGTGGGGTAAGAAAACTGCTCTTGTGTTCACTAAGCGTGCACCTAACGTCACATGTTATAGCCATTGTAATCGAAGTACGTAAACACAACGGTGGCATATAACGACACAACTAGGTCAAGTAATGCTCACGACAGGAGATGGTCGTTCGCGAAAAACCGAATAGGATTTCCAACCTCTTCCATTTTGCTCGACACCATTACGTTGTTCTCTTTCTCTCTCTCTCTCCCTCTCCAAGGAGGGATTGGAGGAAATAAATGTACTTTTATTGTAGCAGCATTGCGCGCGGTGGGCGGTATTTAGTCCAGGACCCAGGTTGTCGTCATCACCCGACGCACCAGCCGCAGCTGTGTGCATCGGGTTAAACGTGTGATAAGCCGAGCCTCACTCATAACCGCCATAAAATAACATCGAACCATCTTTATCTCTGAAAATTATGAGTAGAATTCGGCCAACAAAACGAATCATGGCTTCCCCGAGTTTACTGGAGCAGTTACGAATTGGCGCAGCTTACAGTAGGGGTGCAACGCTGGAGGAAGAGCAGAGCTGGCGGCCCCTCTCCCTTCGTCAGAGGCCCTCCTGTTGCACCTAACATTTATTTCCGTACTTGCCGTTGAAAGGACTCCATGACTGGCAGGGCCGGATCGTTTTACCCACGGGCTTTCACGTCTCTCCCAAAATGGACCGCGCTAGCACGCGCTAGAACGGGCGGCAACCGGCTTCACGAACTCGGCCTCTGTAGCGCGAGCTCTCCTGTGCTCCACACTTCAGCCGGGGACGCACGTGAACGGTTTCCTTGGTATTCTTTGGCGAGCTCCTCATGTGGCCCAAGCCAACGCACAAGCTATTGGCGGTGAGCGCGACCACGGGCGGCGCTGCGAAGCGCGCCTCCGTGGCGTCGGCTTAGGGATTCTCGCATTTGTCGTCTGCTTCACTCGGGCTCTCTCTCCCTGCTGTTTCTTTGCGCTCGGTTGACTTTTAATGCTTGTTTACACCAGATTTTGCGTGTGCGCAACTTTTTATCATAATAATTAGGATTAAAATCGCATGCACTAGCTCAAGGCATGAGTAAAAATATAGTTTTGGATATCGCTACGGAACAAACATTGCCGGCGTCGCCCCATTCCTTGCGGGTCCTGTGCGGAGCGCGAAGAGCCGCACAGGACAAAAAAAGAACAAACTAACAAAGTAAAGAAAGGGTTGGTGGCCTGTGCACGAGTGTGTGCCAGTTTCGAGAACACTGGCGAGGGACGTCCCAGCGGTTTTCCCCGAATCGGCCCCGAAGCTTGGTTTCTTTGTCCTTTGCCCGGCGATTAGGAAAGTAGTTGTCGTTTCTCACAGTATCATGTGTGTTGAAAAGGAAGAAGACGGGAAAGAGGGCAAGGGCAAGGGCCGAATTATCATTAATAGGGAGTGAGTTGTTCGATCGCAGCGAATAAAAGTACGAGTGCTCTGGCCAGGGCTCTGGGTCCTTGACTCGCAGTAGCTTCAGGGACAATGTGTAGGACAGACGCCATCAGAATTAGTGTATAAGTGACCCACCAGAGCCACTGTTATAGGGGAGCCAAGCTATCCGTCACGAGGTGATGGGAGAACATTCGCCCGACAGAATTTGCCACAGGAAAGTTTTCACAGCAGTTCAGTTCCGCAGCTAAGCGTTAGAAGGAAACCAGCTAGGCAAATGACCCAACGCACGTGAGCGTGCGCCTCGTGAGGAGGCTTCAAGAAGAGCCTGCTCGACCTCCAAGAAGACTCGGCCCAGCATTCATGGCGGGATCTATCGCGTGCTGTTATCCTCGCCAGTTCACGTGCGTTCGAGCCTAAAGTGGGGAGCACAGACGCCGAGTTCTGGCTGCACAGACACCGAGTTAGCGAAGCCGGTTGCCGCGGGTTCTAGCGCGTGCTTTCGCGGTCTATTTTGGGTGAGATGTGAAAGCCTGCCGACAGAACGACCCGGGCCTGTCAGTCATGAAGAATTTTCAGCGGAAAGTTCGGAAATCGATGTGAGGTGCAACAACAAGGTCTCGAAGAAGGGAGAAAGGTCGACAGATCTGCTATTTCTCCAGCCTTGCACCAGTCGCGCAAGTTGCGGCAATTTTTGGGCTGTCTTTTAAGAAAATGTGCGTTGTGCGGAGGAACCCACTAAAATGTTACGGGACGATTACAAGCGCTAAAGAAGCACTGAAACCTGTTTTTGGGGTAATATGCAGCTCGCTTCCTTTACTCAACACAATACCTTGGCTGAAGTATGAAAGCGTTACGACGAGGGGAACATATTTTAATTTCATCTTATTTATCGCGCCGACGGAACAGCTCGAGGAGTGGCACGCAGCAACAAAACACTAGCGTGACGCCACTCCGTGGTAAGGAAGTGCAAGGTGACGTAGCCGAGGGTCGGCGACACTCTCATATCCTTCACGTCAACGGTCGCACGTAGACCTCGGATAACCGCTCGGATAACCGTGACTGTGACCGTGGGTCACTCGAAGTTACCAAGGACTTGCTATCTTCAGACGCTTTTTCTGTCGCATACGCAGAATGTTTAGGATACTCGGGGAGTCCTAGCCCTTGGAAAAACTGAGGCAGCTGACCCGGAACGGCTGCGTTTCTTAGGGTGTCTTAGGCCTTCAGCAGCGCACTCACGGGCCGAGGAGCCAGGAGCATTGCTAGTTTGACACCTGGTCGTGGCCGCCTTAATTGTGGCAGCTCACGCGTTCCGTAGACGTTTAAGGCTATTTAACGACCACAGAGGCCCCTCCAATAATAGCCTCTCAGCTGGTGCATGTGCGTTCTGACGAAGCGTAGTTACTTCGTCAGTGCTGGGGACGCTTAAAAAGCACGTTAGATGCTTCAATTAGGCTTCCGGGTAGTAATCGTGGTAGTATCAGTGAAATGTCTCATACCCACTCAGAGGTATTGGCCAAGAAGAGGGAGTTCAAGGAGAAGTCAAGGGAGCTCTTGTCTTCGTTGTCTTCATCAACGAGTGAGGGACAGTGCCTATGGGTCTTCCTTTTTGGCGAGACCATTACCATGTTTGCCCCACTCATGTCGTTCATTCCCTCACCAAGAGTTTCATCACGTCTCCGGAGGCAGCCGAATTGCCTTTATTTATACTGGCACTTGAAGAATAGCAAGTTTATCAAAATAGAACTGTAAGTCAAAATCAACAGCGTTGCGGCCATTAGCGCGAGCTATCGTCCACGAGAGCAATGGGGAAGAAGCGGCTCACGCGTTCCTTTTTGCACCATTCGAGCTGCCTTATCGGCTCCGTTGCCCAACGTCGTCTTCATCCCGACCCCTCCACAGCCAGCAGCGTCTTCTCTGTCGCGTCCTCCATCGCCCTTGCTTCGCCGCTTCCACTTTCGCGCCTGTCGGGAACGGGACATGGCCGATGCACGCAAGGTCAGCTTTCCTGGGCTCTCCTGCCAGCCTTCATCGGTCAGGGCCTCACAGCAGGCGAGGTCCCAGAACAAGAGGCCCCACCGGCACAGGATGGATGACGCCAGCCTGAGCCCCCCCTCCAAGGTAACCCGCTCGGCCTCTGGTTTCCTTGCTGAAGTGGTCCTTGGTTAGATCGTCAGCGTAGAGCGTTAGGGATTCCTTAGGTAGTGTCTATTATCCCGGCAACCGTGAGAATTACCATCAGAACTTTCTTAGGGCGGTCGCCTCTCATTGGCTAAGCTAAGCTCATTGGCTAAGCTAAGATTCTGTGATAAATATTCTCTAAAGCGGTATTTGCAGCTGCCCCTGTAGCGCTGTGGTATAGTACTTGGTTTTAAACGAGAAAGATCAGGTTCGAGTCCGCCATTTTCGGTCATCGTGATTTTGTTAATACTTTGTTTACCCTGGTTTTTACTATATCAAGTGATCGACGCACAGGACTTCTAGAATGGGTTGAATTACGTTTAATATAGGTTGTGTTCTGTGTCGTTGGGCTGGGTTTGATTAGGTTTGTTGCAGTTGGGCTGGATTTGGGTAGGTTATGACGCATTCGGTTAGGTTACGCTAGGTTCGGTGAGGTTATGATGATAGGTTACGTTGAGACGTAATATTATTCAGCAAATTAAATTAGGCCAGCCAGCTTTTATGGAAACTGCCGTGAGAATTTTCTGGGGGTAATTCTCACGGCTGCCGTGAGGTTGGGCGCAGTCCTTGGTAGTAAGCAGGGACGTCTCTCATGATGAGGTTGAAGAAAACAGGAGAAAGCACCGAGCATTGAGGAGTGCCTCTTTGTTGACTTTGTAAAAGGCCCGAACAAAGAAGCCACAGGCCTACCGTTGCTGCGAATCCGTAAGGGCTGTCTTGATAGGAGAGCCAGGCGACCCAACATTACTTTTGGTAAATAATGTTTTAGTGGTAAGCAAACCGGTTTTAATGAGGCATGGACTTAGGCAGAACAAAAAAGCACGTTCAGTGCTTTGCAATGTTTCGTAAATGGTAAGAGATTTAGTTTTCATTCCTAGTGAATTACGGCTCCGTTATTCTCTACGCTAGAGCGTTATGAGGGGAGTAAGGTGTGCGCGGTTCTTGCGTACACTCGGAATTGAAGCGATTCTTTTAGGACTTTCACACCATAGAATATCTCGATATACTGCTTCCGTTAGCAGTAGATATGCCTTTGTGCAACACATAAAAAATAGCGCCCAAGCTTGGTAGGTGATCTTGTTGTGTCATCGAGTGAAGATAGTTCAAGTTTAACATCGCGGTCTAAAGCCTTGCTGCTGGCAGGGAATCGACAGTACTGGCGTTAGAGAATTTTAGAGAGCAATACGTAAATGGGTGAAAGCTTGGAAGGTATTCACCCACCCTATAGCATGTTCTTCAACTACTAACTCACTAGTTTCAGTGTTCGAGACCAGGAATGTCCTGTCCATACGTCGGCGAGCGACAAAACAATGACAAACGGGCACGTCGTATCGAGTACCTCGAGTTTCCGTTGAGTAGCGGTAAACCCCGAAAGCTAACACCCAAGGCGGTTTCTATGGGAAGTTGAAATAACTTAAAAACACTGTTTTTGGAAACAGGTTCACTTGCATAGCGGGCGTGTAAAACCTCCTTCGCTGTTGCGCCCTCCATGTCTGTCCCCGTGGGTCTCGGGGCTGCCTCCCCGGTCTCCCATGCCCAACTCCAACCTTAGTGGTAATCAAATATTAGGAGCGAAGCCGCTTAGGGGCCCGGGCTGTTGGCGTCTACAGTCGTAGTCGTTAAGCGCAGTCTCATGTAGTCACGGTACTAAACACCGGGACACTCGCTTACGCCTCGCGCTAGACACGTACTAAAAAACACCTGGACCCTCGTTTACGCCTCGCGCTAGAACGCTTCATGCTTAAAAGACACGAGACTTTTACAGCAAAGTTGTATACCTCTATCGCCAAGGGTTTCATCTACGTGGGCAAGAACGCCAAGGTGCCAAGAATACACTTGTACACCGCTTGCTTCGCCCATCCCCAAGTTTCACGTTAGTGGAGATGGCCCGGGATATTTCTTTCCTTTTTTTTTTTTTTTTGAGCTCCCCGCGTCCCGACTGTTACCTAGATCTCAGGGTGAAATCCCATCGCCCCCGATAGGCCGAAACTGGACGCCATGGTTACTGGTATCTTAGTTTTAAAGCAAACTTTGCATGCCTGACTGATGTCGATCGAAGTCGCGCCACAACACACTGCAAGGAAGCCAAATTTACACTGTGGAACTCTGAAAACGATGATGATGATGATAATCGAAGGCGCACCAAGCGTCTTGAAAGAAAAAAACTTTCTGAAGTAGGTCTCGAACCTGGCTCCTCTCGCGCTATGAAACTGATGACTACCTGATGGGCCGTTCCAACACGGTCAAAGTAGTGTACATTTTGTACTATGGCTCTAACTCAGGTTGCATAGGCAGAAAGCTTCACGTTATAATTCTTCAGAAAGGGCGTTTTGTTTTTCTTTAAGTGTCGTTATTTCCCGTCAGTGATTGATTTCAGGTTAGTTAAGCCGATCTCGTATCCTGACACCGCATTGTTATTTACAATACGTATCAGGATATATTTAGAGAGGGAAATACTAACAAAATTGTAAGTCGACTAACACGATATGTTGCAACACCCCGTGAGCCGTTAAAAATTCGCGAAGTAATTCCAAAGGCTAGTTAAAAGTGAATAAGAGCAAGAACGTTAACATACCTGGTATGAAATGCGGGAACAATCCGTGACTCTGGCAATTTTATGGTAACTTTTGCACTTTCTGCTAAAATGAGTATTCGAATTGCCCGCATTACTTCTTTCTGTTTATTTCCCTCTTTTTAAGCTCCAATATCTATGCTATTGAGTTGCGTTGAGTACCCGTTTTTCTGTAGTTGCTGAAGCTGGGATTGAGGAAGTTTATTACGCTTCGTCCTTGCTCAGGCCTTTTCAATTACATTTGCATGTACAGTCATTGTCAAAATTTTCTATGCCATGCTGAACATTTTGGGCCACAAATAATTAATGGCAAAAAGTTAACGTTTAACTTAGGCCAAAATATTTCATGAGAGTAAGAAAGAAACGTCTTCTGTCAGGCTTCCTAGCATTACAAATCCAGGACAACAAACGGCGTAAGAGTTTTTTTCCCGACAAATCCACCATAAAATTATGTACATTTAATGGAAATAAATTATTTCAATTCAACTCAATTCAATTTAACATTTTTCATCCTCGCTCTAGAGGAAAGCTTTCACTTTGAATTTTTTTTCCTGTGAAGTTTTTGACTCGGCCTAGAAAGTTTTGACAATGATTGCACCCTTTTCCGATAACCACTAAAGCTCCCGGCTTATCTTAACGTCCATGTGCGTAAAAGCTGATTTACCGCGTCCCCAAGCAAGGAGTCTGGGCCTATTTAAATGTGGAATTGACGACGACGGTGAATCTCGCTGCGTGTCTGTTCGCTCGTTTGGCTGCGTTCTTCTACACCCTGCACGTTATCCAATGTTATTGAACGCTTCAAGCCACGTATAATGTCTCGTGCTATGAAAGGAAACTTTTCCGCCACGGCCCCTCTCCATCCACGGTTTCTGTACACGGACATTTCCGTGTTCGGGTATACCCCGGAGCATGCACGCAGGGGCGAGAGGTAAACCGCTTCGCTGTAAAAAATGGTGTTAAATGGAACTTCATGGCACCTAAAACATGGCACCTTACAAAGCTATAGTTCAGAACCATAAAGGGGCATTCATTCCCCTTCTTCGCTTCAAATGTTTATTTGATTGATTGTAGGGTTTAACGCGCCGAGGCAACGCAGGGGATGAGGCGCGCCGTAGTGGTGGGCTCTGGATTAATTGTGATCACCTGGGTATCTTTACGTGCGCCGAAATCTCGTACCGTGACACGGGCGTTCAACTTTTTGAAGGGACCCGGCAGCACTTATCATCTACTACTCCGTATGTATTTTGGGGTAAAGTCTATTGCCCCAGCAATCTCCTCCCGCAAGAACTATGAAAATCCGTTCACTATCACTGAAACTGCGCGCTACGAGAAATCGCGCATAATTATTCCCCCTCAACTCGACCACGGACAATGCGACGAAAGCTGCGCCCTCTCTCCCGGTGAGGAGGAGGGGGAGGGGGGCGGCCCGCGGCGTTCTCTTCGGCGGCCTTTGATATATACTTTGATATATCACAGGGCGGGGAGTTTTGTCCTTTTCTCCGTAATGTAAGGGTCTATTTCCGGTCTGGTGCCACAAAACAGCAGGCATGGCTGCCTGCTCGCCAGCGTGCGCTCAGGCTTGTCGGGCGCTTTTGAAGCAATAAACGTTTGTTGTCGAGTGGTCTCGTTGAAAGGGAAATATTGAGTTCGCCGCTCAAACTCCGCGCACACTCAAAACCCAAAATAAACGCCAAAACTGTGCTTACAGGTCCAGGCATAGAAGAGTTTGGTACACGGCGCCGACGACGGGGGATCGTCACAGGAGATGCGAGAAATAAGCCGCGAAGTTGACCAGCGACAGCCAATGGGACCGCCATGGCCTCAATGACGTCGTTTAGGCCATGCCAGGGGTGCATAATGAGGAAGATTGAAGAGAGCGAGCTTGTTTTTTCTGCGTCTTTCACAGCGATTTGCGCGCTCCCCGCTTCACGTGCACGAGTGGTATTTGGCTGAGGTATTCCTGGCAGTGTAATCGACACGTCGCGCTTGTTTGCTTGCACTGCTCAAAGAGTGTTGCAAGGTCCCTTTAAGTTGAAATAGAAACTCTCATGCATTGAATTATAGCTGATGGAGGACTCGGGCGCCACGGCTAAACATTTTCGACCAAGGGACAGCCTGCGTTGTCCTTTCTTTGGATTTGTTTAACGGACAGCCTCACGAGCACTTTCTTCCCCAGATAGAAAAAGTGCGGAGCCGCGTTCCTGCAGGTCCTCGAGATTTATGCTAAGTTTTGGCTACGTTACGAACTAAGCGGAAGTAACACAAAAGCATATTCGGTGCAGTTAAGGCTGTGCTATACTGCTAGCCATTGCGCAGGGCAGCTCATGGCTGGATTCGGCGCTTGCAAGGCGCTAAATTTAAAAGGGAATCGAGACAAAATATAGATGACGAACAAAAATCACATATGTCGGGAGGCTGAGAGGCAACGAGCCCTACGTGCATGCTCTGGACAGCTCCGTAAACCAGCTGAGTGCATTAAACTGCGTCAACGTAAGATTAAAGAAAGCTTTGTTCGGCCCGACGAGCAACGAAAATACCAATGATAAGGTTAACAGTTGTGTATAAGAGAATTGCGTTAGGGCGCAGGCTCAAGATCGGGTTGAACACACTTTAGGTCGAATTACGCGTTAAAGCGTGTTTGGGCAGGTCATGCGATAAGACTGACGGACAGCCGGTGGACCATCCGTTCTACCGAGTTGGTGCCAAGAAGCGGAAAAGAATTAGGAGGGGTCCCAAGACCCGATTGAGAGAAAAATGACTAACTTTGGGGGCACAGATTGCACACAGAAAGCCCGCTACAGGAGTGCTTAAAAGTACAAGGCAGAGGCCTTCGTCCTGCAGTGGATACGTACGCAGCGTGAATGATGGGAAACTTAAAGGGACCCTGCAACACTTTTGTAAACGCTTTAACTCTTTCCTTCGCGTCTGGAAGCACTGTGAAAGCTATAGTTATCGCCAGGATGGAGAGGCACTGCCTGATTTGCTCATCGCACCAGATACGCCTTACGTGTCTGCGTTGGTTTTGTGGCTTTATTTTTAAAGTTGCTATCGAATGCGTTCATTGCTGCAACTGAAGGAAAACCGGCCGACAGCCGCTACATGCCCATAGTGACGTAATTCGAGCCGTCAACGAACGCCGAGACCGCGAAAGAGAAAAAATTCTTTTGAGCGAGTTTCCAAGTTATCTGATGGGCTTAGAGCAGTAATTCTTGGCTGAGGTACTTTTCGACCCCCTAAATCTAAGTACTGCTTGTGTTGGGTGACTACGTTCTGCAAGCCTTTAAGACTTCAAAAAAGGTTGAAAAAAGTGTTGCCGGGTCCATTTAAGCTACTATGGTTCGTGGGAAGTCATCAGAATCAATTCTGCAAACTTACCTCTCCTTTCCTAATATTTATGGTCCTAATCAACTGCGTTGAGGGGTATCTTGTTTAGAGACCCGTTGTGAATACGTTATGGGTATGAAGGTGGTCACACTAAGGTCTGCTTTCCCAGGTGACGCCGGCGAAATCGGAGGCGAGCGAAGTCAGCAGGCGGTCTAGCGGGCCAAAGACTGGCCTCTACGCCCTCGACGCTGACATCATCAACACAGCCAAGAGAAACGTGAGTCTGGAGATGGTGTAACTCATATATGCAAGGGTGAAGGGCTAGGTCTCCTGAAAGGGCGAGGTGAGGGCTTTTGAGGAAGAGGGCCATAGTATCAGTTCAGAGCAACAGAGGCTCTTGCTTCAGCTGTCCCTTAATAAACAGCTGCGGACCTTGACGAAAATTTTCGAGCTTTCCTTCTTTCCAGCAGTGAAAATCAGTTGAGCCTCAGCATAAAGGCTTAGAGTCGATCCTCTCATGTAACTCCTTTTTGAGGTGGAAGTTTTACATACCTTACCAAACGAAAAAGCGACCTTCATCATCCGTCAGAACGAATTGCACCAAAACGGCCGTAGCTGTGGAAAGAAAATGAATACATTTGGGTAAATGTGGGATTTGGACCCTGGTCCGTATAAGAGGGATTTATACACACCCCAACACCCCCCTTGTACCCCCCCAGAAGGATTTCGGGCACCCCCCAAGAAGATTTCACAACCAAGAGGACACCCCCCCCCCCCCCATCCCCCAACAACATCACCCCAAAATTAAAATTCTGGATAAACTCCTGCCGTATAACTGGGGCTAAGTGAATTAACATTGCGCTAACCAGGCTGTTTAATTGGCCACTTAATCCCTTTGCATTAATTAGGGCGTCCGATAAACGTCTCCGGTTGAACTCATTTTCACCACGGCGCACACGGGTGTTGAAGGGACCGAGGGGGCCCATAAATCGGCACGAGGACTTAGACCGTGCAGCGGCTCGTCTCATCCCCTATTACGGGGCCCGAATCGCTAGGGTCCATTCTTTTCGCACAATAAACCTCACCGAATCGCCTCCTTTGTGACGACCCAGCCACACTTGCCCACTCCGCCTGGGCATGCCCGTAAGATCCCTTCTGTTATGTATATAGAAACCAGCAGTGTGAGGGTGCGCTGCGCAGCTCGCAATAAATAGTCCTTGAGATCCGGCTGATATCGTCACCGCTAGCACGCCCCACTCATTGATTGATCGTAGGGTTTAACGCGCCGACGCAACACAGGCGATGAGGCGCGCCGTAGTGGAGCGCTCCGGATTAATTTTGACCCCCTGGGGATCTTTAACGTGCGCCGAAATCTCTAACATACGGGTGTTATTGCCTTTCGCCTCCATCAGAAAAGCGGCCGCCGCGACCGGGATTTAAACCCGCCTCCTCGTGCTCAGCAGCGTAACGCCTTAGCCACCGAGCCACCGCGGCGGGTGTTTTTTTAACCAGCAGGCCTGAGTAAGTTTGTTTCTTTCACTCTCTCATGCCCCGATCGCAGGAGGATACCCATGGGGGCGCTGCCCCCGGCTTGGGGGCCGTCAGCCTGTTCGAGCAGCCCGGCGAGGGCCACAAGTCGTCGCGCTTGGGCATCGGTCTGCTCGTCTTCTTCGCGCTGCTCTTCGTGGCACTGTTCCTCGTCGCCTTCTCCATGCACGAGAAGCTGCGGAGGCGCGCGGTGAGGCTGTGCAGCGCCGACGACTGCCGCCACCACGCCGCGGAGCTGCTCGCCGCCCTAAACTTCTCCGTCGATCCGTGCGACGACTTCCAGGCGTTCGTCTGCGGTTCCTGGGAGAGGCGCAGGTCCAACCGCTCGGCCCTGGGTGGGTGAGAGATCAGAGCCTATAAAAGAATACAGGGCCAGTCGTTGTGCAAATTGGTGCTTACAGCTATGGAACGCACTGCGCGAAGGTTGACGAAGACTTGAAGGCACATCAGAGAGAGAGAGAGAGAGAGAGAGAGAGAGAGAGAGAGAGATACTTTAGTTGCGGTCAGATTATGACCTATTGGTATTCTCTCCTAAGAAAGACTGTGGCCAGCTGGTCAACGAGGGCCGCCGACGCCAACCACAAGCGCTTGTCGTGTGTGCCTTCCAAGTCTTCGTCAACCTTCGAGCTGTCATGCGTTCCATATTTGGCCCTGTATTGAGCCAGCCATTGCCATTGCGGCCAGGAGCCTAGGATTCACTTTGAAGACAAATACATCTGTATGGCTCACAGATATAGCACCAGAACCAGAACCAGACTGCACCAGAGCCAGACTGTACTTTCACGCCGCGGCGTCTTAAAGAGGCCATGCAGACAAACTACAAGTTTTATTCAAAAGATTTCGTTCTTTATGGTGCCCCAGCGCTTGTCCGGATGCAAACGATGCTTTATTCAATGAGAGATTAATGAATTTAAGTTAAAATTTTGATTCTCCCGCCAAATCTTTTTTTTCATGACGTCGGCAATGACATCACAAGAACAGGTCTTCAACCTGATGCGGAGCATTGTCGACCATTAGTCAACCTAGATGGCACCACCATAAAGCAGTGACGCGCATACGAGATGCGATGTGATTGGACGATGTCCGAGATTAGAATTGAAACCAGTTTCGGCTTCAGTTCTGTGAAACATGCTTGGCAACCGACGTTATCGCTGGATGAGCATTCTCGATATCGCAGTAATCGGCATACCGCGCTTCTGCCATGTTGTCGGCTGTAAAATGCGTCAGGTACGCCTACCAGCACGGCTTGGAATCGTAACAACCACTATCCGAGGCGTACTGAGTGGATGAATGCCCTCCGCGTGACCGCAGACGCTCAAATGCGATGCGCTTTTCCCCCATCTTTGGTGCTTGCCAGGCTCGAGCCTGTATCGTAATAGGCTTGTTCGCATCAGGCCAAGGGTCACCTATTGCGGGACTGCGCCCGAGAGCAGCCGGTGCTTATGGCAACACCACGCCAACGAGAACGCGCCAGCGCGTCAGTGTCAGTCTGCACCGTTCTGCCAACCTCTTCCTGAAGAAATGAACGTTACTGCACAAAAATGGTGAATTCAGTGTAGAGAACATGGCCCAAAATCACATAAATCAAGTTTTAAAAAAATGCGCTATCATAAATTCGAACGCGAATTGCAAAACAATATACCTAGTGCTCCAAACAACTCGGCCATAAGCCAGCGCTGCCAACGGCGGAAATATAAAGTACGTAACGTACAGCCTGTTTACGTTTTTATTTAGTCTTAGCATTCCAAGCAACTTAGACGACTGTTTCTTGAGTAGCGCCCGTGGAGTAAGCGTCCCCCGAATTTCCACAAATATCTCATCTGTAGCGACTGCATTCTGTAGGCACAAGAGCGTTCGCAGATGTGTAGTCATGCTGCTGACCGCTGTGCTAGTTCACCCAGCGCAAGAAGTGCTTCCCGCACGTAGGTTTTACGCTGTGCGATAAAAGTTCCGGGTCCTTTCATTTCTTAGTACTTATATTAACTTCGCTGAGTCTTCTCCCCTTTCAGTTTGCCTTCGATTTTTCTACTATCGTACCAGTCAGCGAAACGTCGCATGTACGTTTGTGTCGAGCGACTTGGACTTATTGCTTGATAGAGTCTACAAACTAACAAACTAACGGCACAATCTTCCAGGCACAAACGTGTCGTGGCTTAGTTTCAACTGAACGAACGAATTGCGACAACCCACAGGCGGCAGACCGACTATACGCTGGACCGACTGATTCTGTCGGAGGGTCGGCAGGCCGTGCACTAGCGCAGCCAAGCCAAGCAAGCCATCCTGTTTTGACGTCGTACTACACGCCCTAGAAAATCGGCCAGGAGGATGCAGAGAAAACAGCATTTTCGAATTGATTTTTTCAACTGCATAAAGTCGCGTAAACGCAGAGAGAGTGGTCGAAACATGGCCTGAAGACTCTAAACTACAATTTGCGGTAGTAATCCCGCAATTTTTACAAATCACTTCAGTGTCCGTTTACCTAGTGCTACCCTTTTGAAACAGTGATCGGGCCAAATTAAAGGGCCCTTCAAAATGCTCACTACAGGGTAATACGTATTCATTAGAGCAAACCTGAAGGAGAACCCAAATTTTCAAAAGCGAATATTTCTTTGTCAACCATCCCATCACAAAAACGCACTGCAGGGAACCCAGCTTTACACAGGGAGGTTCACAAAACGATGATGATGATAAGTTCCTGTGGTCTAAATCGAACCTGGGTCCCTCGCGTTATGAACCCGACGTCTGTCTGGTTGCGCCTATCCGACACGGTCGAAGCAGTAAAGCGATGTTTTAGATCGCTTTACAGGTTGATAAAACAATGTCAACCGATGTTTTATTGGCCTCTCTGATGGCGATCGTCCAGTCACCAAAACTTTAACCCCCTACAACCCCAATCGACAGCGAAGGAATCCCTGACGAGAAAGGTGAACGTTTCAGCCATCCTTGTCGTTAGACGAAGGGGTGTCAGATGTGTTTTAATGCTAATTCATTGTAAAGTATACGAAAATTACGACTGTCACACCGAATACACCTGACTTAAAACAACCGTGTTTCTATGGGCCGTCATACCTGGATTGAGAGATGATCCTCCACAGATAGTCAACGCGAGGCGCCCTCCCTCCCGTCTTTGGCGGCTGATCACTGAATTCTAATCGCCAAATATAGGAGCGAAATTTTATCACAGCAACCAAGACTGGGGTTTGGCTTTAGTTTCTGCAGTAGTCAGAGCATTTTTAGTGTAGATGTGCATCTGTGTCTTCTTTGTTACAAGAAAGTGCGAGGCCCCTATCGAAGCTGTGAACGTCCCGTTTTGCAGGTAAGGATATACAAGCGTCCATCGATAGATTTAATTGGGTGGCTTTGGCTGCCAGCACCAGTAACCTTCCGTGGCCTGCCCATCTAGGTGGTTGTATGCTCGTGCAAGCGTGCGCCCGCTAGTTAGTATTGCTGTCCAACCTTCTCGCCGCAATTCGAAACTAGATGCAGCTGCAACTGTAATTATGGCCATCGTGACGATACGGACAGGTGACTAATGTGCGCTATGGTCACAGCATCACCTCTTACAAGAGTGGAATCGTGGTGCTTAGCGCAAGGGAACACTTTGCGTTTTTTTTTTAAATGCAGAGCATATCTTTAACTCACGATGTCACCCGTTCAAGGCGTCCGTAGTAGTCCGCATCGCTCGCAGGTGCGCCCTCTCGGCGCGATCGTGGCGTGATAAAGGCGGGTGTCGGCGAGGCTGGAACGCACTCATCGCCGCGCTCTCTCGTCAGCCCCGCCCCTCCTCGCCTACTCTCCGCTCGCATCGCGCGCTCTCTCCGCGGTCGGTTCGCGCCCAACAGGTGGGGGCGCGCGCGTCGCGGGATCAACAACATCTGTGGCGTGATCGTGACGTCAGCATCGCGCGCGCGTGGCGCGATCGTGGCGTCATAAAGGCGGCTGTCGGCGAGGCTGGAACGCACTCATCGCCGCGCTCTCTCGTCAGCAGTTGCCACAAGTGCAACAACATTAACGTAACGCAAACTACTTAACGTCGTGCGCCCCCGGAAATGCTCTGCATTTGATCGTGCCCCTCGCGAGGGGGATGTTTCTTCCATCAGGAAAACGGCTACCGCTGGCGGGAATCGAACCCGCGTCCTCGGGCACAGCATTTTTTCCACCCGTCGTCTTGTCACCATTCACTCAGTTAGGACGGTGACGCTGCTGAGCCCAGAAACGGCCGCCAAAGGGCTGTGCCCTAAAATAACAGGTTCAATTTTTTTTTCGTACTGGGATCTCATGACTTCAGCGCAACGCTGTTTTCAACTATTTCTAGCGATCTGCTTGTTACGGACAAAAGCAGTTCAAAGGGCGCTTGAGCACGACGTTTACATTCTGAATAGCGATTTATGCACCAATGAGCGTTTCTCAACATCACCTGCAAATCCACCCCATCATCATGCAGTGGCGTCAAGCTGCTTCCGCTTCTTTTGAACGTAATTATTACCATTGTTTGAGGATCCTTGTACTACGGTCGTTCGCTCAAATGAAGACTGTTCCGAACAGCTGCCTTTTAATGTAAGCAACACCGTTCCAAACTAATGGCCCATACATATTCCTATTATTCAGCAAGAAAAAAAGCAAAAACTTCATGAGCCCTATTGGAGGAAAAGTTCTTACATAACCGATAGTATAGATTTCTTAATTAAGTAAAGGCGTTAGATTGATTTCTAAGGCAAAAGTTCAGGATTCGTATCTTTCATAAAACACGTTCCGAGGGAAGCAGGAGCAGCGGAGCGAGCCCGTCACTGCCGCTTGTGCAATACTAGCCACCATGAAAAGTGGAGTTACGGTTGGGGGCGAGCAAGCGGAACGATTCTTGGAGGGTGCTATCCTGGGCGCTGCGACCAAGTTCAAGAGAACATAAAGAAAAGTCCAAAATGGTGTTATGTCCCTACATCCTATTGTTTCTAAGAGCATCTTAAACCACGTGTCTTAGAGTACCGCACAACGTAAAATGTGTACATCTGCGGTCCGTAGAATTAGGGTACTATCGAGAGCACCCGCTTAACTCAAATGCAGCCACAGTTACTGCGCTCACCCCGTTGCTATCACTCTGCCTCACGAATTTGTCAGTTTGGTATGAGCTTTTCTTCTTACAACTCCCTCTGATAAACTGACGCTATAATTAATAGTTCGTACTAAAGAATACACAGCTATAATTCTCATTCTGTTTGTTTCTCGTTCTGGCAGTTACCCACCACGACCGTACGACCCAAACATTCATGGAGCGAGCCATTGGCAAGCTACTGCTGCAGCCCAGACTTAAGGAAGGTGGTTCTTCCAGACGCAACTCGACCGAGGGCCTGGCTTCGCTCCTTTTCCACAGTTGTATAAGAAATACAAGTTCCAATCCCGACGCAAGCAGCTCGACTGCCACTGCGATCGACCTCCAGCCATTCAAGAAGCTGAAGCAGACAATGAGACTCACGTGGCCCGAAGTGGCGCCAGCAGAGGACACCACGCGTTACGAGTTGCTGGACATCTTATTGGGCTTGGCCATCCACTGGAACGAAAACTTCCTATTCGATGTGCTACTTGTAAACGTAAGCACCACGCCACTTACGCTGTACCTGACCTGCGGAAGACCTCTAGCTGCATGGGACCAATACCAGGAGCCGGATAACTATGCCCAGTATGTCGAGACCTATCTCAACCTGCTAGGTCTCAAGGTAAGAGACGAAGACAGCCTCCAGTTGCTCCGGAACGTGACGCGGGACATTCTTGGAGCCAAGGTGGACTGCCTAAAAGAAGAACATAACGAGATCTCGTATCGGCTGGATTTGTTAGGGCCACCGGCGCCGTGGAACCCGGCGAGGGATTGGTTGAGCCTCCTGAACAAGCACTTCTCGCCAGATATGAGCTGGTCGTCCGACAACTGGATCGTGTTCGAACGCTCGAGTCTGGTGGAAACTTTCACGAGCCTTCAGGAAAAGTACTCGCCAAGAGAGCTGTTGATTGGCTTGTCTTGGGTATTTATCCAATCGTACCTCTGGCTCATCGTGGACATGCCGCGAATAAGGTTCGGGAGCTACGGGAACCTCAGCGTAGACTCCGTCTTCCCAATGAAGAAGTGGAGCTGTCTGGATTACGTCCACTCTCGACTTGGCTTTCTTTTTCCTAACGCAATTCAGGCGCCATTCGTTCGGCCAGACCTAGGCGTGCTTGAAAATCTGAAGCGCTCAGCACAGACCCTCATCGAAAAGCTACCCTGGATAGGCAGCGCACGCCAGCAGGCTTTGCAGAAGATTCGTTCCCTCACCAGCAGCCCCACACCCCTTCCCGAATTCTTCGATGTGAAGAGTAGGGACAAGTTACTCGAAACGTTCCCACGCCTGGTACCAGACTTCGGCACCAACTTCGTGCGTTCCTCGAGCTGGTTCAAGCACTCCCGCAGGGATCGACACCGCCTTGGGCTGTACGGGCATCGCAGCACGTCGGGCTACGCACAAGCGTCTTACATCTACGCCCTCAACAGCGTGCTCGTCAAGATGGAGGCGTTCCAGGCTCCACTTTACTACGCCAACAGCACGATCGCCGTGCTCAACGCGGGCGCCGCCTCGATGCTGTCCCGTGAAGTCTCGCGCGTGTTCGACCCCAGGGGAAGCGAGGTGGACGGAGACGGCCGCCGCGTGGTCTGGTGGGGGCCCAACAAGTCTCGCGATTACAGCGATCGTCTCGCGTGTGACCTCAACGCGAGCGAGTGCTGTACCTCAATTCGGCTGTTTCCGGCCGTGCCCGGTCTCGAGATCGCCTACCAGGCGTTCCAGGAAGACGCGCACTCTGATTCCAGGGGCCCTGCGGGATGGAACCTGGCGGGTCTCGATAACCTCACTGACACCCAAGTGTTTTTCATCACGTACTGCTACGCCCAGTGCGGCCAAACCTTGAACGGACGCGGAGACTACTGCAATGTCCCGCTTAGAAACTTCCCACCTTTCTCCAGAGCTTTCAAGTGCCGCGTGGACTCCCGCATGAATCCGGCTCAGAAGTGTGCATTTTTTCCCTCCTGAATTTTTCCTATGCGTACCAGATACTGTTTTGTTGTTGTTTGTATGAAAACGTTTATCCGCATGATGAAGAGTAGATGTGTGTACTTTAAAACTGATGTATCTTTACTGATGTATCTTCAAACTTCCTTGCAATACGTTTGTGCTAAACAGAGCCTGAGGTTTAAAGCCGTGCCATAATGTTTTCTGATAGCCAAGCGTAACGCAGCTTTTTTCGAAAGCACGGATGCGTAACTACTAGCGCTTGTTTTCTCCGGGAATGGTACATGCAAATTGTGTTCCGGGTAAAGTGTAAGGGATTTTTTCTATTTCATCGCCGATTTGTGCACATTTGCATGCGATACCTAAAAAGCTGCGCAATCAAATACGAAGAATAGAGAGGCCACTTATTCCATGTTTTCTCTAAGCTATTTGTACCGTCTTATTAGAGCAAGTCTAAGCACCTCCTTTTGAGTCAATGGCTGACATACTCTGAAAGCCCGACTGACAGCTCGCACACATGGTAAGTATATTTCGAGCCTTTTACTCGGAAATATAGAAAGGCTGTGTCTAGAGTGCCGTCCGACGGTTTTATAAGCACTCCGCTATATCGACGTCCACCGGCGTTTTATGACAAAATTGCCGCGTTTGGCAGTACATCGCTCCAGATAACATAAAGCTAGGCAACCTAACCTAAACATAACATAAGCTAACCTAACGCACAAAAAGAAATCATTTAAAACACCAAACCTAACCTAAAACACAAAAATTACACTTCAAATAATTTAAAAAAGCCAAGGCAAGAGCCGGTGTCGAACCACCGACTTAGGGATCAATAAGCTAAGAGGGATCCTCTACACTACAACGACGGACTCTTCGGGGTGGTGCTAGCTTAGCGTTAAATATTAGAATGTCGTCGGACGGCACTGTAGTCATGCCTGCAACGATCAGCTAGAGTGCCGTCGGACGGCACTCTAGACACTGCGATATAGAAATAAGAATCCCCAACATTCACGAAGAATCACGAAGAAAAAGTTCGTCGTCGTCGACTGCTTAAACTGCAATGTCCAGTCACACTGGCGCCAAACAGTGTTGGTGTAACCGAAAACGTACCTTTGCCTAAATTAAACTACAAGCATTACAGATCGTTTGGAAGCAACTACAACTCTAAAAATAGTCCCAAAATGTACATTCGTTGCCCACAGTTGATAGAAGTTGGTCCTTGAAGGATGGCTTGGTGGCTGATGTTATCAAAGGCGCCCTTGATGCCCATGGTCAGGATGCACCTCTTGTGTGTATTATAAAGCCGGTCAATGATCTCTTCCTTCAACTGCAAAAGGATGTCTTGTGTGGACAAGTGGGGGCGGAACCCGTACATGGTGTTGGGGAAGTGCCCATTATCTTCAATGTAGGGGGAGAGGCGATTTTGAACCATATGTTCTGGTACCTTTCCAACACAAGAAGTGAGGGAAATAGGTCGCAGGTTAGCAGGGGTTAGCGGTTTTCCAGGTTTCGGTATCAAGGTAATATCTGCATGCTTCCACTGAGGAGGGATATTGCCGGTTGTCCAATGTCGGACACCTTGCGCATGGTGCAGGCAATAGTAGTCACCCGGATGGCGTACGGTGCGCCGTACTTGGCTCTCAAAAAGAATGAGAAGGCAAGATTGAATATCTTTATCCGCCAAGCATATAAGACCGCCATAGGATTGCCCTGCCAGACATCGACAAAGAAATTGCTTCAACTTGGATTACACAATACCTGGGAAGAGATAGAGGAAGCACATCATACCTCTCAAATAGAACGCCTCAAATTAACGCCAACAGGACGTGTGACCCTAAGAAGATTGCACTATAAAACGCCGCCAATACAAGACCACAAGGTTAGGATTCCCCTAATTATTCGACAGAACATCAGGGTAAGGCCACTACCACGCCACATGCACCCAATTTACAATCAAGCTCGCAGAATCGCACGAGCCAGGGCCATGGACATAAAGTATGGGCGAAATCGACCACAAGGTACACTGACCGTCTCCTTATTTGCAGCGACCAGCGCACGCTGTATGCGTCACCAATTCAACAGGGCAAGAAGTGACCTGCCTCACCGTCCGTACAACGCAGACGGAAAGCGCAGATGAAGTGGCTATTGCTCTATCCGCAACGACTAGCGAGGACGGAATCACAGTGCTTACGGATTCGCAAGCAGCGTGCCGCAGCTATCTACGGGGACGCATCTCCAAAACAGCCCTCCGCATCCTCGAAAGCAAGGGTCAGCTACCTGAAATAGAAATCGTCTGGGTACCCGGACACACATCCCTCGCCGGTAATGAGGCGGCCCATGCCGCTGCCCGCGCGCACGTACACTGGGCCATTATCTACGAGGGACAAACATCGCCTGCTGCTCCCAAAACAGAACCTCTTGTCAAATATGGAGACATTCTGGCCCGCTATCGCCAAGGCAGAAGATTATTCCCGGCTCCACACCCCCAGTTATCGAGACAAGAAGCCACCAGCCTGAGAAGGATACAAACAAACTCCTATCCCCATCGCACCCTCTTTCACGCGATCTACCCTACCATATACCCGGCCACCTGAAATTTCTGTCCCTTGCCGGGCACACTATACCACCAAGTATGGGAGTGCGGACAAACCCCAGGCCTACCCCCAACCCTTCCCCCTCTTACGAGCAGTGGGTGGCCTGCCTGAAAAGTCCAGACCCTGGGACCCAGCGTATACTGGTGAAGAGGGCCTGGACTGCCAGCCAAGCCCAGGCCCCCCGGGCGCGTGCCCTAACAGCAGCACCAGCGCTCGTGGAATAAACATTTATTTCTCCTCCTCCAAAATATAACCAAAGCACAAGACACTTCCAACAAAACCAACTGCCTTCGCTCTATTACATCTGCGTCGCTTTCCATTCGGTCCTGGCCTGTTGCATGCTTAGTGAAAATTACACTCCTGCGATTACTTTCAGTTCTACCCAATAGATTGCTTCAAATAGGTGATCATCGCGGGTAACCATTGGCTTCCACTGGCGATGCGGGTGCTTCACATGGAGGTTTACTGGGTACATGACGAACTTCTGCAAATTTGTTATCTACATCGGGACTGCATAGATGCTATCGTTATCCCTTCCTAATTCTGGAGTTGACACTATAACCTGAAGCTTAATATAGAAGTGTCAGTACAAATATTAAATTCTAACACTTAATATCACTCGTGCACAATAGTACGAAAATCGCAGTGGCGTGGTCTACATACTAGCGCCAGGCAGATCATATTGTGCTATGATTCTTTCCGAAATGCACAGCCTACGAAGCCTAATTTAACCCATTTACTTCTCACTTCTGCATCAGATACGTCGTGTGAAAAATGTTCAGTTCTTCATATATTTAAAAAAACCCAAACTCTCGTCAGGAAGCTAACTTTAACTACAAGTTCATGTTTGTTGTAGATGGAGTGTGCACAGTGGCGAGAGAGAGAGCAAACTTCAATTTTTCCGCAGGACCTAAGTCCAGTTCCTAATTTCAAAGTTCAATTCACCGGATCCACGTGGTACTCCAGAATACCCGTGCGGATCCGGCACACGTGTTTGTAAGAGCTTCCTGGGCAGCCTGGATGTGTACTGTCGGCGGGGGAGACAGCCAGAGCTCCCAGGAGGTGATGGAGGCGAGGGATGGGGCAAGAGATGGCGGGGTGCAGTCCCAATTAGAATGAGGGATGGATGTGTAGGAAAGAACAGGTGGGACAGGAAGGGCGGCCAGGACGACGATAGCTGTAGTGAAGGATTCGATGGGGGCGGGGGGGGGGGGGGGGGGTGAATGAAGAGGCTTGAGCCTGCCGAATGAGGCACGCAGCCTCACGAGTTAGACGGGAACTAGGCGGTGGGTACAGGGTGCGTTTAGGAAGCGCGGTGTTGAGTACGAACCGTCGGCGGGTGGTACAAGGTTGGCCAGGACATGGGCGAACCTGCGAAAGTTACTCGGCTGAGCGCGTTTGCTAAAGCGTTTCCGCACATGCCAGCGTGGCCAGGAACCCAAACCAGTGTGAAGCGTGGCCGAAGATTCGATGCAAGTATCGGAGTGACGAAGTCAGTGGTGTGTGGGTGGGTCTCATGGTAAGCGAAATTACGAAGGGCTGACTGACAGTCGGAGAAGATATATACTGGCGTGGTGGTAGGAACAGTAAGAGTAGCGTGCTCTATTGCAAGGGCGATGGCGTATTTTTCCAGGGAGGTCGAATCCGGTGAAGTCTAAAGAACGTAGTTGGAGAAATGAAGCCGTGCCCATTGAGTTTGAGGGGATGTCGAGTGGCTACCACCGCTTTCTTTTCGCACTTTTTTAGCGCAACAGCAGTGGAGATTCTCACATTGTTTCCTTTCGTTATTATCCCATGCAGTCACTGCCAGATACATGGTATTTAAATATTCGTCTCTTTTGTGATGGACACCAACGAGCCCAACTACATCGTTCCTGGGCCCCACCCTTCCCCCACTTTGTTCCCTAACACTCCCTTCTCTATCTAAACATTTTCCTTCGCACGGCGTAAGCGAGAACCACGTGGTAATGTTCCAAAGAAACATATCTGGCGATTTGAGGCAATTGACATAACTAAGCATCCGAACCATACTTAGTAACTCGTGAGTCCTCATGGCGCCCCAGCAGATTTGGACATAAATAGCTTTGATGCAATCAGGAAAGGTTGCCGAAGTAGCAGTGCGAAATTGCTAAGGGATCCATGCCATTGATTTTTTTTGCAACTTCCATTTAGTGAGAGCCGCAGTCAGCCGCCATCTTTCCTTGTCGGCAAGCCTGTCCCGCCTAGCAGCAACGCAGACGCCATCGTCTACCGTTTACGTAGACGCCAGATGATGAGTGAGCTAGCATTGGAGCTAGAAAATTGAGATGTAGGCACCTGTCAAAGGCAACAAATTCACAAAATTGCGAATCCATGGAGTTTCTTTTAGTAGCGTGACGCTGCACCATTTCCTCGTCCGCCGCAGGTATTTTCGTTCGTGCAATGAGACCTTGTTTGCACACTTGGCGCCGAGCAGCTCGTTAATGTTGCCTTTAGTTGAATGCCACCATGCCCTTGGCCATGTGGAGGAAATAAAAGACACAATTTGGAGTTACTTATCTGTCTGTGTCAAAACGCAGCGGAGCGACTTGTCTAACAACCGTCCTATTGTACAAACACAGGCGTACAAGTTATTAGGCTCTTTGGATGATTCTTTAATGCACACGGTTTGTTTTGCCGCTCCTTGTTGAAATGTTCTCTTCTCGCAAACTCGCCCGTTGATACATCGCAAAATAAACGAAAACCATCACGCCACTCACAAAGCCTTTAAATAGTGGTGTACTCTCCAATCCCAGCCCACTCTGAGCTGCTTCAAACTTACAACTAGTCTGGTGTGCGATGCGAAAAAGTTTGGCCAGATCACTGGAGCACCGTCAGCTATCCGAACGACCTCCCCTCATCTGACTCGTTTTATGGGGTCTGAAGTTTTTTAATACTGGGGCTGCGATTATTCACCTCTTGCCCTGTGTCTCGGAACTGACTGTTGCATAGTAGCAATATCGCCACCAAAAGACCCCATCCAGGTGTTGCATTAATCATCTCCAGGAACAAAAACTTCTGCGACATCGATACTTCAACTGTCTCCGGGGATTCTCCTAGAACCTGCTAGAACTCTGCTTACGTTTTCACCATGGACAAAACATGTCTGGCACTGTGCCTTCTGCTTCTGGTAGCCTACACGTCTCGGTCTGTGGAGGCTGCTGGAGGCCACAGCCAATCGTCGCAGTCCACGGCCAAGACCAACAAGCCCAAGTCTGGCGTGGACATCATGTCCAACAACAACAAGCCTGGCGGCGACAAGTGTTCCCAAGGTGGCGAGAATAAAGACTCGGGAGGGCCCGAAGAACACCAGCAGAAGACCAAGTGAACAGATAAGCTCCAGCAGATCCGGATCAAGGCGACGAATTGTTCGGTGCATTATGAAAACTACACCTAGGGCAACATTGAGTTTTGCTAGAGGGTTGTTGCAGTATTGCTGCCGGACCTCTTCTCTTCATTGCTAAGTGATTGAAATACTTTACTAAAGATCCACATCAGATGTAGACAAAATGTGGCATCTCCGAGATAGGGAAGCAAGTGTTGACAAACTTTTCATGCCTCGAATAAGGTTCCTGAAATACGTTAGCCCATAAAGCAGTTTCTGGTGTGATTTTTAGCATATTGATTGTAACGAAAGTTATCAACAGGCGCTGGAAACGTATGCCTTCTATTGCTTTCGTCATTTAGCTAGTCCTTTGTGGCGCGTATATGTATGATGCGGTTGAGTTTTCTAGACCTGCAACTAGAACGTGAAGTCGCAAAACCTAGCTAACAAAAACAGTCAGGGTGCACACGTTCAGACGATTACAGTTTTGTATGTGGCGTTATACAAAACGAAGTCATGACCGGGAAGAGAATCTCATTGGCCTATGACGGCTCTTACATTGCACGAAACAGAGAAGCTTTGGCAGAAGCGGCAAGCCCGAAACAGGCCACAAGCATATCTGTGGTAAGAAAAAGCAGCCCCTAATGGCATTGGTCAGTTCACCAAAAGTTTTGTTTGTCGTCAATAATTGGCATTTACTATGAAGTTGCAGTGTTTTTGGAACGCCTGCGAATTCTCTTAACGTGTTGGCAAATTTTATATATGCGATGTCATGCATTTAAATTTCACTCACATGTTGGGCTACCGACCCTATGGAGCATTACTGAACAAGCACAACCCTGCCGCTGATACGAAACAGCTTCTAGTACTGTGTCACGAATCCGTTTTCTGCACAATGAATATTCAGTCAACATTCGCTATAGCAGAATTCCTTAGTTAGAAACCTCGCTTTATTCGAGTATTTTTTGGTCGCGACTTTTGAGCCTTGGAAAGCACATCATATCCACTTTTAGCAAATTATTGCCTTAAAACGAAGCCAGTTTCTTCTGCCGGGGTCTTACTGTCATGACGGTTCACTGTCTAGCATCTTACAAACGTTTGGGCAAAGGAGCTGCCCCTCGGTCGTCTCACACGTTTATGCAATGAGGTACTATCCTTGCTTGAATAAAACGAGCGTATTCACGATGGCTTCGCCTGGCATTGCAGCTAGAAAGTACGCAGGCAACAGCGAATATTGTGCGCGTGTATTTTGTCGTCCAAAAATAAAGTATTATTGTGGAATGCGGCCTTGTTATCGCTTGAATTTTACGCTAGGGTGAACTGAAGTGTGATGACACAATAAACTCAGGTTGTTTGTAAGTCTACAAATGACTGATGCGCAAATAAAAAGTCACATATGCCAGCATCCTTGCTCACTATTGTTCACGAGTCGTCGTAGTATCTCAGTAGTAAAGGAATGGGCAATAGTATAGGGCAAATTACGTACTGTTATGCGCAGAAACATTTTTTTTCTGAGTGCAATTCTGTTTCGTTCATCTTGTATTTACAGAAATATTCTATACAGTGTTTGAACCAATAGCCGATTGGCCAGTAGCAGGTCCAATACAAAATACGCTGTTTGCAGCGACAGCAACAAATACATGTTGAAAAATAGAAGGTAAGTGAAGATGTCGAAAAGCATACAAACAACATAACATGACATATGATGTGAGGAAACATATCACCACATAACATAACACAATCATTATACTCGTTACATTCGAACCAAAGAACACAATTATCCCGATGTATACAAACTTTGCAAACAATGTTTTAAAGCCACACAAAAGTTCCTATTATTCTTCACGTTATTAGGTATGCCAGACCCCAAATGGGCGTCATTAAGTTGAATTAATATTTGTCCGTAGGTATTACGGCCAACCGGCGAATTAAACTGTTTATTAGTTGTAGCTCTGGTGTTTCCTCTAGGGCTAACAAATATACTCAATGGCAACGGATCGCTGTTACTTACTATTGTATGAATTGTCTGCGTAATTTCTTGCTTCTGCACCAAGGTGATGGGTAGTATTCATGTGAACTGAAAAAGAGGTCTGGTCGGTTCTGTACAATTTGAAAAGTTGATATTTCTTAGAGGGCGCTTCTACAGCATAGTAGCCAGTTCCAGGCAATAACTGAGGTGGATATGAACGAAAGCGAAGTATAACATCCGTAGTATGCCCATGTCAAAGCATTCGCGCGCTTTTAGTAAGATATGGCATCCATAGGCCAGCTTAGAACAGACGGGTTGAATTTGCAAATTGCAGTGCATATCTGATTCGAAGGTGATACCCAAATACTTATGCGAAGGGACGTGGTGAAGGTGTTTGTTGTTTAAGGAAACAGATAACGAGTTGGAACCTAATTGTTTTCTCCTTGAGTGAAAAATGGTGTATTTGATTTTATCGAGATCAAGGGAGAGCTATTTGTGGCTGAACCACGCCACCACACTTCCGAGATCATGATTTATTTTCGGTTGAATTTCGTGGATCGTCGCGCCTGTGAATATAAGAGCCGTGTCATCAGTGTACATTAATGCATGTGAATATTACCAAATTGATGGAAAATTCTTTATGCACAAGGAGAATAGAATCGGGCCCCAGGCTGAGCCAGAGGGTGCCCCGGTCAACATTTTTTGCGGGTCAGATATGAAGTCCTTAATTGTCACGCATTGACTTCGATGTGTTAACTAACTGGTTAACAATTCATGCGTCTTTCCCTAAAATCATAGTTGTGGAGTTTACTCAATAATTTGATGTGATTAACTGTGTCAAAGGCCTTTCTTACGTCTAAATATACTAGTACGGCGATATTGTATTTGTGAACGTCAGTGTTGAGAATTGGGCTTAAAACGAGTACTGCTGTAGATGTAGATCTTTTCGGAGTAAAGACATGTTGACTGGTACCTATAATATTGTACTTCAATATACACTTTCTGATATGGCATCTGAAAATTCTCTCGAATATGGTATTTATAACACTTAAACCGAAATGGGTCTGTAACTGCTAGGGTCGAGTTTGTCGGCTTCCTTGAACATAGGAACTACTTAAGCGATTTTAAGTTGATGAGGGTACATTCCCGTTTATATTCGAGCGGTTGAACACAGGCTGAAGATGATGTGCGAGAATATCGATGCTATCTTTGAATAACTTAACTTGAATTCTGTCTATCCCGGGGGCTTTTCTTGCCTGATGCATCTTAACCTCGGTTGAGATTTCATGCAATTCAATATCATTAATTACGTAACTGCTTGAGATGGTTTGCAGTGGAGGCATTGAACATTGAATAGGATGTATTCGTTTCGCCAGCCCTGGACCATGTTTTTAAAACAGTCATTACAAGAGTTTACTGTAGTCTGGTATACTAGATCAGGCTGTATTTGTGGCTTTGATTCCCGGTCACCGGCGGCATTGACAATGTCCGAAACTTTTCTTCCATCTCCATCCGCTTCTTGAATGAGGGATGAATAGTATTCGCACTTTCTCTTTCTCATCATAGAAACCGAAGCGTTCCTTTCGCGCTTGTATTGCGTTTGGTAATATGTATTAAGTTGCAGAATACCTTGAAGTATTCATAATTTTAGTGCTTTCGCTTAGCATATTAGTTAGAGCACCAGTGAATGTTTGGCATTCTGTATAAATGTTATCATTGTAGGTAAGATTAAAATCTGTTTGTTCTAAAAAGAAGGCGCAGACACTAATCAAATTCACTATTCGGCACAGTACCAAATGACTTTACATTTATCGACAGCAGGTTTCGGAGAGCAATAAAAATAGGAAAATGATCACCGAAAGAGTCAGAGATCACCCCGGAACAAACAATGCTATCATCCTTATAATGAGCGTGGTAAATTAACGTACTAGTGTTTGCAGCAATCCGAGTAGGCTCAGTTATATAGTTCCGTAAATTAAGGGCTCCAAAAGCAAAGAATTATTATTGTGAGATTCACATGTCAGATCAATACTAAAGTCACCACCAATTACAGTGTGGCATTTCTGTTCACCGGATAACAATAGGAGGGATACTTCAAGTTTCTTCACGAAGGTTGCAACTACCGAGTTAGGAGGCTGGTATACTACTCCTACGATTGCACCACAGCTCATCTTAATGAACAGTGCCTCAAGGTGGCCCGCACTAACAGAGGCAGTAAACAGAGCCCGAAGTCAATGTAATTTCTTACAAAAACAGCTGGTTTTCACTCACAGGGCACAGTGTAGATGGCGCGGCGAACGCGCACTATTACCCAGCGTTCCCTGCACGCCGGCGGGCGCGACGGCGGGGAACCATTTCCTCGGCTTGTCGTCTGCTTTAGCGACGGTTGTTTTGGGCCTGTTTTGGCGCAGCTTCGCGACCATTGCGCGCTTCCTGGGCTCGGCTTGCTTAACTTGTTTGACAGCACCTTCTGGGAAACCCGGACCCGATGGAATGAAGTGGTCGTACGGCAAAGATACGCTACGGATTTGGATGCAGGGCGGGAAAACAAAATGTAGAGACCACGTGCAGACATCTGTCCGCTAGAGAAACGCTACCTGTTCGGTGGTCTTTTATGAGGTATTGGGAAAAGAGAAAGGAGCAACTGGTTCTGATGAGTAGCGATTATAAGAGTTCCCTCAGCTTTCCCGCGATTCTCAAACTTGCTAAAATAACTTGTTTAAATCGGTACAAATGGCAATCACTAAGGTCACATGCCGAATTGTTTCGGTGTCTGCGCTTGTGTCGCGCGGTGGTGTAGCCCCAAGCTAGCACATCAGGATGGCTAGGTTCCGCTATCTCACTCTTCGAAAGGCGTTCCTCTCCGTTTTCTTTCTGCCGACCCACAGCTTGTCTGCAGCGACGGCATCCGCGCTCTAGCCCGGCCGTGACCGACGCTGCTGCGTTTGGGACGCCGCCCCCACGTATTCCAGGTAACGGCTGCCCGAATTTCTGGTTTCACTCTTTGTAGAGCCACGTGTGTGAATTCAAGTGACGTCGCATGGGCAGTTGTTGTGGGTGTCGTTTAAAGGTTTGATTTCCAACCACCTCCAAAGCGTGGATTGGAGCCATTTTTTTTGTTTGTCGCCAATGGTTGGCGTTTAAAATGAAGTTGCACTGTTTTTTTGGAACGCTTTCCGAATTCTCTTAACATGATGGCAAATTTTAAAATATCTGAGGTCGTGTCGTACCTTTAGATTTCACTCACATGCTGGGCTACCGACCCCATGGAGCATTATTGAACAAGCAGAACATTGCCGCTGATACGGAGCAGCTTTCCGTCCTAAGTCACACATCCAATTTGTGCACAATGAATATACAGTCACCAAAAACCTTAGTTCGAAACCTCGCTTTATTCGAGTATTTTCTGGTCGCCACTGCTGTGTATTGGAAAACACATCATACCCGCTGTTATCCAATTGTTGCTGATGGCGAAGCCAGCTTGCCCTCGCGAGGTTTTATTTTCATGGGTGTTCCCCATGTAGCATCTTACAAACGTTTGGGCAAAGGAGCTGTTCCTCGGTCGTGTCACACGTCTTTGTAACGAGGTACTTTCCTTGCTTGAATAAAAGGAGTGCATTCGCGATGGCTTCGCGTGGCATTGCAGCTAAAATACACGCAGGCAACAGCGAATGTTGTGCGCGTGTATTTTGTCGTCCAAAAATAAAGTATTGTTGTGGAACTGCGGGCTTGCTTTGGCTTGAATTTTACGCTGGGTTGAACTGAAGGGTGATGACAAAATAAACTCAGGCTTTTTTGTAAGTCTACAAATGACTGATGTGTAAAAAAAGCTCCCTATATGCCAGAAGCGCTTGCGCAATATTGTTCAGGAGCCGTCGTAGTATCTATAGTAAGGAATGGGCAATAGTGTAGGACAAATTACGTGCTGTTAAATGTAGTAGAAACATTTGGGTCTGACAACTAAATTTAACATCACTACAAACTTTTAGCGTGTACGAGTTTTGCTGTTCGTATACATACATTATTGGGAGAAAGATATGCATAAGACTTTCTGGTAAATTGCAAGTTGCAGGAAACGTTCACAAAGTAAAGAACGGTTGCTCTTGGCAACATTATAAAACTTCAGTTTAATGTCAAAACAATAAAACAATTGTTGAAACATCACTGCTAAACTACAATGTCATGTAGGGATGAGCATATTTCTTTTAATGAGATTGCTTGTCTTAGAAGCATTAAAATAGCGAAAGCATGAAAAATTAGGTATTACATCTCTGATTTTTTTTCGGTCCACTTGCGGCGTCAGAGACTGCGGAAGGGGATCGAACCTCGTACAGTGCGTGCGTAAATTTAGACGCGTGGTTGTTTTATAATATGGGCTCGAGTGCACTCGGCACAAAACAATGAACATATGAACTACAGCGTATGTGAGCAAAATGGGAAATAAGCAGCCACTTTCAGGAAACACGTATTTAGAAGTTCTACGCCCTAGGCAGAAACGCATTAGGAGCGCTCGATTGAAATTGAAGGACAGTATACGAAATGCTGGAAAAGAAGACTAACACTACTTCACGGCTTAAAAAAGGAATGAAGGAAGGAAGGAAGTAAGCACTCGTCTCCGGAATCTCAACAACAGTGAACGTGTCGCAACTGCCTGTTCTCGCATGGTGCGCAACATCGATTCGTTATATTATGTTCATTTAATGGCGTCTCATGGACACCCACACCCATGTCTCATGGGCGGGTGTGGGTGTCCATGGTGATTGGAAATAATAAAAAGGCGCTAAGCAGACGAAAACAAAGTAGAAACACACACCACATACAGGCGTCCATGGTCGTGTGTGCTACTATTTCCTTCTCGTGACCGAGCACCCCCCCCCCCCCCCTTCTCCGGTCAAGGACCTCAGCTGCCGTGCGAATGCGGTGGGAATGAAATATGAGATGAGCTGAGAATAATCAGTAGAGAAGCGTTCGCCGCCACGGGTTGCGACTGACCCCGGACCTGTGACGTCTTCGAAAAAGCCACGAACCGTCGAAGGACCTGGAGCCATGTGGGACGGGAGGACCGGGGACACGGCCCTGCCAGGTGGGCTCGTCCCTTCCGGCTTCAGTATCAAGCCGGGCTAGTTGGTTCATGCTTCTTGTCTTATATGGCCTTAATCGGCTGCTCACGGGCCGTGGCAGAAGTGTAGGACATGGTCAAATTGTGGTTACGGTGGATGTGAGGCTGCTCGACATTCTCCGTGTACCCTCGACGACTGCGTCCACGCCCAGATGGAAGCTTGTAGCCAGAACGAGGATGACGCCGCAACCTCGATCGCGAACCCAGGAACTACCCAGTATTGGCATTGTTGTTTGCCCCAACTTCAAACAACACAAAAAACGCGAAAGACAAAAAAGAAGAATAAAGGTTTGTAAAACTGCACAAACGCCATCGTCCTCGTAATCCCACGCAATTAAGTAGTGACTGATGAAGCTTTATTTGCAGATAATTTTCAAGCGTACACAAACAAGCCTGTACAAGCACTGTGATTGATCGATTTAAGGGTTGCTTGACTGATTTGATTGATTGTGGCGTTTAACACGCCGAAGCTGCATCTCAGCCATGAGGCGAGCCGTAGTGGAGTGCTCCAGATTAATTTTGACAACCGGGGGATGAAAAAAATGCCGCGAAATCTCGACACTCTGGCGTTGTCTCTTAACGCCTTCTTCAGGAAAGTAGCCCCAGTATTGAAGACCGCGTGCGGGTTTCAAAGAATTTAGAGAAGCGTGTAGCTTTGTAAGCATTCCTAAAGTTTTATTCGGATTACGACCTTGTGTATATGTGCGCGAATGCAGGACTGAGTATTATAATGAAATTTCCAGTTAACACATATACGAAGCAGCGTAAGACTGAGAAGAAAATTAAGATCTAGAGAGTTTACATCCCACCTCCGAGAAGGACGAGCATGCATCCATGGATGGCGTTCAATGCGTCATGGTGACTTTCCAGCTGGTTAGGTTTCGCAATGGGCAGAAAGCGAGAAGGCTTTTATTGCGCGCGCTTTGTACGCTGGGTACACGGGCCGCTGCGGCTCCCAATGCCGACAGCCCAGCTATACAAAATTCCTGCTCCGAAAGGCATCTTTGTACGGCTGTGACAACGTCTATTGTACAACGGCCATTGATGCCCGACCGCTACGCAGTTGATCCTGTCCCCTTTTTCGAAGCGGAGGCAAGGTCACACGCAACGGTGATTTTCCTCGTGGTTCCACTGTATAACCCTTTCTTTTTTGTTTTTTTTTATTCGTTGGGCGTGCACGGTGCAATGCCGGGCTGGATCTTTAGAATAAATGTGATCAGAGCTGCTACAATCGGTATTTCAGCAAATCTGTAGAAATGTCCCATTTGTGTGCACTTGATACCGCGAAAAATACGCTTGAAAAAAAGAAAAGGGTGTTTTGGAATATTATACAAAAACATACTGTGGAGGATTTCTTCGAGTGGCAGCAACAAAAAGAATCGATTTACGAAACAAACAACTCGGCCAGATATTTTTTGTCATTAATACGGTCTGTGTTGCTATTTTCTCATAATTTAGTTAGGACAAAGAGCAACGCAATGAGTAGTTATTGTAATTGCCGCCCGCAAAAGTTATCCTTCATTGGTGTGCCTGAAACACGCTGGTATGTATAGTCGTATTTGATGTTCTTTATCCGGAATACTTACTCTCCTCGATTTTGCAGTTCCGGGTAGTCCTAGAGCAGCTTGAGAACTCGCACCCCCAGGACCACAGGTAGAATTTATTGGATAATCAAGCACCGGATATCTTCGCGCGACGTCCGGAGCAGCCGGAACTGGTAATCGAGCAAGCATGCTGTTTGGGCGTTTTTACTTTTGTTTTGTTTTTTCTCTAGTTTGTGTGCCTTGGTAAACTTACTAATTGGATCCCCACCATAATGTCTTTGGGCCGGTGCACGTCCTTCGTAAATAAAGGATTAAGTAAACAAGAAAATAAGTACAACAAGTGTATCTCGGTTGCGAGGCCAACGCGTTGCTGACTTTAGCTATTTGAACTATCGTATTTTTGCGCGTATAACCCACCCCTGCATATAATCCGCACCCCCACTTTCAGCCTGCCGGAAAAGAAAAAAAATCCTCGTGTATTGCCCGCACATCTGATACAGGCAAGGCTGCACCAAAGCTACTGCTCAAGCAACACATCACATACTGTGTAGACCAAAAAAAAAACGTGTATTTATCTAAGTATAATACACTGACTGCAAGGCGAAATTCACAATTCACTTAGTGTCACTGCTCTCGCTAGAGCTATCACTTGGGCGGCAGTCCTCACTGTTGTACACAAGGTCATCTTCACGGCACAACGCGCAGTGCAGTTTCACGGCACAACGGGCATTGCCGTGAAGCTGCACTAAAGTAAAAACCCCGCGTATCATCTGCACCCCCTACTTTGCCACTGAAATTTTTGCCTTTTTGGTGCGGGTTATGCGCGCGAAAATATGGTAATTAGAAAACAAAAACAGGAAATGTGGCCAAGCACCTATTCTGGATATTACAAAGTGGACAAAAAATTCCTCTGGAACTTAATTCTGCTTACGTGCTTTGAATTCGAAAGCCTGCTACGTGGTGTGGGCGTCTGTTTCCTTGCATTCTTTCCGTCGTCTATTGAGGATAATTACTACGACAGGCAGATAGCATCAATTCATGTGGCAGCCTCCCCACAGTGAGAGTGCCCCTCCATGTGCACTGGTTATACTCACGCGCCGTCACGTCCGCTTGTAACGCGGTACGCACCAGGCTAATTCTCTATTCCCCCTCTGGGAGGACGTCGAGTTTGCGCAGTGGCGACGCGTGCACTCGGATGTTGCTCTGGTTACCTGGGCTGGTGGCGGGCGGGGCCGAAAAGTTAGTATAAACAACCAGCAGATCGACAGAAGGTGCCACTAAGCTTAACGCATTGAATTTTTAGAAAGGCCTAAGCACCGCGCCTCCTCTACCCCGCAATTCTTTCAAAACGTGAAATTCAAACTACCGTATGGCTTTGACTACCGTTTGACGCTGGGCGGTGACGGTATACGTACAGGAGCCGCCATAAGTAATTGAATCAAATATTTGTGAATATCAAAAAATATTTGTCTTACGGGCTTTATGACAGCCATTGCCGGTTTACAGGAATCTCTTTCTGTTATGAAGGATTCCTTTAAACGCACACCAAATCAGCCAGACAGTTTCCGGAAGAAGAAATTACTGCAAATTTACGGGACCGTATTCCAATTACTTTTGACGGCCGCTGTACGTTTTGCTTATGCTACAAAAAAAAGTGTGCAACAAAATTGCGCAGCGATTTATCGTAGATTTTGAACTAAATTTACTGGTTTTATTTAATTTACGTAAAATTTCTTCCGTTTTATATTTTTAAATAAAGAACGCTGCTGTCCTCTGTTACGTATAGATGTTTTCCCTCACATGTTCCCAAGGTTTTGCGTGCTCTAAACAGACTTGAAATTATGGACCTTTTTTCGGCCTGCCGGGTAGATTGGTCAACTTTTTGCCCATATAAATCTTGTCCATCCTCCCTCTCGGGGTACAAGTGATTTTGGCACCATGACCTCAAATTGGCCGCCTCAAAGAAGCAGTGACAATAAAACCAAAACAAAAAGTGAAGTAAAAAAGTCGACACCAATAAGCCTATCAGAGTCGCGAAGATATTCGTCTCATATGAAACTTCTGCTCGTAGCATGTCGAAATGTGCTATCACTTTTGCAGCGAAGCTATACACAATCAAAGCGGGCGACGTTTTGCAACACGGCGATTTTATATATTGGTGAGAAAAAAACGGTTATGTTTTAACCAATGATTTCAATGCACGAGGCTTTTTTTTATAGTCCATCCGGTTCAGAGTCACTAAGTCACCGTCGACGACGCCCGAACTGCGTGTCGATGCCTCCCAGCAACCGAATAGAGGGCGGTTGGAAGCCGATGCCGAAACGTCCCAGGAAGAAAATAGGTCCCAGCGTGGTGCTTTCGGGAGCTTGACGAACGGGAGCCTGTCCGCAGCAGCTCGGCTGAATGACGATCACGTCGGACCTCCTGCGCATCGGACTCGTCATCGGGGCAGAAACCACCCTCGTCACATTGGATGGCGCCGTGTGGTTGGTTACTTCGTCCAAGTACACCAGCGGAAGGGCACCGAGGATAAAAACGTATCCGAATAGCCGCAGCGACAAGCTCCGCATCGTTCCTGTGTCTATTAAGCACGTCACACACGGCCAAAGAAACTGCTGTCGCTTACGGATGAAGCCGGATCGTCGCAGCAGCTCCCGGCGTTCCACACCAGATAGAACGCTGTAGTTCAGTCCTTCCGAAAGCGTCGGTGAAGTGAGAACTGACGAAAAGGAGGTTTCGGGACGCACCGGTCACCTTGATGGCCGAGTTTATAAAGCCTACCACTGAGTACGTCGACATCTGCGTGTAAGGGTACTGAAATATTTTTTAGCTTGTTTCGCATGGAACACGCGTGTTTGTTGCGGGAGCTGGTGCATAAAACTGCTGTTATCTTTTGTTTCTTAATACTGTGAACGCATTCCTAGCTTGTGGGTGAACCTGTGCAGGTGATATGCATTTGAAAGGCATTGGAATTCATGTCCCCTTCATGTCTGATCGCGTGAAAGGTTGTTAGTTGAGAGGAGGATGGTGTATTCTGTTTGCTGGAAATTGAGTTCGAAACAAAATATGATAACAAATGCAGCATCTTTCGTAAAAAAACCTGCCCTCTACATCGAATTCATTCGTTTATTACTTTCGTAACAAAATTCAATGCAGAATTTCTTCGTTCATGGAGACAAGAGCGAATGGTGCCGGAACAAAATGCCCACTTTTGTTTTGTGCATAACAGACGGCGTCCATTATATTAAACAAAAAGATATTGCGTTTTATTCGCCTGTGAGGAGCCTAGACACATACTGAGACCATTACATGGAGCTAGAGGACAAAGACCACGCCGCTCGGACCAAGGACGTGACTATAGGCTCTCGAAACTAGCTCGTCGCCGGATTCGGCACGAGGTCATCATCTGCACATGAAGAGATGTCCATGGCCCCACTCGCCTCCGAAGGCAACAACGAAAATAAATAGTCGAGAGAAAAAGGAAACGATCACTTAAAGCGGAACGCGCCGGCGATGGGCGCTGACCTGTCTATGATCGTGAGCGGTACTTTTTTGCGAAGCATATAGCGTTGACCCAAAAAGCTGTACCAACCAGGAAAAAGTCTTATCGAAATGTGTGCTGGGCGGAACCGGGCATGGCTAACCACGTCTCCTGAAAACGAACCAGCTGCTACTTCATAAGATTTTGCTTGAAATTTTCGAGTTACGGTGCGCTGCGAGAGCAGACAAGCTGGTGAAGGCACTAGAAAGATAAAGCACTAGAAGCCAAGGAGCACTAGAACGCCTTTTAAACATTCCTCGAGCGCTTCCAAACGTTCATATTTTTGCCAACATTACTATTCCTAAATCACGACCGGAGCTCTGGAAGCTTCGAGTGACACCTAATAATGACGTCGCAGATATCGAACAGAGCTTCTTTGGCCTAACTTCCGCGCGTAAAAGCGCGGAGAAAATATTCTAACTTCGGCTGAAATTTTTATCTCTCTCCGGTGAAGAGTGTATCTTCAACATGAGAAAAAAGCTGAAGGGAAGAATCACGTCACAAACAGCGGCCTGTTTTGACAACAGGGACAGGAAATGGACGGATCGGTACGTTCCGGAGGAAAACAAGCACGGTTCTCTCAATAAATACGCCGGAGAACCCACCAGAAGATCGTCTTGTCTTCTTCGAAGCTACGTGATATCCCCTCCCCCCCCCCCCCCCCCTCGCCCCTTGATATATAGCGCACGTTATTGCTTTCTGAGTTGCCCTGCTTATATTGAGCAACTATATTCAAACATATAGCCCTAGCGCTCGCACTGTAGTGCTAGGTTTAAGCTCACCACATTTGCAGCATTTGTTACCCGAGAAGAGCAGCGGATACAGACATGTCCCCTTTTTGACATAGCCGTACTACCGCTAGTTTTCAACATTTGCGAAACTTCGGCGTCATATTCAATGCTTGAAATCTGCTTGGGCGAGAGGGATATTATGAGGTAGTTGTGTGTGCGTGTGTGTGTGCGTGCCTGTGGGCGCGCGCTACCGTAAAATATTTTAGCGGTGTACAATGTCACCACTCCTACTACGGAATGAGCAATGAAGGTAAAAAAAATTGTTTGGTATGTGTTTATGCCTATCCACGGCAGTTAAGTAAGGAGGACATCGGACAGGCGGCACAAATAATGGGGGTGAGTGGGGAAAGTATGGTACGCATCCGCATCTTTCGATTTCGACGGGGAGTAGAATTGCGCGACGTGCTTTATCCACGCCCTTCTCCTTTCTGCTACATTCAAGGCTGTATATGAGTCATAAGAAGTTAATTTTTAAAAGCAATTAAACTGACTGAATATTAAAACAGAGAGACCGACGATGGCATTGATTTGAGTAAAGAATAATTCTGTCCACCATAAAGAATTTCAACAACTGTGGTGAACGCCTGAATATAAACGCTTTAAGTACGGAAACCGAAAGTTTCCTGTCGTGTGGGCCATAAAAGTGCAGCTTTCTCGTTTCAGTTATTCCTTTCGACATTTTCTGCACAAGCAGGCTTCAGTTCACATTTCATATGAAACTAAACCGCTAACCTGAAGTCTCTTCTTTTGCCTTCATGACTGTTGTTTTCAATTTTTGTATTCTTTCTGTTGTTACTTTAATAATAAATCAGGAGAGAAAGGCGGCGACTTC
This sequence comes from Haemaphysalis longicornis, assembly GCA_013339765.2. NCBI lineage: Eukaryota > Metazoa > Arthropoda > Arachnida > Ixodida > Ixodidae > Haemaphysalis > Haemaphysalis longicornis. Next base: position 46,664,150 of record CM023456.1, read on the forward strand.
TTCTCGCGTTACGTATCTGGAAGCACAAAACATGGTTGTTAGCCCAGAGAAAGCAAAAAGAGAAAAATGAATCAGGAAAGGTTTGCACTCACGCCCGCAAACGACATGCGGCCTTTAGTGCTCGCACACTATTGCTAATTCTTTCCTCCATAGTCGCGTTTCTTCTGCTTCGAGCCTTTTGCCCTGCCATGGATCGCTTGATGGTAAGGCTGTGTGAAAAGACGAAATTAGAAGCGCTGTCCAATACTCATGGGCGTCGGTTAGAGCACTGCAGGGGCTCGCGCTGACCCGAAAGCCCGGGTCAGGCTGTCCGATGTCGATTATCGGCAGTCCCGGGCCGGCCCGTGCTCAATGACGGGGGTCCGGGGCGGGCTCGGGCTTGACGCCGTGGGCTCGGATCGGACTCGGGCTTGGAATTCATGGGCCCTGCCGGTATAGTTCCGACGTGAAGTATAGAAACGAGCATTAGAAGGAATGCTGTGAGCTTATTTTTATGCGCTCCATAACGTTATTTGAAGCATTGTTTGAAAAAACGTGTTTCGCTACGTCTGATACTCACTACACTGAAACCTCAATAGCGTATTTCACGTACTGCATCAAGATTTTATATTTTTTGGTATAACACACAAATGATACAAATGAAATCTCGTTGATATGTTCTTCACGGGAACCGGAAAATAAAAAGTATTATGCGATAATGATATTATTGAAAGGCTAAAACCGAGGAAAATATGCATACGCCGTCCGCAACTCACTTTTATTGAGCAACATTGAAGTAGCTGGCAAATTTGTGTTGCTCTTTCTTCCTTTCAGTGTCCAGGAGTAAATTCTTCTGAAGCGTAAAACGAAACTCTCGGTATTTTTCGCTTACACTGGTAAAGCCAGTCGCAGGACGCTTTGAAGTCTTCAATGTCCAAGAATAGCGCGATGTTGTCGACTTTCTGGCTTATGTCTCACCCTTCGACGTTCCCTCTTCCTGTTCCAACTTCCTTGAACATGCATGTAAGCAGGACTTCTTCCATTTGCTGATGCTTTGCACCACGCGTTTGTTTTACAACGGGGCCGAAAACTTGCAGCTTCTTTCAAGGATCCTCTTGCTGACCGACCAGAGTGTAGATCGTTGACACTGATGAACTGAGCTCGCAAGCCAAGTACACGCGCTTCCTCTTCGTGTTCTCCGGTAATTTGTGTACAATTTCAACTTGTTCGTTTAAATTGAGCGCTTGCATTTCCTCGACATTGTCACAAGCCTGGAAGCACCATCGCGCGCAGCAACAAGGAAGACAGAGGAGAACACGAAAATAGCCTTAAAACCACAGCAGCACCCCCGAACACAGCAACAAGGCAGAAAAAGAACAGTGAACAGCGTGGGAAGCACGGAGCATGGAGAGAAGACGGAAGGGAAGTATGTAGTTGCCTGCTGAGAGGATTGCGCACCTTCCTTATGTTTCGCTAGATAGCGCTGTGCATCGCCTGACGTAGCATCATCATTTGACGGAGCGGCACCGCCTGGCAGCGATGTTTTTGCCGCAAAACCGGCGCTTCCGCGGCCTCAGCGCCTTTACAATGTGCAGATCGTGGCTTGTTGGAATGCGGTTTTAGCTAGTGTAGCGGAGAATAAACGTAAGATTTTTAGAAATGTCGGTCAAGATCCACTTTCACGGTCGTATTATACAATTTTTGGCTAGAACGTGATCGTAATAAGCGTACGACAATGCATTATTTGTAAATGACGTCGGCCCTTTAAGAGGAATACATTAGGCCCTAAAAAGGTATTACAGTATAATCTTGTTAATTCGTCCCCCGTTAACGCCGAAATTCGTATAATTCGTCATTCCAACACCCTCCCTTCAAAAATGTACATAGCGCTATGGCAACGAACATTCGCTAATTCGACGCATAATTTCACGCACGCCGGTTAATTTGGACTGGTGTCAAATCAAGGACGGCGTAACTAACGGAGCTTCTTGGAATTGATGACGGCGTTGTCGTCGCCGGCCAGTTGACCGATGACGAGGTTTTTAGCGCTGCCCTCTGTGTGGCGGATGAGGCGTCCGATAAAGATGACCCCTGCGATGTGCTACGCCTGGTGCGTCGTACCACAAAAGAAGCCGCGGACGCTCTCGTCGTTTTAGAGGAGTTCTGCTACGATGTTCTAGGCAATAGGCTTGCGCTAGAGGGATAGTAGCATGTCCGCAAACTAGTCCTTTCCGCTCAGCTGTCCGCAAAATTACAAACAAGCATCACGGACTTCTTCTCCAAATAAAGGTTTGGAATTAAAATAATTGAAAATGCGTGTTTTTTGTTATTCATTCGAAATTCGACATTCGAGTAATTCGGACATTCTTTTTTCCCTCCCTTGAGATCCGAATTAACGGGGTTTTACTGTATGCCGTATCTTATCCACGAGATTTCAGTGTACAAGAAATGCCCTAAGCGGAAGGGAATAATTCTCACAACCTGGAGTTCTGCACCTATGTTTATGTAAACGTGTGTTTTAGATGTCGCACCTATCTAAATTCGGCTGCCGTGGCCGTGAATCAAATTCGCGCGCTAGAGGAACACCACCGCTGCGCAGCCACTGCAGTCAAAATATTTCAGTGCACGTGCATACTGGTGGATTCAAACGCGGAGTAAAAAATTTCCGCAATACCAACTTCTGGCCGCGACAGCCACGTGAAGTTGCCAAGAATCTGGCCATCACAAATTATGGTGTCTCAAGTGTAAGAATACGAGCTATTATTACGCCGATGTGACGTGAACTGCAGACGGTATAATACCCGTGCTACATGAGCGTTTCGAAGGCGTTTGAACGGAACGTCATTTGGCTCGAATCCCACCGTTGAGCTGCTACACGACGTTCTTCAAATGCATTTGGTTGAAATGCCGTTTGAGTCAAAAGAGCATGGCTACCTACCTTTGGGAATCTCAAAGGCCTTTGAAACGCGAACGCTTGTACTCTCGCACGCACTTTCTGCATGCCACGTTTACAAAAATAATATTTACGAGTAAAACTTGGTTTGTGGAAAGCTTGCGCTTAATCACTTTTCGTTTGTTTTTGTTTATACCGCTTGGTCTACGATTACAAAGTAGCTTGTTACTCCCAACACCGGCGGTGCAACAAAAGAAAAAAAAGCTGCCTATGTTGTGTATGTTTTGCTCGTGTATGTATGAACGTTATAATTAATTTTATCCCTAATAATTGTGTTTTTGGCCCATTTTCACTCTAAAATTAATTGTTGTGATTTTGCGGTAACGAAACTGGGCAGCCGTTGCGACACCATAATATGGCGGGTGAACGCGGAAACTCTCACCTGCCTTCGAGAATCGTCGTGTACATCGGAAAAACTCCTTCTACTTCAAATGGCATTTGAAATTTCGAAGGCCATTTGATTCAAATGAACTTTCGAACACTCGTGCAGCACAGGTATAAGCTAAAGTACGTGAACTTCTGAACATTAATTTTTTTTTTTCATTTCTGTTCATGGCATGCTTGTACGGAATAGATGACCCGTCTGATTGCCCTCTACGAAGACAATCAAATAAATTAAACAATTTTTCTTTAGCATCTAAGCTGTTCTCAGTGCGTGCGCTCTCACGTAGGAGATTTTAATGTTATGTGCTTTTATCGGCGTGTGAAATTGGGAGGTGCAGATTCGTTATGATAGGCGTGCTCGTACATAATTCCAGGACTACAACTCGGCCTCTCGGCTATCCACCGCCAGCTCTTAGTGAGGCCCTCCCTGTATGCCTGCCTCCTATCTTTCTCCTACCTATAGGCACCCTAACTACCGGTGTACTAAGCCTGTACTATCACTTTATCGTGCACTCATGCGTGCATACATGAACAGGTTCCATGGAATCCAATCAGAACGTGTGTGGTGGCTGCCGAGGCCGCAGTGGAACATCATGTCGACGCACCGTCCAAATAAGTCGCGAAGCAGCAATTCTCATTCCCCCTGATCGCTCATTTTTACCGGTTGTTCCTATTGCATCTTACCAAAATATATTGGTTGTAAAATAGCAGAATAGTGCACTTGACAACAAAATTCTTTCGTCCCACTATATCATACCTCTTCGGCAGAGCTAGCATTTTTGGTACGTATAGCGCAAAAGCATTTTATTCAGTGTTCCAAAAGAAAACTTGAGAACACTCAATTCGTGTTTACGTTCATACAATTTTAGGCGGTATTCACTCTGACAATGTACAAATGGCGCCTACAGCGCTTTCAAAACCTCCCTGCTTTCCAATACCTTGCCACCAAGCCCCGACGCCGTATAAGAACCAATCACTGTGTACAGTAAGGTGTCGTAACGCCACCGCTGTCTCGAAGTTGTACACACTTCCTTTGAGTCTACGTAATGAATCATACATGGATCCGCAAGGGGCGTTCCCCACCTGGAAACAGATCAAATGAAGTCGCGCACTGTTTTCTTCCGCCCGTTTTTCTCTTCTCTGTCTACCTCTCGCCTCCACCTGTTCATCCCCCCCCCCCCCCAACGGTCCCCACGAGATTCGTGATTCAAAGTGTGCCATGGTCCCTCCCAAAGCGCTGATCAAACACCGACGACCTGAAAAGAATCAACGCCAGCGAAAACCTTCCCCTGTAAACTGAGACCACCGAAGCTCCGCACCCGCTTGCATATATATGCGTCCGACAGGGCTTCCCTGTGTCCTTTCAAACAAGAGGCCAACCGCGCTTGAATAAGGCCAAGTCACGCTCTAGTCGAATTGTGTCAGGCTTTGGCCGTCATTGTGCTCAGTTTCAAGGTTTCCTTTTTGCGTGGAACCGAAGGCTGACCAAAATCCTCAACAGTCAGTTCTGAGCCCTTCGAGCGGGAATACGAAATCGCGTTTTGCCGCAGCAGTCTCGGCAACGAGCACTGAACAATGAAGGGTTGCGGCGGTATAATTCTTATGCTCCTTCTGGCAGGCTTCCATGGTGGAGCATGCATGAGCACCAGGGCTCCTATGATGAAGGGCGGCAAAGACATGCATCAAGGAAAGCCCAATGCCTCACAACAGGGCAGGCAACCAGGCATGATGTCCGGGGGAAGTACGGGACAGCAACAGGATGACATTGACGTTTCCATGGACAGCGCAAGCGCCGAGACAGATGGAATGGATGAAGGGATGATGAACTGCTCCATGCCCGACATGGACATGAAGAACACGAAGGACGCGATGGGAAGAGGCGGTGCAATGGATGAAAGGGAGCTCGACGCCTTCTCCCATGAAAGGACTGATGAAGGACGCTAAGGTGGCAGCGAACAATGTTAAGCAGACGATGAACTGCTCGGCTAGAGCCATGGGGGAAATGGTGAAGAACGCGGGGAAGGACATAATGGGCATGCGCAACAAAGGTGAGATGCCAGGAAAGGACACGACAGGCATGATGCAAAAAGGTCAGATGGCATCAACCGCTGCCACTCCGAGAGGACGCCGATAAGGTAAGTTTGTCTTCATGTTCAGCTTGAGCTCTTGCCAAGCTTTTAATGCCCCTGTCAACCGCTCCATACAACTGCAGAAGTACCATTCAAGCGTAAATGTCCCCGAAATTCTGCAAGTGCTTTAACGGTTCTTATATTTGTTAAATATCAAAGCCCCTTTCATAAGTTAAAGATAGTTAAAACGCGAAGCTTTCTCCCTCGCAACCTGAGTCAAAGCCAAAGCCCCGGCCAAAGCCACTCAGTCGGAGTCCAATGCCAACACCCAACGCCGCACCGCCAAAGTCCAACCCTCCTTTCACACTGAATTTTATAATCATCATCATCATCATAATCGCTAACCGTGTGTACTGCGAAACTATATTTTGCCTATTACTAGAGATCCGTTAGGCGTGCAAAGACACCCCATTGTTATGTTATGTGGTATATGATTGAAGTAGCATTTGTGAAACCCATTGTGTAAAGTTGGCTTTTCTGCAGTATTTTTTACTAGGACGTCAACGCCATCAGTGATACATAGAAAGTTTCACTCTAAAACCTTCAAATCCCAACAAAACTTGCGCCGCTGCAATGCTTGCAGTAAGAATGACTGCTACATATAAACATTTTTTTCCTCTTTGGACTGTATTCTTCTTCTTTCGCAGAAACACAAGGACCTGATAATGCAACGAGGAAGTGTGGCTTTCCCCGAACATGAAATGGCATTGCCCTGTCTTCGCCTGTGATCGCTCAACGAAAATACCTAATCAATTGGGCGTGCGATTGCTTTAAGCAGAAGGCACTCGTCGGCGTGCACGCCACTGGAGGATTTATACCGTTTTGACACGCCATCTGTTATCTTTTCTCACCCAATAAATATTTTTGTAGAATTTTGTGAACGCTTTTCATATTGCTTCTGTCGAAGTAGAGCCTGCACAAGAGGTGTAATGCAGCCAGTTCGTCAGGGCAACACGGTTTCACATCAGTTGCCCATGATAGAAATTTAAAACAGTCCAGTGTAACTTGCCGAGTCAATTAGCCCTTTAGCTGTATAAAATGAAGCCGCTACAATTAACGAAGAGTACGCCGTCTCGTTGTCCAATACCAAAAATAACTGTTTACCTGCTTATCGTGCCGGGCATGCGCGGGTTTTTTAATAGCCGAGCTGTTAAGGCTTTTGGTTTCGCCGTCGAGCGTTTCCAGAAAAAAATACCAAGAAAAAAAATGGCAGCATCTCCACTCCGTGGATGACGGCGAGGGTGCGGAGTACGGGGACTCGAAATGACGTCCAAGTTGCGCCCCGAGTGACATCCCGATTTGCACCCCCGACTGTCCTTCGATTTGAGCCGTGAGTTGCGCCTTGATTATTCCCTTAATGAAACTGAAACTCACGGCTCAAAATCGAATTTCACTTTATTTTCGCTTGATGGTGGTGTGCGCACGGATGGACGCGGATGGACATTGGGAGCTTCTACGGTACTCCGCACCGTTACAGGCGAGGGAGCAAGCCGTTTGACTCTCGCGTACTAAGCCCACTGGGTAAGACGACTGACACTAACTTTGTCTCGATCTACCAGACACAGGCTCGAATCCTGCCGGTGCCTGTGTGATTTTTTGCGATTGTAAATGTTATGCGCACGGACGCAGACGGACATGTGTGCGTCCTAAGATACACCGCACCTAAAATACATGGTCCACGTGAGCATACCCCTCGTGAGGAACGCCCGGCATCGGCCCAGCTCGATCTTCGAGAACACACTGCCAGGCGTTCGTAGCGTGATCTCTAACATACTGTTATTCTCGCCAGTTCACGTGCGTTTCGCGCCTGAAGTGGGGGGGGGCACAGACGCCGAGTTCGCGAAGCCGGTTACTTGCGGGTTCTAGCCCGTGCTTAAGCGGTGGTCTACTTTGGGTGGGATGTGAAAGCCTGCGGACAAGACGATCCGGGCCTGCCAGTCATGAACTTTCAGCGGCAAGTACGGAAATCCATGTGACGTGCAACAGCCGGGTCTCCGACGAAGGCAGAGGGGTCGCCAGCTCTGCTTTTTCTCCAGCCGTGTACCACTAGTGCAAGCTGTGCCAATTTTTTATACTCATTCTGGTGCATACTTTATGCTGTTATTCAGTAAAGAACGCGTTTTGACGTACGGCGCTAATAGTTGGCTACACCAACCTATACCACAGTAGGATCTGTCAAGTATGCTTAGACACGCACATCCTTGTTAACTAATCTCAGTAGGGTGGTGTATTTTCAGTTGTGAGTAGTAGAAACAATAAGGGCGGTCGCCTTTCGGGCTCAGTGAAAGCATAAGTGCGCGAGAAATGCACTCCCCTTTGTTGAAAATGGTTGCAACTGGTCGAGTCTGCCATCTTCACAGAGTTTCGTCACACATGCTGCACTCCATCGGGCACAAACGTGGAATGCCCATTTTGAAAATCCATTCTGGCAGATTTAAATTTGACCCAATGTTGCAAGTCAGTTCCAGAAAACATTTTGCGGCAGTGAAAAATATAGAACAAACATGCTCTGGCGTAGATTTACGCGAGCGAACATGAAGACCGACGGTGCCATTGTACTTTACCGATTGCGTCCTCTAGCCTCGCTGATTAAATATGGGACGATCTGGTGGTTCTAAATGTATTTTACGCTGAAATGCCCGCCGATACTAAAAGAAGCACCAACGCGGAAGGGAAGACATATGAGAGAAGGCACGCAATGTTAACTCTGCTAAGCAAATGTGGGAAAGAAGCTGCTTGAACAGACCATGGGAAGGCATTCAAAGCGGCGTTCCAATCTTGAATTCGTACAATTTTGTTTTAATGGCACACAGTTACGGGCAGTCATCATTCCTGTACACTCACGGTCGGCTGTGCCGATTCTGCCCAAATCATTAGAGAAACGAAATAAATAAGAAGGGGCACTAAAACGATGAAAGAAGGCAGCCTGTCTCTTGCAACAGCCTCAGTAGGCCAACACCCGCATCGGGTCGTGCCCAATGTTGCGCAACGCGGGCCGGCAGACTTCGCTAATCAGCCGGGGAGGCCCGCAGAGGAGGACCAGAGTGAGCGGACCGGGAGGAGGCAGCATCTCCTCCAGTATGGCCTGCGTCAGCGGGCCCTGCTTGTACTGTACCGGCGTCGCCTTCGGGATTTTCTCGGGCAGGTCGTCCAGGACGTGACATATCCTGCGGGGTATCGCAATATAAACAATTAAAATGCAGTTACCGAAACAGCGCAGCCATGGTTCTTTTGGGTCGGCTGGAACGCCAGGGGGGGCTCGCCCGAGAATAGCAGCGCCGTCTCCGCGCAAATTCTACGGTTCACGCAAAAGAATCGGCAACAAAAGCCCCGGGCGGGAGGCTCCCTCCCCTAGCTGGCGGGAGAGGAACCCGCCCCTTCGAGACCACTGCGCCTTCTATCGGTGGGTCTGGGAATCGGTTTTTCGAGGCCGACGGTGGGTGTAGGAACATGCTCCTACCCCTGCGTGACGCACGACCGTCAGCAGACTGACGAAAAGGCTGGACGTGCAACCGCTCCGCTTTTAAAAGGGTCGTTTGTGGACACGGTTAAACCAACTTTGTCGAGCGATAAGTGGGTTATGGGACAATAGCGCGAGTGAACGCGCACGCAAATGCACGGCAAGCTACAAACTGAGACTAGTCGGTGCAGTCGGCGCTGCAGGTGCGAACGGACAGTGAACTTGGATGCGGCCGGCGTCTCCTTGTATCATTTTATGATGCCTCGTGCCCCTTGCTCTTTCCTTGTGTAGCGCTCTCCGCACCCATTCCCTTGGAATTAACAAGCGATTAGACGCTTTCACTCCGCAACCAGGCGAGAAACTGGCTTGAGCTTGAAGGGCAGCTTCACACAATGAGGCACTGACGTAACGAGGCGTTTTCTGGATTTCTACTTTGGGTAAAAGAGCTTTCGCTCTAAAAGGTACCGTTAGCCCAGCCGGTTTCTCACCCAAGGGCGGGACTTGCAGGGAGATGTGGGGTTCATCATCGAGGAAAGGAAAGACTCCCGCGAGGTTTGCGAGACTGGCGGTTATCTCTCTCTCTGTGTGTGTCATGCGTACAAGAGCAACGTTCCAGGCTGGGTGACGTTTCCCACTCAGTGCGACCCGAATGTAAAAGTTAATAAACAATTCTGTTTTGCGAGATTATCATCTAGGGCACGACGCTGCCCTGCGGGAGATATTGATTTCGTAACGCTATTGGAAATGATCAAAGAACGGTTTCTTCATGACGTTGGTATTTCCTTACTCAGGCGTTAAAAAAGGCCCCGAGGTTGTTGTGTGACTTTCTTTTTTATGTGTGGCCTCTTAGTTGTACTTGATTTGACAAAAAAAAAAAACTACCCTTCTGTCGAAAAAAAAACGACGGGGGAATGCAAAGATTTCCAAATAAGTCCAACACCAAACGAAGCAACCGAGCGAGCGGAAACTACCTATTTATGATGATTATGAAATGGTCGTCGTTGTTGGATGGAGGGGTGCATGATCTTTGTCTACTTTTGCACGTTCATACGCCCCTCTCCAGATCCAATCTGCTTCAACCATGCCAGAATCGCGCAGCTGGATAGAGTTTCGGCTTGATAACGCGAGAGACCCAGGTTCGATTCCCAGCACGGAAGCGTTCTCATTTCTCTCCCCCCCCCCCCCCTTCCGAGATTGTCATCATCGTCATTTTCTGCAGTGAATTTTGGGTGGACTACAGACGACGTGAGTGAGAGGCTAAAAGTTTCGCTTTAAAATGTTTTGATGTCAGCCAGTGGAGACATGGTACGGAGATAAATTGCTCGGTTAGCTATAGGGGGCCTAAAACGCTCCAGTTCTGAATGTAACGTGATCGAGTTACTTTGGCACATAACTGAAATATTTCACAGATGCTGGCCCCGATCTTTCTCGACAACGTGCAAGCGCATGAAAAGCACACCGGTGGCTCAGTGGCGTTTGCTGCCGAGCACGAAGATGCGGGTTGCACCCAGGCCACGGCAGCCTTTGTTCTGACGAAGGCTGGAAACGAAAGGACCTCGCCGTCAGTCGAGATTCCGGCGTGCGTTGGGTTCCCAGGTATTTTGAATTAGTCGTTTGGTTGAGAAATTCCGGTCACGACTAATGAAACTGTACTTTGAAAGCTTTGCTGCAGGAGCAAAAGTAAGCCTAAATAAATATAATGTAGCATTAAACAAAAATGCCGCTTTAAAGTAGGTAATAACGTACTGGGATCGGATTACGGGGTTCGACGCTCTGAAGCTACACCCGGGCCATGAAGCGCGCCGTAGTGGAAGTCTCTGGATTAATCTTGACCACCTTGGTTTCATTAACGTGCGCCGAAATCTACATGGCATTTTAGCTTTTCGCCTGCATCTGAAAAGCACCCTGCGCGGCCGGTATTGAACCCACGTCCTTAGGCTCAGCAGCACAACGCCTTAGCCACTGAGCCACCGCGGCGGGTAGATAATAACGTACTTGAACAAGCAAGTGATTGTAACTGTTTTGTTGGAATTGTTAGTACTGATCGAACCATGAGGAAGAAATAAAACGCCGCATTTACATAGGCACTCGACAAGAAATCAGGGCCCTACCTCTGTTCTTCCTAAGACAGATATACTACCAATGTGCCCGTCCACTGATGACATAAGGGACAGAAACGAACATTACTCGGTAATAAGGAGGCATTATGGAGCAGTAAATAAAAATTAAAACCGTTCCACTCAACGTGAAAGTGGCGGGAGTGCCAAGAAAGTGATTCGCCATAATGGGCTAGCGCCCAATAGACCTACAAACGTTGGTAGCGCCGTTATCCGCTCACTGATACCACCCAATGCAATTCAAATTTCCCTCCTCCGTAGTGATCGCGCGCCTCCTTCCTCAGACAGCGCCAGCGAACGTTCTGCTTTTTTCGTGCTTGCTTTTCCTCCCGCACGTGCCGGCGTTGCACTGCCACTTTTTTTCGCTCGCTGTTTTTTTTTTCTTTCGCTTTTTCGCTGTTTTTTTTTTTTTTGTTCGCAAAAACAACCCAACGAACGTTCCGAACTAAATGAACTGGGGTGCTGCCAGTTAATTACATATATTTTGGGTCAAGTGCACCTTCAGTTTTTTTTTTGTGCTAAACAACGGGGAGATGTATGACAAGCACCAGCGTTTCACGAGTTTCGAACTGCTATGACTATTTAAACGGCTTCATTTTCGAAGCCTCTGCGGGACGCCCTACGACGGAACGCCGGGCTCTACTTTGGTCTGTTATCTTACCGCACCGCATGATTTCGGCAGTCGTTTTACGACCGTTACAGCGAGCTACGATGACACGGCGAGCGCCTAAAGAGCTCTGCACTGAACAAGAAATTAAACCCATTTCATGCAGTGCGAAATCTGCTGAAACGACGGAGTGGTTCTCTTGCGTTGGCTAAGACGTCAGCGGGCGCTCGCCCGAGCACGGCAGCGCCGTCGCCGCGTAAATTCTATGGTTCACGCAAAGAGAGCGGCAGCTATCATCAGCAACGAGAGGCTCACTCCCCCACGGCCGGACTATATTCTAGGCACTATAGCCGGACTCCACTAGGCTCCCGCACTCGCAGGGAAGGGGGTCGAGTCCGGCCGTGCCTCCCCCTAGCGGGAGGTAGAGGAACCCCACCGCTGAGAGACAACTGTGCCCTCTATCAGTGGGTCTAAGAACCGCCGGCGGTTCCTAGACCCTCCTACAGAGGCTGGCGGAGGGTCTGCGAACCTGCTCCTACTCCTGCGTGACGCAACGACCGTCAGTATACGGACAAAATGCTCTAACTACACCAGCGCCACTGTTAAGAAAAGGCGAGTGCCCTCGCCTACTCACTCTTCCAGCAAACCTAACCACACGTACTTGAACCTTCTGCGGTCCTTCTTGGCGTACTCCTCGAGCTCGTCGCGCACGATGATGTCCTGCTCGGAGTGGTTCACGTCGACCATGGTGATGCGCGTGAAGTCGCTGAGGTCGGCGAAGCGGTGTCGCAACAGCTGCAGCATGGGCGTCACCCCGCTGCCGGCCGCCACCAGGCCCAGGTGGGTGGCCACGTACAGCGTCGTGCCTTCCTCGGTCACGAACTGGCCGCGACCCAGCGCCCGGAACTTGCCCTTTGGTCCCTGCACCTGTGGCGCCAAGTTCGAATTTTGGGATTTACGTTCCGAAGCTACGTCTTGAGTATTATTAGTCACACCGTAGACGACGGCTGCTGATTAGACAACCGGAGGTTCTTTAAAGGGGCCTTGAAGACAACGCTTGGCTTGAAGCTTGAAAGGTTGCTTTGCACCAATAGCAATGACGAAATTTTTATTGTAACTTCGAGATAATGCTTTAAACCTGGATGTAACGAAGTTTACAAAAGTTCGCAATTTTTTTGTTGTTACATGCAAGCTTCGAGTTAAGGCTTGCGGAAATTAAGTTAAACGAAGCCAAAATGGTAGACATCAGTCAAGGTGAACTCACCCATTATGTATTTATTTCACAGCGAAAAATGCGTGAGTTGTGCCTGCTGATTTCGAAACCAGCTTAGACACTACAGGGCCCTCCAAAAGAGCAGTTCACTTACCCCGGTATTATCGACGTAACTTAAGTATCGCTTTTCCCTTTTGACACTTTTCGACGCCTTAACACGTTTCAAGAACTAAACTTATGCTGAAAAGGTGGCCTTTTTGCGATGTTGATGCTCTTTACCGCACTTAAGATGGTTGAGAGGGTGCTAAGTGGGATACTGTCCAAGGCGGCGACATTCTTTTTCTCGCCGGCGGAGATGGCATTTCAAAATATGCGCTTGTCTTGAAAAGACCAACTTTTCGTTTTCTGGCAGTATAACTCATCACCGACAAACCGATATATCAGTGGAGACAGCGGCACCGACAGGACGGCCTAGCACCTCAAAAACTTAACTGCACTCACACGTGGAAACACTCAGAGTTGTGGTTTCGGGCGAAAAAAACTGAACTGCAATAACTCTTGCTACCTGCTGTGGTGTCACGCTACACAAACGAAAACGAGAAGTGGATGCTACGTTAGCCACGGGATGGCGCTAGCCGTTCCGTTCGTCCTCATCACCATGACGAGTTTCGAACGTTTGGAATTCCAGACGTTTTCGTTGCTGCTTGCTCCTTACAGTAGTGCTACTATTCGCTAATTTAGTTCATTTCTCCGCCGATTTTTGAGTAAAAGTGCAAAACACAGTGGCTGATCAGCTTCCCGACTTCGTTACATCAAGGTTAACCGCCGCAACCTTTCATTTCATAGAGGTCGCAAACACATGGGCTTCGTTGGAGGTTGCAATGGGAATTGAAAAACTTCGTTAAATCCAGGAATTCGTTACATAGAGGTTCGTTACATTCAGGTTTAACTGTACTCTAGATAACGAGGAAACAGATGAAGTAGTGACGACTTGATACCTTGGGCGGGTTCTCTATGGCGTCACATGATCCTGTTTGTGCAATTGACGGCCGCGGATCAAAGATACCGCCATAAACATGACTGTGATTGTGGTAGCGCTCATATGTTCCATTTCATTGATTGATTGAGGGTTTAACGGCCGACGCAACGCAGGCGATGAGGCGCGCCGTAGTGGAGGGCTCGGATTAATTTTGACCACCTGGGATCTTTAACGTGCGCCGAAATCTCGAACACACGGCGTTTTTGCTTTTCGCCTCCATCAGAAAAGTGGCCGCCGCGGCCGGGAATCGAACCCGCGTCCTCGTGCTCAGCAGCGCAACGCCTTAGCCACTGAGCCACCGGCGGCGTCCGTTGTCATATCACCCGTATACTAACGTGCGATTACCTCATTGATAGCTACGTTTTTATGTTCTCTCTATTACATCACTGCTGACGTCATGTAAAGCAAAATGTGAAATTTTCAGCATGTCTGGCCTTTTGTTTTTTGTGGTTAAAAAAGCGTCCCGCGTGGCTCTAATGTGCTGCCTAAGCTAATAAAGGATAGTTCTTCAAATTAAAGAAGGTTGTATTTTGTCTTCATGGCCCCTATAACGTGCGCGGAAAGCTCGATCACATGGGTATTTTGTTCTTACACCATCTAACGCGCACGTTCCGAAGAAAATGGTCGAAAATCGCATGCGGCTTGAATCGGATTACAAACCGAATTGCGCAACAGCGGTTTCTCACCATGTCTGCCAATCTTCAAGAGGCCCAAAGGTTTTAGTCAACAATTTCCTTACGGGCGCAAAGCCATAGCCCTGGGTTTCTATGCTGTTCACATAAATCGTGGCAAACGTTCCACTTGCGCGCTTGACTAACGCCGCAATGGCATGTAGCTCGGCTTTTGGTTACAAAACGAGGGAATGTGCTGAAGGGTTGGGACCTCTGGAAAGCTCCTGGACCCCTTGCAGGCGTGGGCCCCACGACTCTCCTCGACCATGTTTGATTCGGTTATTGAAGTGTGGCATACCCGAACGCCATGACTCGGCAACCAGTGACGCGATGTTGTGTGTAGCAGAGAACGACTGATTGGAGTTTATGATGACTGTGAAAGCCATTACTTAGCGGGACATAAATCGCCCGCTTTCTCACGCTTATTACGGTGTTCAGCTACGAAAGCGAAACGTTCCGTCGAGGGTACAATGCTGTGAGTGTGTTGCTACTGTTTCCTTGAGGTGGTACCCCGCATGTTTATTTGCCAGCGAAATCGGGTGCGCGTTAGAACGGGGTGGTTAGAACCGGAGAATAGCGGAGTTTATTACGACGTACACCATAAGAAGCTATCGCGTGCGCGTACTGCAGCTTTTGTGCACCCTGCGACATCGATGGCTTGCTCAGTGGTTATCAACCATTTGGCTGTAGCCAAGCTTTTGGGCTTGCAGAAGTTATGGGTACCTCCGATCAAAAGTCTTGATAAGTGTAATAATGTCAAACAATTTTCCACTTGGAGCTAAAGTGACCCCACACCTATTCGACGCCCACCTTTTCGCCTTGCTGTTGTAATGATTCGTGGCATAGCTTCTAACAGTTAGCCCGCTGAGCTAACGCCGCCCAAACACCTATTGTATGACTTAGTTTTGTGTGCCTAGCAGAGAAAAGAATGGGGGGAATGCTTTCGGGAAGGGTTTTGAGGACCTCTGAAAAGCCCTCGTGGACCCCTTGAAGGCCGCGGATTCCCCATTTAAGAACCTCTGCCTTAGACAATTGTCTTTCATTGCGGGTTAATCTGACCGCGTGCCTCAACTACAGAAAAAATACCCGGAAATCGTTCACAAATGTCTCGAGTCAAGCCAGGACGGCGATGCTTGGTGACAGTGTTATTGCGATAGCAGCAAATCTACTGCTATTTGCAGCGTTTATGTTATGCTGTGCGTAACAGCCCCCAAATTTTTAATAATATAGCGGGAGCAACCATCGACCGGCATGTCGGCGCCTTATAACGGTGTTCAGCAACGAAACAGGCGAGAGTATACGCGTACACGCATAGGGCTATCTGCTGTATGAGTGTCGTCTGCTATCTGTTTCCTGCATCTGAATGACTTTGCGGCCCCACGCTGCTAGCTGCCTTTGGCGGTAGCGAAACGACGTTTGCAAGAATAACAGGGGTGTGTTGCCCGGAGAAGAGAAGCGGAGCAGACGACGCTCCCACAACAGATAGTTTATGCGCGTGCGTGTACCCTCCGCAGACATTTTTGCCGGGTGAACACCGTGATAAGGCGCTGCACATAACGATAGGTCGTCGCTTCCGTATGTTATTAAACTTTGGGAGGCTGTACGTCCAAACGGGTGTGCTCGAGTGCTTGTGTGCTCGTGTTCGTGTGCGTGTACGCCCCTACTGCACAGGTGCCGAGTGGATTGCGAAACTTACGTGAAGACGTCGCAAGCAGTCACGGCTACTGGTGCGGAATCGCGATTCTCAGATTAAGAAGACACCGGAAGCATTTTGGTGTCTATAAACCTTTTCATACCTAATACTTGATAAGATGAGAACGTGCTCTGTGAGGTGTCGCACATGCGCAATAAGGTAATACTGTCGACTGCGCCACATATTGTGACAAGTGCCCAGCGCTCGGATGAGCCGGCTACTCTCAAGACGAAGAAGTTAAATAGGTCTGCAGAATGGAATGATACTGGGGTGTGTGCGACGCTTTTCACGAACTTATTAACTTTGTAATTACGTGCCGTATTCCCCGAATGGGGTAGGGGAGGAATGGTATAGGCCTAAAATCAGGTGCTTTTCACTATACGCGCAGTTTACCGCTTGCGGTAAGTGCCAGTGGTCAGTGAGGGACACACTGAAAACAGCTTTTATGGCGCCTGAGTTAATAACCGTATGGATTTGATATGAACTATGCCCACTCTGTGCAGTCTACCGTTATTTCGAAGCACCAGTGAGCGGTGACGCTTTTTGGAAAGCAGATTTTGCCGCGTGTCATTAAAGTGGTGGCTGTATTTCTGTCCAACAGGTAGCAGTAATAACAATAACACAAAGTAATGGGGAAGGGGGCGGCAAGATTAGGCACTAGAATCTTGTTACATAATGCACTGCAAACTGCGCTGAAATACAAATAGAAAAAAATGGTCCACGCAACGAAAGCAGCCGCTAGCCTAATTTTGAGTACCAATGCGACCGCTTGAAACGCCACGTGACTCGTTTAATCGATGGCTGCTGTCTTCATTACGCTAAACTGCGTTGAGCTCCAAACGATGCTCGCTAAACGTAACACCCACATTGCTTGATTGATTTGATTGATTTATTGTAGAGTTTAACGCGCCGACGCAGCGCAGGTGATGAGGCGCGCCGTAGTGGAGGGCTTCGGATTAATTTTGACCCCCTGGGGATCTTTGAGGTGCACCGAAATCTCCTACACACAGGCGTTTTTGCTTTTCACCACCATCAGAAAAGCGGCCGCCATGGCCGGGAGTCGAACCCGCGTCCTCGTGCTCGACGCATAAGGCCTTAGCCACTGAGCCACTGCGACGAGTACCCCCATTGCTTACCACCAATAGAAAAACGCGCAGACAAATCAAGGCCTGCGTGCTGGCCACGGCAACAGACAACGGCGCTCAATCCTCGCCGCATACTTGTGCACACGGGCAGTCGCATCAGCAGTGTGCATGCGCAAATCGTCATCACCACCAGCACCACCATCATCATCATCATTAGTCTACTCATGTCCACTGCAGGATGAAGGCCCCTCCCATTGACGTCCAACCGCTCCTGTGCTGCGCTGCTCGAGTCCACTCGTTACCCCCAGTTTCCTCATTTCGTCTCTCCATCGAATAATCGGCCTTCCCCTTCTTCTAGACCAGTATCTCTGTATCCAGACTGTATGAGGAACGTTAAGGATGGGAGGAATACGACTACCCGCTTCCCTCTGGTTGGATACCGTAGCTGGGCCTACTGCCCACCGCGTCAATTTAGCGTAGACCGGCTAATGGTCAACTCCGCCACTCGAGCTTTCTCTCGTGCAGCGCGGAGCATAGAGCGCGCCATAGACGTCAACGATGGTCGCTCTTACAACTGCTGGGTTTATGGCCCACCGAGTGAATTTAGGCGTACAACGGCTGCGACGACAACGCCGTTTGAAATGACCCGTGCATTCAATGTTTAAAAGAAGGACCACACTGAACGAAGACTTTTAACATTTGGCTGCCTAATTAGTCAGCCTCTAGCTGTTGCGGTCTTTGAAACCGGAAAAACATTCACAGATTTGATGCAACGTTTAGCACTAATCCAAGTGCAGCAATCACATGTCGTTGTGATGCGTTGACCCATTAAAGCTCGAATCCCCCAAACCGGTTACAGACCACCAACGTGCACAACACCATCGCGCAAAAAAAAAAAAAGAAAATGGCCGCGTAACTGCTCTTTTCGTTGCAAATGTCGCCGAAAGACGATAATCGACTGGCTCCGCTGCCAATTAAATGCCTCCCTTCACTTTCCTGCTCACCTCTCACGCTGTTCCTCTCCCGTCTCGTTCCTCCCAAGATAACACACTAGAGGTTTGCTCAAGGCAAGTTAAATTTACCGCGTTCCACTGCACCAATTCGGGTGCCTCGATGCCAGCGCTGCCGTACGGCGGAGACGCGCGTGAATTGAGGCACCCTACTACAACGTTTATAGAACCATGTTGCCTTACTCCACGAGTGTTCCAAGCGGAACGTGGATCCCATCTAGTGGAACATTTCGTTGCTATTGCCGTTTGATTTCTTAAATGCTGCCAGGAGGTAGCGCTGGAAACAGCAGGTGACAGTTTTCTGCCGTTGATGTATTTCTTTTGATAGCGCGAAAACCAAGCATCCATGAATTTTTATTCATAAATTAACACTGCAAATATCACTTACGTATTGATTTACTGGCTTGTATTTGCGGAATATCTTGTTCTTGTTCAAGAATGTTGACAAGTATAAACACTAACACCGGACTTGGACGTTTAGATTTGGCTGTGAGTATATAAGACTATTGCGCAGCTTTCATTTCACTATGGCCCGGTGGCTGAATCGAGTCGCAGACAGACAGGCAGACAGACCAACATTTCTGCGTTTAAGTAGCCCAAGAAAGACCATCGTCTTTGAAAAGGCTCGCGTCAGACGAGAACACGAAATAAGCAATTCAAGACCAAGCGCCACTGCATCCGCTACAACCATGAGCGTCAGCAGGATGTTGCCTTGAGGGGGGAGAACCCATTGCATTGAAGGGTAGGAGGGAGAGGGCGAGGGGGCGGGTCAATTGTGCTGGGCGAACTTGGTGGGGGGGGGACAAGTGCCCTTCTGCACCCCCAGCCGACGCCCATGGATACAACCCAACTTCTGACGACTCCCTCTCCCCTGACAGGCTGCAAACGGCGGAAACGTAATTTGCGTGCGCTTTGGTGGACACCTTTTGGCGACGCCTCATCCGGACGCCAGCTGGATGTGGGTTTTCGCATACATACCCAAGTATTTCTTTAGCGTTAAAGTGCTACGCCTTGACAGTACCTGAACAGCGTCTCCCGTCTTCAGGTGGTCCAGCAGCTGTGACATGGTTCCACCGGCGGGGAAGACGAAGGAGGTGCCTCGCATGTAGACCTTGACGATGATGTCGAAGCTGCCGCGCTGGTCGCAGAGGCTGACCGGTGTGTACGGGCGCATTACCAGCTGGTTGCAAGGGCGAAGGCTCAGGAACACGTGCTCACCCACGGAGCAACCGAGAACCTGCTTACGCGTGTGGAAGAGACGAAAGAGAAGGAGAGACTTCAGAAAGCAAGCCTTTCTTCTTGGGTCATTTCGAGGACTCTGTATAAGCCGCTCTCCGCAGTGCGGTGGAATTATTACGTCATACTAAAGAAATCCCCAAAAACGAAGTGAGAATGGCCAGCTGGCAATGGCCCACCGCTCAAAGGGACTCGTAATCGCCACTGCCTTTACATCCCCGAACACTACACGTAGTAAAATGCCGCATGAAAGACTAGTCATTTGAGACATTAGAGTCAACTGAGCCTGGCGCTGACTATTCGTAAAATTCGATTCTCTCTCAAGACAAATCCTTAAACTTCCACAGGCTTACTAACGACCACGAATCGGGCATGTTCCCCTTGTGGTTGTCATCTATAATCTATTTATTCAACCTAGTCACAATCCGTGCATAGACCTCGGTAATCACCAGAGGGAGGGAGGGCGTGCATGGAATAAGTGTGGTCCTGATATGCCGCCTGCGCGAACACAGTACAGAGCACAGTCGAGGACCGTCTTCCTGTGCTCTGGAGACCCTTCAAGGTGGTTCCACTCCCGCAGTTTTCGGCCTGACTTGGCCGAAAGCTTCGGGAGGGGCCTCGGACTCAACGCCCATAGCAGGGCTCGAGAGAAGGATGGGGAAGCTTTGCCTGGTTCCGTTTGGGAAGTGCGAAGCGCAGCAGCCGCGTGCGGCGGCCCAAGTCGACGCGATCCATGAGGCGCACGGTGTACGTTCGGTGCGGCAGTTCGAGCAGTGGTTCGGGCAGTGCCTTGTCCTCGTCGTCGCGCATGCGCCGGAACAAGAGGAGCACCAGGCCCGCGACACCCGCTGTGGCGATGGCGGCCACCAGGATTACGGCTGCCTGGCGCCGCGATAGTTCTAGCTGCAGTGGCGACCTGGACATTGTGGCACGTTCTGCGGTCGGACGACGCGGTATCTCTGGGATGAGGCAGCGAAATGGGCACAGTTGGAGGCTGTGGGCGGTCGAGAACAGCGCAACGGGGATGACGACGATGGCGGCGACGACGACAATTATGATACTGATGATGATGCTGATAGTGCCAACGACGACGACGAGCATGATGATGATGATGGTGGTGGCAATGGTGGTGGTGATGAGGGTGGTGAAGGTGGTATGGATGACGATTATGATTATGATGATGGTGATGATGATGACTGGAACGTACCCACAAGGGGGATTGGCCAGGGAAAAATCTTTGACTGGGCTCCTGTTGGACCTTATGAGTTTATCTAAACACTGTTTTAGAAGATTTTTCCATAACACCCACCTAATAGCAAGAATACGTGTTTTTACAGATTCCTCAATACCTATACAGCCCGTTGATAAATCCCAGTTGTCTTTGCTTGCTAATGCTGCCCATACAGTCCCCCCAAAACCAATTTCAGAATTTTCCTGGCACTTGGGCAGACTGGCACGACCTCCGAAAGGACCCACAAAAACAGCTCAAACTCGCTCTCTGCAAGCGCATGACAGGCATCGGCCGGCACCCGTCCTCAGTCAGACACCTGACCACCTCCTCATTAAGCTTGACAGAAGAAGAGCACTGGCCTCATGTTATTTGTATTAAAACGGGGACAACTTATTATCCCTGATACTGCTGCAGATAAACGTCGCCATGTTTACGAAGGCGTCTGAGCAGTCAAGTGGATGGAGTGCATGCCGAGGGATGAGCGCGTAATTAGCATTAATGGACTTCCACTGAATCGTTTTCGCAGGTAGTGAGACGGTACATAAAAACTGTCTGTTACGACGGATGCTTGAGCGATTCTCTCAAAATTTCATGTGTCCAGGCTGGTTTATCTTCTCTTTAGCGGTCGTTATTGACGGCGATACGGCGCTTTCGACGTGTGTTTGCTATACTCGGCTATACTTTGACAAGGGCAACGGATGATGCCGCTGTGCCTCAACATCGCAGCCGGATGTTACTCGCGCGGCGCACGCAGTGCGTTAATGGGAATATTTTGAACATGGCATGAGCCGTTTCCCTGATTTCTTGGACTTCATATGCTTATAACTACCTAAACTAACTATGTGGGGAAAGACAGGCCATATCACGCATTCATAGCAATCTTTCAAAACGTGCGCGCCCGTTGACATCCGGGTTCGTCGCTTAGGCACAGTGATACCGTACATGAGCTATTGCCGTTCTTAACTTGCTCCCGGGTATAGTCTTCTTGCGTTCTCTTTTGCGGCAGTTCTTCCGCGTGATTTTTCAGGCGTTCCGTAGGGTGAGGCTTTTTTTCGTGCGTGTGCGTTTGTTTGTCTTACAAACGCCAATCGTTCCAACCGAGCGGCGTTCGTTTTTTGCAATTGTTTGTTTGTTTGCCTGCTTGCTTTCTTGTTCGTTCGTATGCGCGCTTGCTTGCCTTTATTTGGCTCCGCAGTTGCTTTAACCTGAGTAGAGGCCGTTCACGATTGTAAATTTGGCTTCTCTTGTCTTGTAAAAATGCGGATGCAGCATTTAGTGCGCACTCACCAGGAGGTGGTGGAAAGCAAATACCACCGCTAAAGACAGGGGACAAGGTATCTTTGTGTCTTTTTTAGGGATGCCCGTGGTCAAGGCTCTAAAAGAAATAAAGTTTGCTCATATCTTTCACGTTGAAGCCAATGTGCGGTCCCGACTGTTCTTCGCTGCATACTTTTTTGGTATCCTAGACAATTTCCTAGCGGTAATTCCCCCAATCTTACCGCAGAATCTTTGCCCCAGGCCCATACACACATACTGCACGTTTCCAGAACTGGCCTGAACAGAGCCAGATTGTGCAGGCTTCAAAGGGTGTCTTCTGAGCTGTTTCACTTAACCATTTTGTCAGCTGCTGTTTGGTAAATTAGTGCTTAGCTTACATTCCCTGCCACGTGCCCACAAGGTGGGATTGGCCAAGAATACATAGGAGTGGCCGGTCACGTGCTTGGATAATTGGCCCCTTAGCTTTTAGCTCGCTTGCTTACTAAGTCTCAGTAGTATCCGTCGTGGAGAATCCCTGGCAGTGAAATTGACATCCCCCTGTGTAGTCGTCTCATAAATTCTTCAAGGGCAACGAACTGAAATCAGCTCATGTGCTTCGCTCGACCCTGCCTCGTCTTCGAGGAGCTAAAAGAAAAAGAAGAGGGAGTGTTGCGCCGACCATTTTATCTTTTTGTATGCAGCAACTTTGTGTTAAGCGAAAAGTGAGATTCGGAATTACATTCAAACTTAGCTCTCTTCTTAGGAAGGCTGGAATTGGTAAGGAACCCATATTTATTGGGTAATTCAGTCTTTTTGTCGCAGTGGGCTAATTTTTTTATTACATGCCCCGTTTTTATTTTATGAAAAAACGAGCGGTCGTAACTGGCGATGACTGTGTGGGGCACTATACTGATGACACTAATGGGTATAAAGCCCGTTCAGTTATTTCTTACTTGTCATAATTAGCTAGTTCACCCTGAAGCTGTACACAGTTAGAAACTCCTGTCTGCTGTCAATACATTGGCTTGTACCGCAGGCATGACGGTAACGGAAAACGACTGGAACTGGTGTTTTATTAGAACCAACAACAAATTGTACCAAGACAGTGCGCTCCAATACCTACTTATTCATGGAAAGTATTATTTCAGTAGATATGCATTACACTCACCAGTCACAGTTTTATGATAAATAACATGGGCTCCTACGTGAGGCGTGTGACTGCAGAAAGTCCCAACAGATGGCGAGCGCTCTGCGAACGCGGGAAAATTCAACTGAATTTCACGTCCAGAGGGATGCAAGTTCAAAGATCCCGCTCGCCTCTTTATACGCGTGTTATGAACTGTGTCCGCTGCACTAAAAACTGCACCGTGTCACCTGCCGGTGACACTGTATATTACCTTGTGTTACCTGCACTAAAAAGCTTCGCTGTTCATCCACCTTAATACACTCAAACCCGACTATAACGAACCCTGATAGAGCGAATTATGCTATATATCGGACAAAAATAAATCAGTTACGGAAATACATGCGAAACTTATTTCTTATAACGAACTTCACATCTCATATATCGAACTCGGAGTGCCTAGAATAGCCTCCAAAATACAGTCAAACCCGTTTATAGTGAACCGCAATATGCACCGCGATTAGTTCGATATATCCAATATTTCGATATAGCCGAACCCGCCTATAACGAGCTTATTGTTACGAGTTCGCAATCCGCGAGAGCCCCCCGCCCCCTCCCCAACTCCGCCATCCGCGTGTGCAGAAAGGAACACAGTACAGTAGCCATTACCATACCAAAATAACCCATTTATTGGAAGTAATAAAGCTACTTTCCGCCTTAACTGCCCAGGTTGCAAAAAAAAAAAAACGGTGATTTTTGTTTTCACTTTCGTTTTGGCGGCTTCAACTAGAATAGCATTCTCTACACGAAACATTGTTTTCACCAGTTCGAGTCCGCGTCCTCAAAAATCTAAGAAGCATTGGCGCAGCACATCGACTGCCGAAAGCGCTTTATTATAAGCGTCGGACGGATTTCACTCGCGACATCACAGGGAACGTTGGCGAGCTCTTCCCACCGTTCACCAATGCTGCTGTCTTGGTCCGGACTCGCTGACTGGGCGAGTTCGGTTTCCGCGCATCGGAAACAGTTACGGAAAGTATTGGGCGTCACGTCGCTCCGTGCGAGGCGCAATGTCTCAGTCGCGGCTCTTGCTCCGTGGTCGCGGCCAATCCACATCTCAATCGCGGCTCGAGATCATGCATTTCGGCGGCCATTCTAGGCGCCCAGAGTTCGATATATCGGATGTGAACTTCGTTATAAGGAATATGTTTCCCATGTATTTCCGTAACTGAATTATTTTTGTTCGATATATAGCATAATTCGCTCTATCCGGGTTCGTTATAGCCGGGTTTGACTGTACATGGCCTAAGATTGCGATTGAGATGTTGATTGGCCGCGACCACTGAGCAAAGGCAGTGACTCAGGCATTGCGCCTCGTATGGAGTGACATGACTCCCGACACTTTCGGTAACTGTTTCCTACGCGCGGAACTCCCGACGGAACCCGCCCAGTCAATGAGTCCGGACCAAGACGGCAGCTCGCCAACCTTCCCGATGCTGTGCCGAAAGGAGTGTCCCAAAATTTCCTAAGTGTCGACGACGACGTTTCCGTCACTGTAAGCCCCTCGGACGCGGGCACCGTCAGCGGCACCGTCGTAATGCTGATGAAAAGCACCGAGGAGACAGAGGATGTCGCGAGTAAAAGCCGTCCGACGGTTAATGAAGTGCTTTCGGCAGTAGATGTCCTCCGCCAACATTTCTTCGATATTGAAGGACACGGACTCGAACTGGTGCAAACAATGTCTCGTGTAAAGAATGCTGTGCTAGTTGACGCTTCCAAAACGAAAGGGAAAACAAAAATCACCGCTTTTTTTTCTTGGAAGTAGGCAGTTAAGGTGTTAAGGCGGAAAGTAGCTTTATTATTTGCAATAAATCTATCGTTTCGTGTATGGTAATGACATACTTTTTTGTTCGTTTCTGCATGCGGGGATGGCAAGGGGATTCTCGCTTATTGCGAACTCGTTCAAATAAACTCGTTATAGGCGGGTTCGGCTATATCGAACTATTGGATATATCGAACTAATCGTGGCGCATATTGCAGTTCGCTATAACCGGGTTTGACTGTAGAGTAGAATGACTCACGATTATTTTTGAACGAATTACGACTCCTCGACTCTAAGAAGGTGAAAAGCAAAATGGATAAATATTAAATCATTTTCAAGAACGAATTAAGTTCATAAATAACAAACCTTTTCGGCATGATCACCAGCAGGGATGTAAATGCGGCTGGGCATTTACATCCCCCCATCCCCGTTCATCGGTGGTCGAGGCAGTGAACAACTTTTCCGCTTAAAGGGACCCTGCAACACTTTTTCTCAACTTTTTTCGAAATCGTAAATGCCTGCAGACCGTAGACAGTCAACACATCCAATACTTAGATTAGGGGGTCGCAAAGTACCTCAGCCAAAAATTACTGCTCTGTGCCCAGAAGATAACTTAGAAACTTGCCCGAAAGAGTGTTCTCTCTTTCCTTCACGTTCTTCGACCGCTAGAATAACGTCCTTACAGCGATGTAGCGGGTATTGGCCGGCTTTCCTTCAGTTGCAGCAATGAACGCATTCGATAGCCACTTTAGAAAGAAAGCCACAAAAGCTAAGCAGAAACGGAAGGCTTATCTGCTGCGACGAGCAAATCACGCAGCGCCGCTACGTGCTGGCGATAACTAGGGCTTTCGCAGTGCTTCCAGACGCGATGGGAAGAGTGAAAGCGTTTATCGGAAGTGTTGCAGAGTCCCTTTAACATCGGTGGAGAGGCCAATGAAGCTTTTTCTGGTACCTGTGGCGCCTAGCGGCAGCCATTGCGTACAAAAAACGATGGTCAGGCACGCCCCCCGAAGATCTTGCAGTCAACAATCCGCGCATTAAACATCGCCTCCTCCCTCCCCCCTTCGTTTCACATGGAGGCCATCAGGTGCAGGTGCACATTTCGCACCTGCAGTGGGGCAAGTGTCTTTTCGTTTTTTCCCTTTGTTACTCCCTCAATGGCAGCCATGTGCTGGTAGCATGCACAGCCTCAAACATGTACAGTGTAGCATGCGCAGTGTTTTCCCCTTTCTTTTGTAAGCTTTGTGTGTGTACGCTTGTACGAACTCACCGCGAGCTGTCCAAAAATAGGGGATAAAAACGTGCAACGCTAGAAGCAGTAGCTGCTCCCCCCGCAGCAGGCTCAGAGTGCACCTGCTTGCTTCTATCGCCCGAGGCGCCTGCCAGAATGGCGGATCGGCAGCGCGCGCATGTGCAGACCACTACTCGAACAAGGGCACGCAGAGTTTGTCGAAAATTATACTAGTTTATTACTTGCTTTAATTTTTTTTTTCTCATTTTATAATAGAATAGCTTCGTGTACCACCGCAGCATACAACAGGTACGGTTGGCTTCCGCATTGAGAGAATTTCTCGCCCATCCCCGTCTATGAAACCAACACCGGCCAAATGAGCCGGGGTAGGCCGCCAAGTGTTGAAGTCACCCGAATGCAAGAGCTACACATGGGATGCTTTCCCAGCCCCCAAAGCACAGAGGCTGGCCTCACGGCTAAGGTATTACGTCGTCACTCTTATCCTTGTTCTTCAGTCACAGCCCCACAATTACCAAAGCTGGCAACGGTGCGACGGTGGAGGAACCGCCACAGCTTGATTCACGCGTTCCGCAACAGATGTCGCCTGCCGGCTGTCAGAGGCTAGGCTGCCTCGATGCAAACGCCGCGGCACGGTGGAGACGCGCGCTCATCGAGGCCCCTAGCCAGCGCCCGTTCGGTGACAAAATACGGTGTTACACAAACCAGTGATAACCCGGTAGTCCTCCCTTGCGGAAACGGAACACACTTTGGCGGGAGTGTTCGCTGCCGGAGGTCGCCGGTGAATGTATGCTTCGAAAGTATCCAAGGAAGAGCGGCGGTATACAATATTGAAGAGCGGCATAAATTGAAGAAAAACTGAAGGGCGCCGGGATTCGTGGAAGCAGGTGAGTTGTGCATCTTCCAACACTGCTGCTCCTTTGCCGGTGAACAACCATTCTTCAACGTTTCCCCAAGTTGCACAAGCATGAAAGTAACACAAGCGGGAAACGTAAGAAGGAAGGGTAAGAAAAGAAATGAAGGCTAATAGCTTTAACTACGAGTAAACGTAAAAACTGGAAAACGGCCCAGAACCACCACGAAAGTGCCAGGAAACGTCCCGTGTCAGTCATACTGTTGTTGATTGACTGTTGCGTGATTGCAGGGGTTCAAGGTTCATAATTGACAGGAACTCCGTCAATGTGAGGCCTATACTTCGGGCAACATTCGTTTCGAGGAAGTAGGCTGCATAAAATCCTCCGTGTGCACCTGTCCTCCGGTCTCACGTGGGATACTCATGCAACTACCTGTGCAAAAAGGTTTCTGCTACAACTGGAATAATCTCCGCTGTCGTAGTTTCCTCCCAGCTAAATTAAAACTCCAAATTTATTATGCCTTATTTCACTCTTACCCAAATTATTGTACACTGGTACGGGTAACCACAACTAAAACCAACTCAGGCAGACTTTTGATTCTGCAGAAAAAAAGTGATTCGCCTTATAGCAAATACTGAGCACTTAACCACTACTAAAGGCTTATTTAATATTACTTCTATAAATAGTATGTACCGATTTCGACTACTTCAAATGTGTTGTTTCTCCACTACCTACACTGCAAACTACTCATCATCTACAGCCAAACTAAAACGACGGACTGCAAATAGACACTTGGGCTACCCCACACTTTCGTACATTCTACAAATACCAGACACTGAAATATAACCTACTTGTTACACTGAATGAATTCTCTCAAAATGCTTGTTGCAAAAGTCGGAAAGAATTGCGCTCGTTTTTTGCACAAAATTGAAGTGATTGCTTCTTTCCTTTCTGAACCTTGGAAATTTTGCTTATTCGCAGGTTTGAGACTGTATTTTGGAGTTGTTCTTGTTTTATACATGTTTTCTTTGGAAAAGCAACACCCAGTAATGCGGATGTATTTTTGTTTATATCTCTATACCAGAATGTTTGTCTAAATCGTGGGGAAATGTCTGAACCTGTAACTGTTCCTGCATGTATGCTATTTATATTTTTATGTTTATTTTACCTGTATATTTTATATGTATATTACCTGTATGTATATTTTCTGTACCTGTAGGCATATTTTATAATAACTGTATCGCCAATTTTTTTTGTGTGTGTGTGTGTGTGTGTGTGTGTGTGTATGTGTGTGTGTGTGTGTTGCAATTTCAGTTCTTCGTTTTTGTACCTACTTGCCTTAAAATGGTCTCCTGGGCCATGTCAAGCTCGACGCGTAGCTTTTAGCCTAAGATACCATCCAGTTCTGTATATTTTCTTGAAAATAAACTTATTTCCGTTTGAGGCGGAGAATTTGTGAGAGTAAATTTTGTGTACTATGGATGAGGGTAGTTTGCTTCAGTCCGCACTATTATACCTTCTGCAGACAGAGGCAATGTGCCTGTTGTCTCTGTTCAAGGATGCTTGCCATTCTTATCAGGATAAGATTAAAAAGTATAGGTCACAGAGCCCAGCCTTGCGGTTCAGCTCTATCCAGGTAAAAGATACGAGGGGACCTTCACGGGTACGAGGACTCTTGAAGCCTTATCTGACGGGCCTCAAGAAGTTCCGCATCCACGTGTGCTTTTTAGGGCGAAAGTCGTTTGCGAGTCCCTGAAGGCCAGCACTCGGAGCGACACAGTTAACATACTTTTGAAGGTCGATGAATAAGATTATGTCCGGTTGAGAGCATTTAGCGCTGAGTGCTAACCCAGGAGCATTTTAAGTGGCAGGAACTACGAAGCCACGAGGCGAACCTGACGCTTGCTTACAAGGAGAGAGAGAATATAAAAATTTATTTGGAGCACTCGCTTTTGTGTAGTACTGTTTTCGGAGGCCACAATCGAAGCCTCTACAATTTCATTCACTTTTTTCCTTCAGGTACTGCAAAATCACAACTCAAGTTCCGCAAGACACGCCGGTTGTTTTGCTGTGAATATGAAAGTGAAAGCTCCCCAAGGTCCCTTGTACCAAGACATCGACGGCTTCAGGCTAAGCCCTGCTTTCTCACCAGAGCTCTTTCGTTCCGCTCTTCAGTACAAACCCATATCTGACGATGTTTTCGTTACCACGTATCCCAAAAGCGGAACGACATGGCTGCAGCACATCGGCTACCTCATTTTCCACGACGGAGTTCCACCTCCGAACGCCTTGGAATTCTTGAAGACCACGCCTTTCCTGGAAATGTTCGGAGCAGAAGACGTGGTCAGGATGAAGAGACCTGGGATGATCAAGACACACCTCCCCTACAGACTTGTCCCAAAATGTCCCAGATGCAAAGTACGTTTGCGTCTTCAGAAACCCCAAGGACGTTTGTGTTTCCTTTTTTTACCACACGGAAGGTTTCGGGGCATACGAATTCGCTGAAGGCAAACTTGAGAACTACTTCGATATCTTTTTAAATGGCGAGAACGATTTCGGGGATTATTTTGATCACGTCCTGTCCTGGTATAGCCATGGTCAAGATTCCAACATTCTGTGCATGCACTATGAAGAGCTCAAGGGCGATCCCCGCACTCACGTTTTGAAACTAGCGGCATTCCTTGGCGAAAAGTATCATCGCGCGCTTGTGGAAAACCCAGAAGTGCTGGAGCGAGTCATCAACTTCAGCAGCATGGAGTTCATGAAGGCCAAGACGGCTGTGGACATGAAGATATTCATGTCCGAGGAACTGAGCGGTGAAGAGGATGTCTGCCCTGGGCTGAGACGCTTTCACGGGAATGAGAAGAAGTATCCCAGGAAGACAGGCTTTATACGCAAAGGTGTCGTCGGTGGGTGGAGGGAGCACTTCACTCCAGAAATGAATGCAAGGATGGAGGCAAAAATATACGACAGACTCGCAGGCACCGAATTTATTGAAGTCTGGAGGAGACATGGCATCCTTTAAAGCCACAAATTAAGGGCCTTCCGTCACCATTTACGTTCAAGGTGACCTACGTTTGCTCCAGGGCGGCACAACCAGGGGCACGCTGGAATCGGGGGCGAGCTGGTTAAAGCCCACCATTGTTATGTCTATAAACCAAGCATGTGTGGCCGGCACCTCATGTTAAACGCAGATATGTTTCGTGCGTCCACTGCCAAAGACGGTTAGCAGCAATGTAAAAAAAAGCAAAATAAAATCGTGTACACGTGTATTTTCAAACACACGCAGCGTTTGTGCTCTTTACGTCTGCACTGGCTTTTCCATGCACAGGATGAGCGCTTTTTCGTGGAATTCTACTCCCGGGACGCCGAACTCATGCATTGTTCATAACGGCCGCATTGGGCTTGATTTTTGTTGTCCAACATAGTAAATACGCTTTCCAAGACAGCGGTGACATAGAATGTCTTTGCCACGTCTGAGAGGCCTTTCAAGTTCGATGTGTTTACTAGCGCAAAAATACAGGACAAGGGACGAGAAAAAACAGACCGCGAAAAAGCTGGGCGTTCGTACCCTTATGAATTTTCATTGCTTGCGCTTTCTTTTGTTTGCACTGCGAGTCTTTTCAAGTTAGTACACATCAACTATATCAACTTTCCTCCTGAAACTTTTCCCTTCCCCAAATACAGGTGATCTTGTAAGCTTCGTGACCCTATAACCGCTAACACGTTCATTCGCGTTATTTGGGGAACTTGCAAGAGGAGGAGTTTCTCATAGCGTTTGCATTGGCGGTTTGAGGATTACCCAGGCCAGTTGATGTTATTTATTGTCCTAGACTCGTCACGTACGCTTTATTTTCACAGGACGCTGTGAGTTCTGTACGTTTAGCCGCGACATGATTACCACAGTCAAAAGCGACGTATTTTATGCTTCAAAATTACAGGCAAATTTGTCTTAAAACAGAATCCATCCTGTGCTTGCCACGGCCTAGGCCCAATGCCACTACAGCCTCTCACAGCGGCTATCCGCAATCATCCAGTGCCGTAAAGCGCCGCCTCTCGTAAACTTTGCGATTTAGTTTGGCCTTCCGCTTATAGTATATGATGCGCTTTCCATTTGGCGTCTTTGCTTCGCTGGAAGCGGACTCACGCTCCTTAAAGGACCCTGCGACACTTTCGATAACGCTTTCACTCTTTCCTTCGCGTCTGGAACCACTGCGAAAGCTATAGTTATCTCCAGCACGGAACGGCACTGCGTGATTTGCTCGTCGCACCTAGATACGCCTTCCATTTCTGCTTTGTTTTTGTGGCTTTATTTTCAAAGTTGCTATCGAAAAGCGTTCATTGCTGCAACTGAAGGAGAACCGGCCAACCGCCGCTACATGGTCTTAATGACGTAATTCGAGTCGTTGGAGGACGTCAATACCGGGAAAGAAAGAGAAACTTCTGAGCGAGTTTCCAAGTTTCCTGATGAGCACGGAGCAGTAATTTTGGCTGAGGTACTTTGCGACCCACTAACATAAGTACTGGGTGTGTAGGGTGACCACGGTCTGCAAGCATTTAAGATTTCAAAAAAAATGAAAACAGCGTTGCAGGGTCCCTTTAACCATGGTGAACCTGGTGCACGGTACGGCTGATTCCGGCGATAGGACTGACGTCACCGAGGGCGGGTTATATGAACATGAGGAAGGTTAACCTCCTTTAGCATTTCCACGTCCTCTTGTTCACCTCTCAACCTCTTCAGAGGCTCCCAGAATGTTCTCGATCGTTACTCTCACCCTCTGCAAATTTCTGATGCTGCGTGAACCGCAAAGGTGGCGCAAGCACTGCTGGGCCAGTGTTCACCTGAAAATTACGTCGTACTCGACATATTTTAGACATTTAGTTTGTTGAAACAGATCCAAGCTCATCTACGGAGAGTAAACATCTTTACGCGATTGGGTGAATACCTGCTTCAATTCGAGTGAGCAACCACCTGAAGGATTTTGTGTTATGACAACTTACTTTTTGGCTGTGCGTTTGTTAGATGACAGTACAATTATCAATTGAAAGGTATCTCTGCGAACTTAGAGCGTGTTTTCTGTTTGTTGCGAGGTGCACTGTTTCATTGTTCTTCGTGATGCCTCAGCGTTATCGTTCTTATCTTTGCGCAGACAGCGATAGCTTGTCACACAGTGATGTGTGCTTGGCTCCGATGCAAAATACACATGTACTTACCCACTCTTTTAGCGCGTCGACACTTTTGCGTAACGTTGTTTTGACGGCGCAGTCGAGCATCTTGTGGCTTATCCTGACGTCTGTAATAGATAAGCTTGCCCTTCGAAATAAGGTCACGTTAGTGCCTGTGTGCGCTTCAGTATCCCGGCTTTCGTCTTAGTCCGGTGATGTTTGCGCAGCTTCGTTGACATATCTTGCGGAATTGGTAAGCTATGACCTAGTCCGAGATTTAAATGAAAAATACACACTTACTCGCACAGACTATTCCGAAGTCCACCGGTAAGAGAATCAGTCGAGGTGCGGTCTTCAGTGCGCTGCCAACCCCTGTGAAATACTGACAGGAATAAAGCCTGCCTGCGGTGTAGTCACCCACCGGTCATTCTGTTACGAGTCGCCAGGTGTAAAAAGATTGACAAGCATTTGCGTCTGTTTGACAATGTATCATTATTAGCGTGTTGACGCCTCCACTGCGGCGTGAAGACCTTTTCCATTCACTCCCAGTCACTGAGACCCTGCTTCATACGACCTTGTGGCAACGCCGAGACTTAAGCATTATACACTGCCCTTCGGTAAAAGAAGGGCGCTCCATCTTTTTGACCTTGCACGATGAAAGAACATTTCCC
The DNA here is from genome assembly GCA_013339765.2 of Haemaphysalis longicornis. Classification (NCBI taxonomy): domain Eukaryota; kingdom Metazoa; phylum Arthropoda; class Arachnida; order Ixodida; family Ixodidae; genus Haemaphysalis; species Haemaphysalis longicornis. The sequence goes on from CM023456.1 coordinate 46,697,099, forward strand.
GTTATTTAGGTCGAATCCTCTTTAGAAGCAGTGCATTGATACCACCCCCTTAAAGGCCAACTGCACTCAAATTTTCGACAACGTCAAAATAATATATTCTAATAGTACACAAAAAAAGAGTAAGAAATGCAACAGTGCGTTTCAAGCAAGAACGCGGGCGACGCAAACGAATGGTGAAGATAGCGAAACTGAAAAAAGAAAGAAAGCGCGAGTTCCACGGGGGGGGGGAGAGAGAGAGGAGAGAGAGAGAGAGAGAGAGAGAGAGAGAGAGAGAGAGAGAGAGAGAGAGAGAGAGAGAGAGAGAATCGCTTTATTGAGGTAAGGAGGCCAGATGCCCTTGGGAGAGAGAAGTAAAAAGGCAGGGGAAAAAGCAGTTCAGCTGATGCTTACTGTTCACACAGTTCTCTATATATTCATGCTAAGGCTCGCTGTTCCCTCTTCTCCGTCACAAGCCGCCCTGAACTTGTTTCGGTGACTCTCCACCAGATGCAAACGTCTGCTCGGAGCTACTTTTAACGACGGTGCTTTGTGTGCTTGGTGCTTACGAGGCTTACCATTTTGCCGTGGTGATTTCGAGAGCATAAACATTTGTTTGGATCAAATTTGGGCAATGAAATATTTAAGTGCTTTAATAGACCGATTTCGGAGAGGGGTTGAGGCGCCCATTCCCATTACGGCCACTGCGTCATCCTTTTCAGTAACTTCAGCAGCGCTATCGTGGTCCTGCCTGCTTCACACGAGGAACTGCGGTATCTGGCTCTCCCTGACCGTGGTTGCTCAGTGGTCAAGGCATTGTGCTGCTGGTCCCAAGGACGCCGGTTCGACTCCCGGCAGCAGAAGCCGCTTGTCTGATGGAGGCGAAAAGCAAAAGCGCCCGTGTGTTCGATATTTCAGCGCACGTTAAAGGCCCCAAGTGGTCAAAATTAATCTGGAACCATCCACTAGGCCCGCTTCATAAACTGTTTTACGTCGGCGCCATTAACCTCACAATCAATCAATCAATCAATCAATATCAATCAATCAATCAATCAATCAATCAATCAATCAATCAATCAATCAATCATCAATCAATCAATCAATCAATCAATCAATAACAAAGGGCATAAATTCGCCAGAAGCGTACGCGCACTATGAAGCGCAACTGCGTTCACCGCAGTTCACCACACAAGCAGCGCACGCGCAACTCATCATAGTAATCAGCAATGACTTTTTCGCGCTTTTATTATTCTAAATCCAACTGCGCACCCTATCCGCACTCGCCCGTTTCCTGAGCTCTCTACTTGGACTGTTCCCCTTTGACCAGAGGACAAGGTCGGCGCGAAGTGCAAGTGGGCAGTGACGTACTTCTCCATTCCCACCCACCGGCGAGGAAAGCGAATCAGAGTGGTGCGGAAGAGTCTAACCTTTACCTAAATAACGTTACCCTAAACCTAACATAACTGGCTTATTTTCAATTTGCTTACATTCAGTAGGTACGTGATGCTGTTCAACGACCTGTAAAACTCTCCCATAACACCTAGCTTTGATCAGGCTGTCATGGCAGATTGCATCAGCGCATCGGCCGGGGTTTGGGACGCTTGCTCTGCCACAACGCAAATTTTCCAATTATATTTGATTTTGCAATGTTGTTTTTTGCAACGTACGTATGTTCTTTATGCTGGCAGCTTATGTCAGGAATCAGGATGATATCAGCTAAACAAAGTTTGAAAAGCGTGCACCTCCCAACAAACACATTTTATTTTGTATAGTTGGTTCCTTTTATCGATGTACACTTACATCACTTCACGGAAAGGTACAAAGGAAAATAGTAAATTGATCACAATCCATACAATCGAAGAAGGAAATCGCTCGTTTATAATTAGCTCTAACCCTGTGCACTTCAGTACAAAAAAAGGCGGCATGTGGTCACCGGCAACCAAAGCAAGAGTTCAGCGATGTCTAAAGCACCGAAACTACGTTCGACTGACCTCTTGTCGGGCAGGCCCACTAGCGGGAAATTCTAAACCGGATGCCGTTGCGCATCAAACATTACATTTCATCAATATTCCTATAGTTTAAGATATGTCTGCCAAAGCTTCCTTTACGGATCGCACCGGTCTTGCCGTAAGCCTAAACAATCAGTTGAAAATGTCGCTGATTCATCTCAGTCGAGAAAACCCATATCAGGGCCAGAATATTGGCGATATCACTTCCCTCCGTGTCTCTCTTAAACTTCTCGTTCAGTCTCCTCAGTTGTTCCGGGGAGAAGTGGTTTTTCCAGTCACCGATAACTCCCTTACGAACGTAGTTGATCTTGCCCGGAGCATCCTGGCCTGCTGCGTGGACGCCATGGTGAAAATGTTGCAGCCCCTTGAACTCGTCGCCCCGGAACTCGCAACCGATGGCGAAGAACTCCTGTATCATATCATTCGTGTACTTCTTCATTTCTTCCACGCTACTGTACTTGACGACGTCCCGGAGACCCTTCCGGTCGTCCTTGAGCAAGTTGGCCTCGTACTCGGGGCCCCATGAAGCGAGCCATCTGAAGAATAACGTCCTTCGGGGTTCCGCTTCAGGTCTTCGTATAGAATGAACAGCACGTTCGGGTCCCGGCTGCGCTCGTACCAGTCCTTGTAGAACGTAAAGAAGTTGCCGCAGTCCAGGTCATCCGCTCATGAAGTGTTCGAAGGTATCGTCGAAAGTGCCGTTGTAGTGGTATCCGGGAAACGCGAGCCAATGGTAGTGGAGCGAGACAATGACGTCGCGCGGGTTGCGAGCGACGACGAGGTACTTAGCCTCAGTGCTGTATTCGACAAGTTGCAAGGTAGGTGAGTCTTGAGGGCTCCGGGCTTCTTCATCCACTCGACGCATTCGGCTCCGAAGACTTCGATGTACGGACTGGCTCTGTAGAACTCTTCAGCGCTGGGTGGCGGAACGCCGCCCGTCTGGATCAAGTAGACAACGTGTTGAGTCCACGTCGTGCCACACTTGACGTAGGTGACTATGTAGAGGTCGTCTTTCGTGGGCTTGTACTTGGAGGCCGAGTCGATGCACTCGGGCAGGAAAAATGCGGGCAGTGGGACGCCTTGTAGTACTGCAAAGGATCGCCGGTTTGTTGGTCTTCTTACTTCCGCAGCTCCTGCAGGTAAATTAGAACTGTGGGTAAGCATTAAGGCGGAGTACGGAACTGTACAAGCGGAGCACTTGGGTACTGCACCTAGCGTTGACGCTTGAAGTGCACAAATTAGAATTTTTATCTGGGCTCTTGGATTACTTGAAGTGTCCTTGTTCGGGCGTATGGAAGCGCAATATAGGTATGCCTTTCAAGCCATCACGATGAAAACAATAATGCTCAAACTGCATAATAATACATAATACAGCACTGCAGCTCTAATTCTATCACATCAACTGCAATGCACACCATTTTCTTGCGCGGAAGAAATCACGTTGGCGTGTATAACAGATGATAATGCTATCTCGCACATCTTTTTTTCGCCTTTTTTGCTTATCTTGAAACGGGTCCAACTAGCACTGCGCTGATGTCAAGAAGAAATCATCATATTTAATTGATAATTTAACAGAAATTGATAACCTTACTTTTATTCTGGTTGTATCAAGTGGTCTTTGACCAAACACCTGCTCCTTATATAGTTTGATGAATACAGACCAAATCCGCGTTCAAATCGTCACCACCGTGCCTGCCCGGGACGAGGACTACTATGTGGGGATACGACGGGGTTTTTTTAGGTTTTGTTTTTTACATGTAAGAAGGAAAATTGCACGGCAAACGATGTGTGTGCTATGCGAGACATCTGGCCAAGGCCGATTACGTCATAGGCATCAGACGTATGATGCCGACTACTCTGCCTGCGGCATCATCAACCCTCCCTACATCTAATGCGCTGAATCTATCCCGTGCCGCCTAACTTTGTTGTCGCCCGGCTACACGAATCTGTTTGTTCCGCTGCCCTATTCATGTTCTTCAGTACTAACACTGCTACTAGTGTCGTCTAGCTGTTTTCCATTCTTTGTAACGCCTTCTTTTCCGAACTTGGATAGAATGCGTACATCAGTTTTGCTTTGTAGATCATACATGCGCGCCTTCTAGTGCCATGGGTGATGACTGACGCGCCTCTTTTCTTTGCTTTATGGTCTGATCTAAGTATTCTGTTATAGTACGTCAGAAGAAACTAAAATGGAGTACGATTATTCCTAATCAAAACAGTTAGGTACTCCTAATGGCTTGGGATTACTCTGAAAATGCATTCTCCTCTTCCGTTTATTTTAGCTGCTTGCATTGCAATTGTCCATTCAGTGGTACTTGTGGCATCCCGTTGAAAATGAATAGTCGCTTGATTTATATGCGAATATTATGTTTGCAAACCCAGGCCACTTTATTCGAATTACTGGCTTGATGTTGCTCTTCTGAGCTGATTCCAGACCACAGAGGCCATACCATTGTAAGAAACACTTCTGCAACAAAACTGTCCATGGACAGACACGTACGTACAGGCTAATGACTAGAATTCCGGATGCAATACGTTCATCTTAATAACGCTCAGAGCGCAGTAAAGCTTGGGCACATTTGAGGCAATATAAATGTACAACAGTAGCCCTCCCCAGGTGGTCAAAATTAATCCGGAGCCTTCCGCTACGGCGTGCCTCATCGCCTGTGTAGCGTCGGCGCATTAAACTTCGTACTCAATCAAAACAACAGCAGTGCACAGCCTTCTGCGGATCAAAAAATACGTGTTGCAGTTGAAAGTCAACAATCAATTTACTAAAGCCGGCCACTTACTATAGATTCCAATCTTGGATTTCAAAACTGCTGCCTGCGAGACACAGCGGAGGCGGCCATGTGCCTGTCACGTTGAGCTGGGTGCCAGTTCTAAATGTAATAGGAGTGGACAGGGGTGGGGCTTTAGATAGCCGCCTTCAGGAATGATGCTGCGACTATTGGTGGCCTTGCATGCACTGCCGAAATAGAAGTATTGGCTCAGACTGTTTGGAAAACCAGTGTAACTCTTGTTCCCGTACCGCTATGCGGAAGCACGTTGCAGTGCCTTTGCGACGGAAGACGTTCCGTAATCAGGAAAAAATGTATTAGGCAGAGTATTTTTAAACATCCCTACGTAGCACTTAGAGAAAAAAATTGGCCGCGTATCTGCTCCTTTCGTTGCAAATGTCGTCAAAAGACGATAATCTTTGTAGACATTTGCCAAGGAAATGCCCCCCTTCGCTTTCCCGCTCACCTCTTATGCTGTTCCTTTTCCGTCGCGCTCATCCCATCCAAGGTAAGCACACTAAAGGTTTCCTCAAGGCGATTTGAATTTACCGCGTTCCACTGCTACAAACGGGGTTCCTCGATGCCAGCGCTGCAATACGGCGGAGACGCGCGTGAATCGAGGTGGCCGACTTCAAGGTTTATAGAACCGCGTTGCCGTGCTCCACGTGCGTTCCAGCAGAACGTGAAACCTAGCTAGTGGAACCTTTCTTTGCTGTTTCCGCGTGATTTCTCATTTGCGGCCCGGAGGTGGCGTGGGCAACAGCAGGCGGTACGCGTTGTTCTTCAGTAGATGTAGAATATCATTTGCTATAGAAAAACCAAGCATCCATGAATTTTTTAATAAAGAAACACTGTAAATATCTCTTGTGTACTAATTTCCTGTCTTATATTTGCGTAATGTCTTGTTCTTGTTCAACAAAGTTGACAAGTATGAACATATAAACCGGGCTTAGACGTTTACATTTGGCTGTGAGTATATAAGACTATTGCGCAGTAAGCATTGTACTTTGGCCGGGTGGCTGAATCGAGTTACAGACAGACAGGCAGACAGACGCACATACCGACAGACCAAAACTTTCGGGTTTAAGTAGCCCAAGAAAGACTATCGTCTTTAAAAACGGTGCATTTAATAGCGAACGTCCACCCTTTCCATACATACTCATACGGTGCACTGACCCCCCCCCCCCCCCCTCCCTGGCGTAGAAATTAAATACCACTGGCGATCCTATACAAATGGAGTTCAGTACTAGCGAGATAATTAAATAACGATATCTCAGTACCGCTAATATCCATGTTCTTGTTCAATTATATGCTCCGCACTCTTTGAAGAACCATCGGAGCGATCTGTTCAGGAGTTTCCTTCTCAACCCTGTTTCTGAAAAAAAAAATTACCAACCGTTATTATCAGCTGCCATATCTAGTGAAGGTCTTTTGAAGGACGAGGATTTTGTCAAGTGCTGGTACACAGGAACTTAATGGAGTTCTTTCTTGGGGAGGGGGGGGGGGTTGAAATAATACCATCTAAGCCCAGAATCAAATATTTAATAATATAAAATTGTAAAACCTTGCTTTCCCACTTACCCACCGTCTCACCCGCAGCCTCCATCGTTGGTTTAGCGTTCTCGAGTGGCTCCTGGAAAGCACCTTCCGATCTCTTTTCCAAACGGCAACAGCTAAGCGCCCTGAAGGTCGCCTAGAAGGGCTCCAGGCCTTCATAGCTCCCCAACAATAGAATCTGTTGGCTTATCCGATATTATTGTGTGGAACCCGACCACAGGTAGACGCCTTCTTTTCCCGCAAATACCACGTAGGCAGGCCGAGTGGGCCTTGTCTGGCCCAGCACCGGACAGCAGAAAGATTAGCCCCGTGTACATGGACGCGACGAGGGAGGATTGAGTCGAGAAAAACAGTTTTTGTGTCTACTCGACCCATCCATGTATAAGCGGACGGTGTGAGTCGAAATGCTGTCGGGGCGAATACGTTCTACTCCCAGGTAGGGGTGGGCTGACTCGCTTGTTGGGCTCAGTCGGCGGCCGTAAGGAGCTGAATAGCGCCTTTTTCGGTACCCCCTCCGGTCTCCTCACCTGGATTCTTTGGATGGAGTTCGTATAAATGTGGAAAGGGTCGAGGTAAGCTGAACCCGCCAGTCGACTCGACCCTCCCTCGTCGAGTCTATGTATCCGGGGCTATTGAGGCTCATTGAGTTCAGCACGAGTCGGTAGATTCTACGGGCTGACAAAAGTACAATAGCAAAGTGGACTGTAAATAAAAGATGGTGATTTTGCTGGCATTTTTAGCCAGAGTTAATAATTTTTGCGAGCCGCTAATCCAACGCGCACTGGTTAACCGCCTAACGTGGTGATACCGTTGAGCTGTGAGAATTGCACTCCAGGGACGGCACTCACGTCTTACGCAAGTCGGAGGTTTATCCACGGGTTTGTCAGACCAACTACTTGTCTTACGAGGCCGTTGCTCAACAAAAAGGGCCGAGTTGGAAACATATTTGAGGAAAATTATGGCGGGCCAGCGTGACTGTAAGAACCCCGAGCAGGTAACGCGCCAATAATCAATTGGTAAACGAAATATGTGGCGTGTGTACCGCTAATACTTAGCCTTGAAATGACCGCAGGTTTTGATGCTCCTTATCTGGCCGTTTCTCAGCAGTAGTCATTTTTAGTAAGGTAGCTACCATGATAGGAGGGCCTCTAGGCTTATTGGGAAAGTGGTTGTAGGTAAGTTAAAGGATGGGGTAAGGTTACGTGTGCTAGAATAAGAGGTGTCTTGGTCCCTGAGTAAAGGATGAGTCCAGTGGGGGCCGTCTTTGGACACCGGTAGCAGGCCTATCGTTCCGTTGTACACAGCTTCACAACCCGATTTGTGCAATAGGTGAAGGGTGCGAGTTCTCACAGAGTTAAGGCTCACGGTTATCGTGTGATCAGTTTCGCTCGATTATGTAGGGGGTAATTAAGTGTGTAGGGGCAGAATTTTCGAAGTCGAGTGTGCAGTAGTGACCCATGGGTGCGATGCGACAGCCAATAAAAGGCCCCGCAAAATCTGCTCACACAGCAGGTAAACATTCAGATTCTGGACTTACACCCGGCCCGGACAAGGTTCAGCCTATACTTAGGCACCCATGACCGCATTTACCTCCTGGCGAAGTTTGTGCAGCGCATGCGGTTTGTGGAGTGCATTTTTGTGGAGTGCATGCCGTGTAGTTCCTATTAAAGAGAGCGTTTTATATACTGGGTTACCATAAATAATTTCTAAATAAACAGGCGGAATTAACTGCAATTTTGCACTAAACTTCTGAAGTCTCCAAGGTGGCGATACCTAGTGTCTTAACGTGACACTACGTTAAGTGTCGAAACAACTCCGTCGATTTCAACGCGTGATTCAAAAACCGCATGACGGAATAGGAAAGGCTGCACATTATTGTTGTTTAAGCCGGGGATAAGTTTTCAAATACTTCTTTTCATCTCACGTGTAGTTAAAGGTGTGTCGCCGCTCGACTGTCTGCCTTGGTTGCCAGCATTCTTTTAGGCCCGACACGTACGGCTGGAAGGTCTAAAAATTACGATTTAAAAACTTCCAGGGTGCTATTACCAAAACCGTTCGGGGTTACGGTGTTTTAAGTGATGCCCTTTCATTTGGGCAAAAAAAATATACTCGACAAAAATCGGTTGTCTGTCCCTGTAAAGGTTCCTGGGTGTGCGTTTGTTTGTTTGTTGTTTGTTTGTTTTTCTGCGTGCTTGTTTGCTTGCTTGCTTGCTTGCTTGCTTTCTTATAGGCTTTCTCACTTATATGCCGAAGGAGGCGTCCGCAAGGGCAGAAACTTTGCCGGCCACGCACGTGACAACTGTGGCCCACCGTTGGCATTGTCGTCGCCGGTTATTTTCAGTACAGCCCGCCCCGCGTGCAACGGCCGAGGTCATTCGACGAATGCAACGCAGGAAAAAAAATTAACGGCGCCCCGAGATCGTTCCTTCGTCTACAATTCTGTGCCACCTCAGCTTCGCTGGTCATCCACCTTCGCAGGGTTGAATGGCTCACTGCCTCCCCTTTTTTAGCCATAACGGGCAGTATACTATTGTGAACACTCTATTGTCACCCCTTTATGAATGTCGACGGCCATACATAACAGCGTCTGACCCAGCGAGTAAGCGTCTTTTGTTTGTTTTTCTTCGCAGCTTTTTTGTCCTGTTTTGATCAACGTGTTTTGATTGGTTTGATCAGTGGGTGCGTTCTTGGCCTGTTGACATCGTCTCATATGGCGTCGTGCGCAACAAAAGCCCTGTCGTACTTTTTAGGGGGCACTGACCTTAGTAATACTGTTGACGCCAGACGATGGTAAGCCACGAGCGTGTGTGCTTCTAATTTTTCCCATTTTTTGTACCTGTTTTGATCTAACGCCCTTTCTGATCCCTGCGTTTGACTCGTCAGTGCAGTAATATGCCCTGTCCTGCATCGTCCTCTTGTGCCGTCGTGCGCATCCAACATTAGCCCTTCGTCCATCATCTGTCTTGGGGATGACTGTAGTAATGTATGTTGACGCCAAGAAATCAAGTAGATGGTACAGCTCAGAGCGTGTGTGCTTCTAATTTTATGTCATTGTTATCTTGTTTATGTATTTTTTGTTTGTCAGCGTCATATAATCCCCTTTCTGACTGACTCCAGGATGAACTCGTCAGTGATGTAATAGTATCCCTCTCCTCTCTCTGTACTCTTGTGTTATGTACCGTCCGTCCGTCTCGTCCATACATTTCCCATCATTCATCGTCATTCATGTCTGTGGTCAGTGATGTATGTATGTATGTAGTTGTATGTATGTGATGTATGTATTGTATGTAGTATGTATGTATGTATGTATGTATGCTATGTATGTGATTATGTATGTATGATGTATGTATGTATGTATGTTGTATGTATGTATGTATGGTGTATGTATGTATGTATGTATGATGTATGTATGTATGTACTGTATGTATGTATGTATGTATGTATGATGTGTATGTATGTATGTATGCATGTATGTATGTATGTATGTATGTATGTATGTATCACACTCTCCCTCTCCCCTGCTCAATCTTTTGTGTCTGTGTTGTATGCGACGTGAGTGGCAGGTCGCAAAGGATAGTCCTGTGCACGAATAAAGCCGAGCAATTCTGCTTCAATCTGTGATGCGCACAGCAGGCATAAATCGGACAACGTGAAATAGTTTCATGTTAAAGCATACACAACACTAAGTTACTATGATACGTTTAAGTATTGATGCAGGGATACATTGGACAACGGTTGATAGTTTCATGTTAATTACGTACACTGCAGTTCAGTTACTATGATACGTCTAAGCCTTGATGGCATGTTTTCACTTTCAAGGTAGACGCGTCAGCTTGCAGCAAAAAAGGATTTAGTTGCTGCAGAAAGACTTTTCAAGTCAAAACTGTCAACGGCATCCACATCTTCAAGAGGGAAAGAACGGCTGCTCCATTCCATATTAATGGGACACTGAAGTGAATTTTTCAAGCTCCCGTTTTTGCTTGCAGTGCGTAGACTGGCTCAAATTAACACACTTTTCATCGTTTATCCGGTTGATAAGTCGACAATCATTTGATAAAGCCCAAAAGAAGAAAAACTACCATACGCGGTCGGCGGCGGCCGCACCACCTAAAGGCTGTGACGTCGGGAGGAGGTGCACCGTGATTGGACGATGTCCACGATTAGCATTCAAACAAGTTTTGGTTTCGGTTCTGTAAAACAACACGCTTGACATCCCACGTTATCGTTGCATGGGCATTCTCCATATCTCAATAATCGTCATACCGCGCTTCTGCCATGTTGTCGGCTGTAAAATGCCTAAGATAAGCCTCCCAGGACGACTTGGAATCGTAGCAATCACTAGACGAGGCCTATACGCAGTAGATAAACGCCCTCAGCATCACCGCAGACGCTCAAATGCCATGCGATTCTCCCCCATATTTGGAGCTTGCCACACTCATGCCTGTATTATACAAATCGTGTTCGCACCAGGCCAAGGGTCTGCTGATTCTAGCCTGTGCCCACTGCCCGCAAGCAGTCGGTCCTTATGGCAACAGCACGCCAACGAGAACTCGCTAGTGCGTCAGTGTCAGTCTGCGCGTGTTCTGCGAACTCGTTCGTGCAGCAGTGAACGTTACGGCCCAAAAATGGTGAACTCAGTATAAAAAACATCGGCCGAAAACGAAAAAATCAACTTACAAAAAAAAACGACCTACCCTCGGGGATTCCAACTTGCGACTTGCAAAACAATAATCCTAGCCATCGTCTAGCGCTCCAGATCACTCGGCCACGGACCAGCAGTGCCTGTTTTGGAAATATACGGTATATAATGTACAGCCAGTTTACACTTTTATTTAGTTTTAGCATTTCAAGCAGCTTAGGTGACTATTTGTTGTATAGCGCTCGTGCAGTAAGCTTCCCCCAAATTTCCACAATATCTCACGTCTAGCAATTGCATTTCTTAAACGGAAAAGCGTTCGCAGATGTGTCGTCGTGCTGCTGACCGCTGTGCTTGCTCACCTAGCGCAAAAAAGTGCTTAGTGAACCCTGGCTTTACGCTGTACAATAAAAGTTGCGGTTGAGTTTAATTCTTTAGTACATATATTGACTTTGCTGACTCTTCTCCCGCCTTCAAATGGCCTTAGATTTTCCTACTAGCGTACCAGTCAGCGAAGCGTCGCATGTGCGCTTGTGCAGCGCTTGTGTGGAGCCACCTGGATTTGGAGCTTGACACAGTGTACAAGCTAACGAACTAAAGAAAGGCACATTCTTTCATTCACAAACGTGTCGTGGCTTAGTTTCAACTGAGCGAACGAATTGCAACGACCCGTCGGTGGCCGGCGGAATAAACGCTGGGCCGACTGACTCTGTCGGAAGGTCGGCGAGCCGCGCATTAGCGCCGTCAAGCCAAGTCATCTCCTTCTGAAGTCACACGAAAACGCCACAGAAAATGGACGAGGATGCAGAGAGGAGGACAGCATTCTCGAATTGTTTTTTTTTCTTAAACGCGCTTAGAGTGGTCGAAACATGGCCTATGGACTCCGGACCACAATTTGCGCTAGTAATCCGGCAATGTTTAGAAATCACTTCAGTGTCCCTTTAAGCATCCTGAACGCAGCGCTGCGATTTTAGCGCGTATGCCAGACCATTATTCGGCATTTCTACAAGTAACGCGTCAGTTGCAAAAAGCAAGCCACAGGACTGGTTTAATAAACTGACGCGAAAAATACATTAGGAGTAAGCAACAAACATTTAATATGAAACCTAAAAGCTTGTCTACTGCACGCAGGAAGCATCTCGCACAATGTCATTCTGTACGTATTGCTGCCGCTTCCTTACAAGACACCTGGGTTACCGAGTAGCTAACATACTGCGCACTGTCCATAACCAAATTTGGTTTGACCTTTGGGAGGTGTGTTGTTTGGTTTTATGTCGACCTCCTCGGGCACTTGCTCATTGTTTTCTTTTGCACCTTCCTCCTTAGGGTGTTTCTCCTCTTCCGCTGCGTCAGACGTCTTGGCTGCCGTGGATGCATCATCCCTCTTGTCCTTCCTCTTAGTGGAGTCTTTCTTCCGCGCCACCTTTTTGCCATCAGCTGCCTCGAGGTCAAACACGGACGAGCTCTTGTCGCTGGTACCCCCCTTGATCGACTCCGCAGAGGACGTAGACTCCACCTCCGAGCCGTCGTACGTGTAATTGTTCATCCGCAAAAAATAGCGCGACGCGTGGTGAGACATGATGGCGAGCGCACCCAGCAACAACAGGCAGATGTACATGGCGAGCCACCAGCCATTGTGATTCTTGAGTGTCATTTCGCAGAAGGAACCGAATGCCTTTTGGTAGATGTTATACAGCCGCCCGCACTCCATTGCCGGCGGGTCTTGCTTGGGCAGCTTGATGGACACCTTTTTGTCGACGGAATTGGCCAACTCGAACGGGATCGCCTGCACTTTATCCTTCAGGCCGTGCGTGAGCTCCACGTAGTCGGCAAGCCTCATGCCCTCAGGCCCCTTGCCGGGCAATAGTTTGTCCGGGGCTACTTTGAGATCCTTCAGTTTGTTGACTATAACGTCGCTAGAGTTTTGTAACTCTTCTATCCTCTGCGAGAGGGCTGCTGGCAGGAGTTCGATGGTCTTTCTCTCCGTATCACAGTTGAGAAACCAGTAGCCTGGTGCGAGGGTCGCGAAGAATTTTCCCCTGCTACTTTCACTCCACACTGTGTCCCATACGGCATCGAGGATCTTCGCAGACGACTGGTCTGGTTCGTCAGGGCTCATTAGGTTCCTATACGGCTTGCAGGCGTAGCCGTCTGCAAGGACTCCGGTGAGCATAAGCACCACGGTGAATACGGCTATGAAGGAGCCGAAGGCGGCGTTCAAGCCTATGCCGGCGAGCAGTGTGTCACCGGCTCGCTCTGAGATCACGCTTCTCTTAGTGGGCGCCACGGTATCGTCGTGGGAGCCCAAGCCCACCAAGAACGCGCCTGAGAAGAACACGAGGAGCGCACCGCACAAAACGATTGACGCCGTGCCGTAGTACAAGAAGCGCTTCCCAAAGACTGCCGTGAGGCTGTTCTTGCTGTTGTCATCAAAGCGGGCCATAAAACTGGACAGCGACTTCTTGAACTTTGCTGTCTCGTCACTGATCTCTTTCTCCGTGCTCTTAACGAGTTCGAGTGTCTTGGGCACCTGGCCGAGTATCGCCTGGATTTCTGTCTTGTACGTATCGACGAAATTGGACGCTATGAACCACGTCAGGTTCTTCTGTAGAGCTGACTTGATGTTTTCGGCGGCGCGCACCATGCCCGAGACGCGTGAGTGTTGCTGAGCAAGTTCCGCAAACGTGTGAAACAAGCGCGGGGCCGGGACACGCGCGAACGTTGTTTGGCGCTCGACTTCGGGCAGGTAGTACTCGTAGACGACCTTGACTAGACCGCGCTGTGCGGATTTTTCGATCCCCTTAAGCCCCCGTGTTTTAGCTCTCGTCAGGTTTCGCAGTTCCTCAGCAATGCTACTGACATAGTCACCCACCTCGTTCAAGTTGGAGAAGAGCCCGGGGCGCGAGCCCGTTACGAGTGGTGCTTGGAAGTAGACCGTGAGCGCAGTGATGCAGATGGTCAGACCGGCCACGGCGACGCATATGACGAAGGCGACGGTCAACGCCTGGAGGACGAACTTGTAGCTTTCGTTGATGTCTTGCGTGCGGTCACCGCCCATAAGCTCGTGGCTCCGCGCCCAGAAATACAGCGGCGTGCCGACGACAAGGGTTACCACGTAACAAAGGGTGGCGATGATGAACACCAAGATGGTCGGCTGCTGCGCCGAGAATAAGTCGATGACGTCGATGAAGTCCACGTTCCGAACATCCTCAGTCAGCAGCGCCGAGACAACTTCGGCGCTCTTGGGCTTCACGAGGAGTAGGTCCTCCAGCAGCTGGCACACGTCGTACCATCCGGCCAGTATCGTCGCCGGCCCCTCGTCGGTGTTCTCGGGTTCGTCTTCCTCCTGAGCGACTACTGCGTCCGTAGGGGAACGCCAGATCAGGACGAGCGCCACCTGAAGAAGCCAGCGATTGCCGCAAGAGACGGGAAGGAAGCCGGCCATGCTTTTCCAGCTGCTGCGGGTGAAATTCCGGCCTTCCTTTGTTCAGCAGAAAGAGGAAGACCACGCGGCACCCGCACGCTCGAGAACGGTGTGGTTTGGTGATGATACTAATTGTGATGGTCATGCAGATGATGACAACGATGATGGGGACAAGATTGGCAACAGAGTGAGATTGCACACCTGATAAATAACGTCCTCTGCAGGGCTCACTTGGCCCAATCAGTTTCGTGCAGTTACTGTAATGAGGACGAGTTCATCCATTGTTTATACTCCTCCGACGTCACTTCACATTGTAATTGCAATATCAATGCCATCACTCCTCTAATTCGGGTCTTCCGAGGCGGCGTCTGCCACCGTGATCTATGCTCTGCCTTCCTGAACTTCACTGAAAATTCTAGAATATTTTTCGTGTAATTGAGTTCTGTTAATCTTTGGGCATATCCAGTTCTTTTTCTGATACCGTTGTTTTAAAATTTTTAGTTCAAAAGTATTTGCAAGCCACATTTAACTTGTTATTAAGTTTTATCCTGTAGTTTAGTACTTTTTCCCGCCATTGTGATTTAGTGATATGCGCCGCATATCGCTAAGCACCACCATCATCATCATCATCAAGGGCGATGAGAAAGAGCGTGAGAGAGTTGAACGTGTATTGAAGCCAAAGAAAAAAGGAAGAAAACTGATTGCTTCTAGGCACTCACAGTCTGCGAATGCGAAAGCGTTAATGTCCAATTTAACACCTGATACATTCGGCTTCCTCGTTGTGTTGTCGAGAAGCTAGTCTTCTTGCTGCTTGAGACGCTTAGCTTCGCGATACGGTTCCGCCTTAACGCTCTCGAGCGGCCTTGATATTGGTGGAGAAACTTTTATTCAAGCGAAAAAGGTTCGCGCTTGAAAGCGGGAGAAGCCCTCAGTCCAGGGCCCCTGCGGCGGCTGCGGTTCTGCGTGCCCGGTCCACCAACTGTCGCTGGTCCTCAGGGTCCGAACTGCACAGCGCGGCCTCCCAGTGCTCGAGGGTGGGGGTGCGAATAATGGGGGCTGCTGGTGTGTTTTGGCAAGCCCACGTGGTGTGGTACAGTGTTGGATGTTCGCTGCAGTGTGGGCATGTTGGTGGATACAGTGGGGTGTATGATGTGCAGGAAGCTAAGGTGGGGGTATGTGTTTGTCTGTAGTTGCCGCGATATTGCTCCTACCCAAGAGCTGCGTCTCGTTCTTGTCCCCATGCAATAGAAAAGTTCGTTTGCTGCTTTCTATTCGTTCGCTTTGCTGCGTTCTTCTGGTCACTTTCTTCATCTTCGGCGAACTCGCTCAGATGGCTACTTTTCGCTGCTGCCAAATTTAAGAACGACACACAAGTGCACCCGAACAATCCTCTTTCCGGCGCGGCGCGGCAACATATCTAGCAGGTTGGATGCGCGCGGAATCGGCCGATGCGGCGGGTCATCCGGAAGCCAAATCGGTCCTCCAGCTGTAGAAACGCTTCCCAGACACGTGGGTTGAGAGCCGTTTCACGGCTGCAGACGCCGTAGCCGCCGCTTATGCCAAAGCCGGATTTTTTTTAAAGCTAAGCTGCTCTTGGTCGAGGCTTTCATGGCACGAGGCGTTGTAACGCGGGGACAGCGATGTGAAGAACGCATACCCTAACGAGAGGGAGAGCAAGCGCCAAGCCAACACCCTGCAGAAAGTTTAAAGCCATAGCTCTCTTTTCGTGCGGTCACACGAAAGGGCGCTAGGTAAAACAGCGGAGAGGTTGTCGGGTATATGCACCACGCAGAGTCCTTTTTTTTTCTTGTAAAAACCAGCGTGCATGTACAACATGGAAAGAAATTTTACCCGAAGAAAATTACGGCGGCAAAACATTTATTTCCACAATCAAGTTTCATTTTCATGTTTGCGTTATATCAGGGGAAATGCAGCTATTTGATCTGGAGAGTTGTAGCGTTCGAACCGCGATAAGTTTGTCGTTTAGCTTTTCAAGAACGCTGCAGCTTCATTTGTGTTAACGGGGTACTGGAACCAATTTTTGGCGTTAATATTCTTGCACAGTTCGTTTTATTTACTCAACACAATATCCTGTCTGAAATACGACTGGCCTGCGACCCGTGGAATTATATCAATTTGTTTTCATTTACCGGGCCGAAGGAACAGCACGCGGAGCGGTGCGCAGCAAATGGAGATCGGCGTGATATCACCCGAGGGAGCGATGACAGAAGAAGTAATGTGGACGTGTGCATCCAGTGCTCGTGAGGAACTCGTACCACCGCTTCAGACGCGCGCGGCCCGGCGAGCGGCAACTATACGCGCTGGCGGGTTCACGAACGCAGCACGTAGACAGAGCAACCAGCACAACCGCTGCCAATAAAGACACTCTTGCCATAGATGAAGTTCCCCACGAGGCAAATTAGAAGCCGAAAATATAGCCCAGAATTGCAATATAAGTCGTCATCAGGACCTTTATTGAAATCCGTCATCAAATTTCCGCCGCAATGCTAGGCCTAACGCCTTCAGGCAGCTCAGCCGCTCAGCTCCGGCGGCGGGAGGCGGGGGGGGGGGGGGGGGTGGAACCAACGCCTCCACCGGCATCCGCAGTGTTTTGACGTCTGCACAAAACGGTGAAATCATACCGTGGTTTTATCATACGCGCCGTCCGGGCTGCAAGCCCGGGAAACCGAAACGGACGATTTTCAGGCTGTTCAATGTATGTAATTATCGCGAGCTGAAGTATTTAAAGTGCTGTTTCGGGTTTCAGGCCATTAAGCATCGATAAAACCAATAAAAAAGAAATATGAAATTTTTGGTGTCAGTCCTCCTTCAAGCTTATCGCCCGTAATACCACGCCATTCAAGGTGGAGTTTTATATGTATTTTGTTACCTTCTTTATTTGATTTTTATTTCTTGGCAAAACCAAGGGGAGGCTGAGATAAAAGGCGCGGAGGTGGCCTGACAGAGGCCTCAGCCATGACTGTGACAAAGCGCTGGTCATCTTCGAGGTCGGAAATTCTTGTCGCCTTGTAGTTCAGGAACGTTTCGCTATAATGCTCTTTTTGAGGACTCGTACCGTAAAACGAGTATACTAATCTGATCGTTATAGGATGCGGTGAGGCTATGCTTGGCTGCGCATGTACGCGTACGCATGGGTCAATGCAGTAAAAAGAATGCAGCGGAGCACCATAAACTCAGCAGAGTAGATCTGCGCTGCTTTTCGCTGGGGATAAGGTGACTTGCTCTTGCAGAGAGAAAATGCAGCCGGCATCGTCGCCTGCTTGGGATGTTCACATACCGATCCAGCAGTAAAGAAACAGCCTCGCAAATTTCCCCGACTAAGTTGGACATCAGGTCACCGTCCCACTTGTCGATGCTTTCGAGGAGCTACACGATACGCTTTTACGGCTAGCAATTTCCGGAACGCAGAGATTTGTGCTTAGCTTTTTTACAGCCGTCATCATGACGTGTAGCGTCACGCCTTTCAGAGTATTTTTCAGAATCTGGAGGCGACATTCATACTTGTCAACATCATTCAGCAAAAGAAAACATTACCCATATTTGAGGCGAAACATCGATATATACGTGATATTTGCATCGCTTCTTTTATTAAAAGTATATGGCTGTTTGATTTTTGTGATAGCAAATAAAACATAAAAATAAAAAGAGCACGCAACGCCCCTTCGTGGCAGTGTTCCAAGTTCAAAAGTGACAAAAGATTCCAGTAGGTGGGCGAGCAGAGGAACACGGCAAAACTGAATTGGCGCGAATGGGAATCTATCTGCTGGCTTTCAGAAGTTCGATGAAGCTTAGGCTAGCGATTAAGGAACGGCGGGCGGCTTCATTGTTAACATCACCGATGGCGACGTTATATCAGTGAAGCTGGGCTAATTTTTGAACCCGTGGTTCAAAACAAAGGTAGGTGTCCTCTTCTCAGTAAGAACCATCCAAGCTGCCGCTGCAGCTCGGGCCCGTGAGTTCAGGTGTTTTTGACCCCCTGACCGCGACCTAGTTGGTCGCACTGCCACTGTTCCGGAAATGGGCGACGGAAAGGTGTTGGGTGGCGAAGGCATGTCCACCCAAGGTGGTATTGGGTGCAGAGTGTCTAACAAGAGGGTCAATTGCTATAGGGTATTGAATAGGAGAGGTATGGTATGGACTGAAAGGGCTGCAATATGTCTGTGTTTGGAGACCGTGCCAAATTCAGGGTTCAAGTGGTGGATAGTCAAGGTGGACGCGCCGGTAGTGGTAGAGAATTTCAGTGTTGTAAGGTGAAACAGTTCGGACGAGAAGGAGCACGGCCGAGTCTTCCACTCCCGACGGGGAATTACTGCAAAATGATGTCGCACGCAGCACGTGAGTCGCCTCACTCCCTTGGAGAGAGGCGTGGCCTAGAAGTTCGTACGATTTAGATGAAGAGGAGGGCTGGGATTGTTCGATGAAGCTTGCTGACGGGAGACGACCGGCAGCCTGTCATGTAGTGAAGTCAGGCACGCTGGAAGTTTGTTGTAACCGTGGCGGAGCCGCCTGGGCTACTCCTTTATCCATTTTAGTCTCCCCTAGTCTCTCCAATTAATCTGCATCCACCCTAACCCCCGAATGAATTCATCCTAATTCACTTTAGACGCGGTAATTAACCCAACCTAACCCATAATATTATACAAAAATATCGCCCTAAATTCACCTTATTCCACCTTAGCCTAATCTACTTTATTTCATCTTGATTCAGCTTAACCCGCTCTAATTTATCAAAACTAATCACCTTAGTTTATCTAAAGCCGCCTCAATTCCACCTTACTGAATTACTATCAGTCACTAATCTATCACAACGCCAATCTCTCATGTTGTTATGAATAAATAAATAATCAACTCTAATAAGCAATATTCATATTTTATACACGGTTAGAGTGCTTCGTTCGGTAGCCTCTAGCCTTTACTGGTTTGCTTGTGTGTTTGCATCATGCATGTGGACGCCGGGGTCATTCGGGGTGAACCTTCCGAAGAGACACAACAGCCTTCAGGTAGCCATCCCAGGAAAAGCGCACGTCATCTGCTGATGATTGCAGATTCGAGGCCACAGCGGTGTAGTTGGTTGCATGCCCCCCCCCCCCCCTTCCCCCCTTCCGTGACATATCGGTCACGACAGCTCAGGGGCGGGGAATAGTTCTTTCATGAAACAAAGCTTTCAATGTCTCACGTGTGGTGGTGGCGGAAAAAAAAAGCTGACTTCAGGAATGCCAACTTTACTACAGGAAAGCCAGCTTTATTGCTAGAAAGCCAACATTACTGAATAAATTTCCACAAAGGGCATATCAATCTCACACCGCATACACAAGAGAGAGAGAGAGAGAGAGAGAGGAGAGAGAGAGAGAGAGAGGGAAGAGGAGAGAGAGAGACTGCATTTAATGGTAAAAGCGAGGTTAGCCGAGCCATATCCCTTAGCATGCTACGCCATATGAAGGAATGAAAACATGAGGGTCTGTGAACTAAAATAAATAAATAAATAAATAAATAAATAAATAAATAAATACATAAATAAATAAAGAACGAGGTGATGCACACGAGTGTTCAAGCACATACACAGAGTTTGGAAATTAAGTTGACCACAGCACTTGTGCCAAGCCAGTACTACGCAAGAACACCAACAGAGAGAGAGAGAACGCCTTTAATGAAAACTGAAGAGGTCAGCCCCACTAACGGCAGGGCCTGCTACTCCAGATGGGGTGAACACAGTGAAGTGACAGCGAAAAATAGAGAGAAAAAGAAAAGGAAAGAAAGAAAGGGGAGAAAGAGGAGAAATGCACACATATACAAATTGAGCTTTGGTTGCCCGTACGGCCTGGCGTGGGTCCGACCAAGGGCCAAAAACTGCAGGCCTTGAACTAAAGTTCAAGGCCTGCGTGGTGTGGTATACACAAAGATGTTAGGAGAGTCTGCCTTGTCACTATGAAGTTTGGACAGTATGGCATGTTGGACAGAGTGGTGAAGTGTCCTGTTGAATTTTGCAGAGGAAATGCCGTGTGTACGCCCCGTTGAGACGTACGCGGTGCAATACCGCTTCCTCATCCCTTGCTGATCCCAGGAGGCATCTTGAAGCTGCATTAAGGGTCAATGATATGCAGAGGCGTGTACTGACGATTCTTGTCGGTCCAAATGCACCGCTGTGTTCTCCAGGCAATCGAATGTGCGAGGGTTGCCGCATCCTTTCTTGTAAAAGGAACGGGCAGCGGTGGAACAGACAGGCTGTGGGCCGATGAGGCTGCAGTATCAGCTGCAACATTTCCGGCGACTCCGCAGTGAGCAGGAAGCCATTGCAGTTCGACCCTGTGCCGCTGTTGTGTTGCTTGGAGGTGCAGATGATGTACCTCCCATGTCATCCGATCTTTCGGTAGTGATCCTAAGATATATAGTAGAGCGGGCCGGGAATCAGTGAAAAAAGCCCATTTAGTGGGTGGCTGCTTTAAGATGTAGGGAAAAGCAGCCCGCAGCCCAGCGGGTTCGGTAGCCATCGTTGACGTCTTGTGGCTAAGTGGGACGCAAATGGTAGTTCGCGACGAGGGAATTCAATTCCCAATCGCAGAAGAGGTACCCGTCACTGATCAATCCGTGTACACATGCGTATGGACTCTATAGTAAGTATGAGCTCCAAGGCGAAACATTTCAAAGCTTGGGCCGACATGGGTGCTTTTCGCTTGAAGCCAGGAACAGTGGTCGTGATTTTGATGGGAGGGAACATCCACGGTGGGTGAAGAAAAGGGGCTGTGGCCTGGAAATGTTAGGGTAGGACCTCCTGCGCCCTGGACACATAGACCGCTGCTAGTGGGGGCCCACGCTGTCTAGTTACAATGCGCAGACGGATGTCTTTACTTGCATAAGGGGATCCGCTGTGGTAGACGAATGCAGCTCAGCGTCATGCAGTTGGGCAATGATGATGATAAAAGCGTTCTCTAACAGGCACACAGATGGCACTTGGTCGCACCAGACGTTAACCAATGCGACGTCCAAATCAACGACGCTGTGCTAACTTAATCCCCACATTCAGATGACCCAACTACGAACTGATCGGTACAAAATCATAACATCACATTCGGTTAGCTCAGCGTTGTCGTAGAGTTGGACTTTGGCTGATTGAAGTATGGACCTTGCGTTTGTATCGGAGAAAGCTTCGTGTCTCAACCATCTTTCCACCAGAAAGGGCGTTAAATTTTTATCTTCCGCCCCCATCCCGGCGCTGTTTTCACAGACATATTATGAAACCAACTAGCCCAAACTCAAACTTACCAAGCCATTGGTCAGCCCAGTAGTGGTCGTCAAGGCGCGCTTCTGAAGGGCTCTGCGTTATTCCCAATACTTCTCCTACCACAGAGGCATGGGAGGCCTGCCCTGCTCAAGGGGCTCTAGCTCAACGGGCGAGAGCGGCGGCCTTGACCAGTGGGGTCCCGGAATAGGGACTGCACCTGCGAGGAGGGCCACAGGCCCTAACTTTCTTTTATTCTTCTCCTGAAATAAAGTTTCACTCCTCCTCCTTCTCTGACGGTCATCCTACTTTAGACGACGACGGTACCGCCAGTGCTCCCGAACGAGTCCTCGGCATTTACGCAGCGACGTCGGCGGTGTCTTTGCAATAGCAGAGGAGACTTCTAGCTTTGTGCGAGCCTTCGTTTCCCACGCCGGGTAAGAGCAAGGACGTTTGCAACATAGCTCTAAGAAAAGTCTGAACAACTCCAGTTTAGAGCTGTTATTTTGTAAGTAGCGTTGTATGCTTTCTGTATTATCTATAACAGTGTAAATGGTGTGTATATTTGGGTATCCCTATCATTCGGTGTAATTGTTAAGGTACCCAACAAACATTTCAGCGTGATTTTTCCCCCACGATTATAATTTGGCATCGGGCATACATTTTGCCTAGCCATGCCCTACCGCGATGGATGCAAAGCTTTCGAAAGATAAAGCTCAGTGTCTCGACATATATATTAAAAATGTGTGAAACCCCCACCACATTCAGTTATATCTACACGAAAGCTTGTGAGCCACAAAGGAAATATATTTTGTCCCTTGCACGTCTGAAATGACAGTAGGCGAAGTTATCCATTCTTGAGGACAGCCAACGACATTCTGGAAGTGAGCGAAGTGTAGAGCTCCGCTGCGCACTTCAAAAGGTACGTCATTGCAGAAAGCGCAAACGCCGGTTATCTACCATATGAAAGCTCAGGACACCACGTACGAGGAGAGAACAATTTTAAAGACATGATAGACTTTCCTAGGCAACTTAAGGCGAAAATATTGGTCTGTCTGCACGTCTGTCTGTCGGCCCCTCGTTTCAGCCGCCGGGAATAAGTCAAAAGAATTTTTGAACGCGACGTTTATATAGGAAAAACATTTCCAAACTACTGTATCTGGTGGTGATGTTCATACTTGTCCACATTGTTCATCAACAAAAATTATTCTTATTTGTGGCAAAGTATTTGTGGCAACCCCTTAGTGATATTTCAAGTTTTCTTTAAACCAAAATCGCATGGATGCTTGAATTTTTGCGATAGCAAGTAAAAATACGCCTTGAAAAAGTGTTTGAGGTGGACGGGAAAGAGAAGAGAGGCATTTACGTGGCACGGGCGGCACAAAACTATTGTATTTCGAAGGCATTTGAAGTGAAATGAGCAGATACGTGGCCAATTTTTATAATGCTCCGCATCGTCTGCCTTAATTGCGTTTCATCTATACCACAGAATAACTGCTGGGGGAAAAGGAAACCCTCCGTTGTGTAACGCGTGCTTTACTTCCACAGCGTGGAACTGACCTCCCCAGTGGGCTCACTCGTTGGGAGGAGGTCGCCCTGCGGAAGCTTCGGGTGGGGTGGAATTATCCCCAGCAGTTACACACGCTTGGCTTGCACGATATAACGCGCCGTTTGCGGACACTTGCCCTTTCTGTGTGCTTCTTGCGTCCGGAGCTGAATTTCGACACCTGCTGTTGACTTGCCCAGGTCTTAGAGACGCCCGAACGCAACACCTCCGAAGCCCAGGGCTCCATCCTGGGTGATCCCTAGACCTCAAGCGCTGGATATACGGGCCCCACACCGGTCTCTTCTTGGATTTTTGCGCGTTACGCGTGCAGTGTTGTACATATTAAAACTTTTCTTGTGCCGTAGGGCAATCTCTCGCAAAAAAAAAGAAACACACGACACTCTGCCGCTGCACGAGCAAATTTACTTCCGAGGGGCTCCTATTCTATGCGTGGTCGTCGGGTGTTAACTCGCTCTCATCCGGCACAGAAAGTGGCTCAAGACAGTAATTTATAAGCGGTTTACAGCCCAATTATTACTGTCAGTGCTACTTCAGCGCACCACGTGGAAATCATCGCTAAGTTGTTGTTTGTAGCTGGAAAGTTAATGTGTAAGAAGGCGTAGTGGTGGTGGAGAAACATTTATTCAAGCGAAAGAGGTTCGCGCTTGAAAGCGGGAGAAGCCCTCAGTCCAGGGCCCCTGCGGCGGCTGCGGTTCTGCGTGCCCGGTCGCGTATTCCCAAACCATATCCCGTAGGGGCCCAGGCCGACCACACCCCCTAAGCAGGGGCGCAGCCAAGAGGTTAAAAAATTGCAATTTTTTAACCTCCTTGACGCAGTACCGTGGACGTCTCTACCTATATTGCGCGACTTCATGCGAGGTGGGATTTTTTCTTTTTCCCCCTCCCCTCTATTTCGACTGCTTGGCAGGCGTGCCCGATGGTTCGCTCCGTGGCGGGCTGGCCTGCGGCGCTGGGGAAGCGTGACGCACATGTGGTGAAGATAACCTTTTGTACCCTGAGCCCTGATCTCTCCGCGCTCTTCTTGCGCACCTGCAAGTTGACGCTGACCTCCGACTCGTGTTCCTAAATAAGCGCTCGACTCGGTGCTCGAAGGTGCGCGCGCGCGGATGGACGCTTTTCACGCGCATGTGGCAATTATACACGGTCCGGAAAGCAAACACCCTCATTGAAAGCTCATTCTACAGCACACAGAAGGGTATACAATTGAGTTGGGTGTTCTTTCACTGTATACACACCTCAAAACACGATTCGGTGCTGCAGGTAAGGATTACAGGAAGGGCAGCCATTACACATGACTACATTTACAAACTGTCCTACTCTTGCGAAATATTACAGCTGCATGAGCTGCTACATTTTGGCACTTTCATAAGCACTATTACATTGAATTTCGTTAACATTAACTTCATTGCATTATTCTTTATCAGGAACAGTGCCACTAAGGAAAAACATTGACATTTTGTTAACAGCAATGGAAGGTGTGAATCGTTCTTGCAAGGGTGATACATTGATAAGAAAGACACCAGCTCAAACGTACACGTTTTACACTCGGTCATGAATTCTGCATAATTTGCACTGCTGGTCATAACAATTTAGGGAAACAATATCGAAAATATATACCAACCAAGGGCTAAGTAATAGTTGGATTGTACAGCAACTGAAGTACTCGAGGAGTTTGATATATGTCTTCTGTACAGGGCTATTGACCACAGTCTCTTCACTGAAGCCACCAGGCCGAGTTTGATATCAGTAATCATGCGTGCTACCACTCACGCTGTTGCCAATGTCGATTAGTTATTTTTAACAATTTGTGCTTCATGCACACAGAGATTTTGCTGCATAAGATACGTTATTTATAAATAGACAGCTCCAGCAGGATCCGAATGGCGCTGATGCCCCCCCTGTAATCGGGAAGGCACACCAAATCGTTACCACTTAATTTGGCTCTGTCCATTATTCGACCGTAATCGCCACCAGCTTTTAACTCTAGGTCCCGCCCCTGCGACTGAACAGGAACATGTTAGTCGGGTCCGTGACGATCCCACCGCACTAGAAGCAATTACCGAGTACGCCCTTGAAAACAGACTCTACAAATTGGTGTAGCAGCCTGGCCGACTTTCCCCGTTCGGTATACAATGTGAACTGTCTGCAGCGTGCACTGTTTTCAGTGTGAAGCCGCATTGTCCACAGTGTGAACTGTACATTTAAGTGTGAACTGTGCGTTTGCTGCCACTGACTGACTTTAATGTGTTCATTTTGCGATTAGGACCCCAAGACTGCAACTGTGTTCATTGTGCGAGTTGTGACCTTCCCCTTTCTCCTCATCCTTGCTCCCCCAGGGCCCCATGGCCTCTTCATTTAATGCAGTGTTACACTCACTCAGATACGTATATTCTTTTCGCTGGGACTAATGAGTAGTTGCCCGTGAGCTTGAAGTCACGGTAGTCGCAGCAGAGATAAAACTAAGTAAAAAAGTTATCTCCTTGGCGCACTATTTTTGCGATAGTGATCTCGGAGTCCAAATAGCGGCAAAAAATTGTCACTTTTAGAGATCCACTGATGGGTATAGATGAGGCAGTTTGTGTCTGTTTCCTGCGACGCATTTTTAGCTACCACATATATATATTTCTGTAGTGTCTGGCCTTTTAATTCGCAAGCATTGTGTCACAGCTCGTGCCTCAACTGTAAGCCACACACACGCAAAAAGTATACAAATGTATAAACAAGAAATAGGCAGGAATAAAAATATAAATAGTACAACACAGTTCCCGACGGAGCGAAACCATCGGCCACCCGCAAGCAGCCGAAACGAGGGGAGGGGAAAAAAAGAAAAAAATCCACCTCGCATGAAGTCGTCGCACATATAGGTAGAGACGTCACGGTGCTGCGTCCAAGGAGGTTAAAAAATTGCAATTTTTAACCTCATTGTGCTTGCGCCCCTGCTTAGGGGGTGTGGTCGGCCTGGGCCCCTACGGGATATGGTTTGGGAATACGCTGCCCGGTCCACCAACTGCCGCTGGTCCTCAGGATCCGAACTGCGCAGCGCAGCCTCCCACTGCTCGAGGGTGGGGGTGCGAATAATGGGGGCTGCTGGTGTGTTTTGGCAAGCCCACGTGGTGTGGTACAGTGTTGGATGTTCTCTGCAGTGTGGGCATGTTGGTGGATACATTGTGGGGTGTATGATGTGCAGGAAGCTAAGGTGGGGGTATGTGTTTGTCTGTAGTTGCCGCCAGGCTACAGCCTCCTCTCGGGTGAGCTTCTGGTGCGGTGGTGGGTAGGCACATCTGGCAAGGCGGTGGTGTTGCAGAAGTGTACGGTACTGCTGCTGGACAGGCTCTGGGTCACGGAGCGACTGGTGCGGTGCCCGGAGGGTGCATGCTCGGGCTGTAGCGTGTGCTCGCTCATTTCCGTCGAGCCCTGCGTGACCTGGCGTCCGCATATTAGTACAGTTGGGTTTAGGGTGTCCTTGTGCTTTTTTAGAAGTCGGAGAGCGCATATTGAGATCCGACCGTTGCCGTAGTTTCTGCATGCCTGCTGGCAGTCTGTAATTATATGAAGTGGGCTATTCGAAGTTGGAGACGTCATCGCCAGTGCGATGGCCGTTTCTTCGGCTTCAACGATGTTTTTGGTTTTTACGGTCGCAGTGCGAACGACATCGCCCGAGCCGTCAATGACACTAACTGCTGTGGCTGGATGGGACGCGTAGTGGGCCGCGTCCGTGAAGCGCACATGCGGGTGGTCAGAGTACTTCCCTTGCAGGAATTGTACCCGTGCTTGTCTCCGCTGTACGTGATGCTCAGGATGCATGTTTCGCGGGAGCGGAGCAACCCTGATGAGCGTGCGGATGTCCTGAGGAACAGTTTCCGGACGAGGGTGGCTGGCGTCCGCTATCCGGTAGCCTAGCTGCCTCAGCACCGTGCGACCGGTCGAAGTTTGTCTGAGCCGCTCTAGTTGGCTTCCCGTGGTTTCAGTTCCACTCCTCCATACGCGCGCTGCGCGGTAGTATACCTGCTTCTTTTATTGTTATGCCTAACTCCCAAGAAGGCGTATCTTTATAGAGGTAGCCAAGGAACGCTCAGAATTAAGATGTAAGAACAATAATAACAGTAATTTCCTTCAGACTGAAGGGAAAAAAGCTGGTTAGGGTAGTCTAAAAGCGCTCCCTGCTCTTCAAAAAAGAAAAATACAGAAAGTCAAATTGCATGCAGCACAGCACAAAGCTAAAAAGAAGTACGCAATACCCCATGCGCGTGCGTTACAACGACAGCATTTTTTTTTGCAAAAAAATGTTCTAAGTCTATTTAAAGTATATATTTAATTTTTTTTGTTTCCTCTTGTATAGTTTACTCCTCTTTCTCCTCCCTTGTATGCAGTTATTTTTGTTCTTTTTTTCCCGTTTCTTTCTGTAACATTTTTAGTCGACAATAATTTCTTAAGCCACCGTTTGCCTCCAGAAATATGGAAAGTACACAGTTCATTGAGCATACGATTTTCTTCAGGCCGTGCCATGATATTCCGTTCTCCACACTAGCAAAGATATTTCCCTCTAGGTTTTTATATCTACAACAAAATTTTGACAAGATTAAACGCTCGGTTCAAAAAAGCGAGGTGACTGCCGAGGCCAGGGCGAGTTTTTCAAAAGGCCAGAATCAGACGTCCCTCGAAGAAAATTCAGATAAACTCCAGCTTAACTAGTGATTTCTGTCAGGCAATAAAAAAATAGACGACAAATGTCAAATTTTCACGAATGCCCGAGTTAACCAACGACATAAATTCTATTTTCTTTATTTCTCTCAATCCCAGAAGATTGAACGCTCGTAATCGTAAGGTTCTCCAAGAGTCACGTTACTTTTTGTAATCAGATTCCGTACATCAGCTTATGCAGGTTCAAGTGATGATGAAGATACAAGATTAGTTTTCTTCCTATTTAAATTAGGATCACTGTGTGCCAGTTCACCTGTTTATCACTTGATGAGGGTCTTTTTGGTGTTAGATACTGTTGGAAAGCGGTGTAGATGCCAGAACTCCAAGAGGATGTCGTCGGCACTCTGAAAAAATGGCTGTCACGCACCCAGTAATGGAGTTCATTCACGTTAAGAATAAACTAAGCCGGAGCAAAACGTAATCATTCACACACCTCATTCTGCAGTGCTAATATTGATTTTCAAGACGGTTAAACGATGTGAACTGATTATGGCTACAAAAATATCAATTCGATAATGTTAGACAGCGTGCCCCTGAAATATAGTTTTTTTACGCAGAACAGCACACACTAAAATTAGTCGGACGCTTCTCTCGTAACATTAAACAATGAGCACAAATTAATTACTTGAAATGGAGTACTCAATAAATACAATAATTCCTCTGCAGCGTTCTGCATGCAACGCCCACTGCATGATAAAACCAAAATGGCTTTTACAAATTACGTCATAAAGAAGGGTGAAGCTGGTTCCTGTGAAATTGTCACAGATGCATCCTGTTCTGAACTTGACTCTGCTCCTTTCCTCGAACAAAGCCTCACTTTCGGGGTCCTGTAAACGCTGACACACACATGTTTAATGCCGATGCAGTCGCAAAGATCGATGGCTCTCCGTGGATGTGCATTGACAGGCCGCCGAATGTACCATCCACTGTTGCCTTATAACAAAGCAGCTAACCGAAAACCCGCCCACTCTCGCAGGTGAGTACATATTCGAGCGCTTCGAATTATATTTCACTTCTCGGCTTTTTATATAGCGCACGTGCAATTTACGTTGTGGTGAATCAAACCTGCTTTGATTATACAACATGCGGAAATCTGTGGTTTACAGTACACAATTTGATTTTCCTGCAAGAACTAATGAGCACGTTCTTCCTACCCCGAATTTGTAATTCCTTGAACAGGCATTATCTTCGGCGCTGTTCTCTCTTTTTTGTTCGAATTCAGTCAATCCTGTCTAATATAAAACATTTCTTTTTGTATAATGTACTCGTGGAATTAAAATATTTGGCAGAACTAGCTTCTTGGAATGTTATATTTTCACAGAAGGGTACTGCCAGTACAAGCTATCGCTGAAGCCTGGCAGTTTTTTTGCGTGTGTAAGGCAATTTAGATGCGTCCCAATGCTTTCTCGTTCATTCTTATTGGATGAGGACATTAACTTCATTCAGTTTTACATGGGTTATTTGGTGAACTAGTGATGAACTCAACGTTCTTTTTTCTATGGCAACCAATATTGGCAGTCGCCAAAAATGATGCTTGTAGTGCGCTTTCAACAGGCAGTGCTTGGAAAGCAACATTCCATTTTTTTCAGAGTTGAAAACCATATTTTTCCGTTAGCGGTGAAAAAGGTATTTCAGTCTATCAATCAATTAACGAAAAAGCATTCGTACCCACAGTTATGTCTTTTATGATAAGTAACAGCCATGCCTCCGCATCATTTTCACAACTGGAAAAGAAAAAAATTCAGCAAACGTGGCTATGCGGTACAGTCGGAGCTTCAAACGTCAAAGATGTCAAGTTTCAACAATTGCATTATTTTTTTAACGGACGTATTGCCGAGCACTGCAAATTATGAGAATCTTAAAACAGCCATTCTTAGACCACACGTTGACGGGTATTAATACTTGGCCTTATGAACCTACAGGCATCCATAAAACGCAACACACTTAAATTAGTTTCTAGGCTCCTCTGTGTCGAAGGCACCGGCAAAAAAAGAGCCAGCATCTGGTGGCCACGTACGCTGATAGTTTTAAAACAAGAAAAACAAAAAATACATTTATGCATCATAGAAACTAACCTTGGAAGTAATGTGTTATACCCTGTTAAAATGTTAAAATAACCGCACAAGTGACGTGTTATCAACAGTTAAGATAGTAATAAAATTAACACATAAAGCTTGAGAAAAGTAAAGCGTATTACCGCACGTACCGTGTTATAGTTAGCGAAAATGGTTATACCAATGCACACGTGTGCTGACCCTGCTCAGCTAGTGGTTCAAATCAGACAATATGCTTTGTACAGATGATTGCAGTGCGGATGCATAGCACAGGAGAGTCAACAAACTATAAGTGCGAACAATAAAACCATTGCTTTCGAGACATGTTTTTTTCGACAAATATTTCTTTCCATTTTAGAGGAAGACGACTGTGCCGTGATCTTGCTCTGAGGACAGCGACGTTGGTATTTTGAAAAAGAAAGGCTGCACAATAGTTATTGCAGCAGTCACTATTGTTTTATATAACCTAAACTTCTACGACTGGCTGCGCAGGCGACAACTTCAGGCTGTTCCGGACAAACCACCGGGACAAAGGTTCTCGGGCGTTGCTTCCCCTCTCTCCTTGCGTTCTCGGTCTAACCACTGGCTGTATAATGTTCGAACTGCTCATGCTCGCTTTTACTTAGTTACCTCAAAGAAACAAAAAGCAACAAACTTTGTGCCCTTGATGACAGTCCAGTTATGTAACTGATTACATTGGTGATGACGTCTGCGTTTACAACCATTTCTCATTCCCTTATGACAAAAGACGGTGTAGACCGAAATTGTTCCTCTCAAAACACTCCTGTCCCTGTATATCTCTTGTTTTGTCTTTATATCGATAACCTCTGAAGCAGTATATATAGCCTTAAAAACGCTGCTGCGATTACACTGTTCCAGGTTGCCGAAGAAGAGAAGGCCTCCGGACCAGCGTAGCCATGAAGCCCTTTGTTGCCGTCACCGTCCTTGTCGCTGGTAAGGATACGCAACCCTCAGTGCATAAATGCTATCTGTACGAGTATGGTGTCATGGCATCACATATTGAGGCTGAATATTTAGGCGCTTCAGGGGTAATCTTTCTTCTGAGTAAATTCACTGGGAGGATTAAACATAGCGCGTTAGGCCTCCATTCCAACCGATTTTCGAACTTCGTTCGGGTGGTCATCTTCTGGAGCCCGCCGAACCAAGAAAACACGCCACAAAAGTCAGAAATCGGCTGAGTTACCCACGAATGCTTGCGCATGTCGATCCGATAATAGAGAGGACCAAGCATGGAAAGTATTGCACACTGAGCAAGGAGTGGTAAGCGACACATAGTCAGGAGAGATACGTGGCAATTGGATTGAATGACTCGACAAAAGTAGGGTGCACATTACTCGCGGTATACTTCAGCGCGGATACTGGTGGGCGCATTTTTTTTATAATTTTGAATGTTCAGCAGCAGCTCACAGGGGCACCGAAAAAAAGAAGTGACGCAAGGCTAAGATCTCAGTACAACGTGCAATAGTGCACGGACATAAGACACACGACAGTTTCTTTCTACAGTGGAGGATAACAGCTCAGCTGAGACTGGTACCGGTGCACATTTCGACTGGGTAAACGAAATGGAAACGAAATGGACTGGTTAAACGAAATGGCCAAAGATGAGAACGTGAGCATGCGCCCGTGAATTTTGTTCCTATTATAAAATTTGTTCTTTTTTCCGCATGCTGCTCCTGGCTTTGGCGCTGAAAACACTTAGGTGGTGTATAAGATAGCAAGGTATGCGCGTGGACTGAAGAGTTCAGCGCGAACCGCATACCATACGTTTCTTTGGAAGAGTGTGCGCAGGAGTGAACGCTCACCCCGATGGGAATAAAAAGTGCAAATAAAGCTATACATATTAAGATAAATGTTTGAGTATAGTAACCACGTAGCTATTAGTTTTATTATTACAAGTATAATTGCTATTATTACTGTTAAAGCAAAAATAAGGGAAGCGTCCGCCGAAATCTCACTATCCTCGCTTCGAAAGGAAATTCTTATGACAGTTTCTTTTTTCCTTTCCAGCTTCACTCTCAGCAGCATCGGCAGCTGGTACCCAGCAGCAGCAAGCAGCTGGAGGTTCACAAGCTGGACGCGGACAAAGCGCCTCATTAGGCGGCAGTCTCCAATCGCCCAGCGGCTCTTCTGGTTTCGGCAGCCCCTCATGGCCTGGTGCATCATTGAACGGGCAGGCTAGCGGTGCATTCCCCAGCGCTCCCTTCTGGCCTGTGCAAAGTGGTCTTGGTGGCTTCCAGGGAGGCGCGTTCGGTGCAGCTTCCAGCGGTTCTCCAAGCTTGTCGCCCTCAGGAGGAGCTTCCCGCCCAGGCTCAGGGGCCGTCGGCAGCGTCCAAATTCAGGGATTCCCAAGTGGAGGCTTCGTATTTGGCCCGTACCCAGGAGCTCCGCGATTCGGCTATTACCTCAGACCAATTTATTACCCATTCTATGGTAACGGCGCCGTCTGGGGACAATATCCCGCATACGGGGGCAATCTCTGGGGCTTTAATGGCAACGGTTACGGCTACGGCGGTGTTTTCCCGGCTGGGTTTGGCCAGGTCAGCTACGGCAGCTTCGGCGGCCCAACCATTGGCCTTTCAGGACAAGCGCCGGCTGGCCAGAGGCCAACCTCTCTGGGAGGATCCAGAGCGTCTGGCGCTGGCGGTTCAAGGTAAATGTCACTTAACTCTTGCTTATCTTTGACCATGGATTCTCAATTTGAAGCGACGACAAAATAACGTTCCAACGCACTGTTGCGGTTTAATTTTTAAGTTGCGGCCTGACCATGCGGACATGCACCCTGGAGTGCGTTATAGTTTAATTACGTCACTCATTATTAGTACAAACTGCCACCGCATGATTTCTGAACCTACTAGTCTGTCTTTGAACAGCAAGCTGCTGTTTAATTAAAAAGTGTGGCCTATAAGGCCACTCATGTCCTTTGCAATGGCCATTTTAATGCAACGGTAAACTCTCAAAACAGAGTTCAACACCTCACTGCCCGTCATAAGAACGCGTTAACTGCACTAAATTACAAAGTAACTCAATTGTTTGTGAAATACCGGAGTTCTGTCTATCACAAATATACCACGTGCGGTGTCATTTGCAGCCTTTGAAACAGGAAATGTTTTCATTAACACTTCTAAACACGAAATGCAGAGAGAGTAACGTTACGAACAGTAAAGGTGCATGGGTCACTCTCACATCATCTCTTCATGCAACTTTCATATAACATTTCCACTGGCAGTAACGCAGTCAGATAAGGGCAGTCAGACAACAACAATGACATAACAGAGGTAAGACATGACAAAGCCTGGCTATGCCTTAAGAATCGTCACGGGAAGAGACTCAAAGTACGTATCTCCGGAATAATATTCTCGGTACAAGGCCAGACGATCATTTGTGTCAGCAAAACTACTTTATGGCAGCGATCTGAGCTCTTCGGGACGTCTCTACAGAACACAGTTATTTAAATACCTTCATGACATAGGTGGCACTGATACGATGTAGGGCTAATATAACCACGGTGTGAAATCATTTACGCGACACACTCAAAACCTCAGGGTGAATCCGTCTCTTCTTTTTAATTTTGTATTCTTTTATTTTGCCTTCCGCCTTAAGTCCTATACTTCCTTTATTCCAGCTTCCATATCCGCGGGCAGAATAGCATGTAGGCGGCCACATGCCCCGGCAGACCTCTCTGCCTTCCTCTAATAAAGAGCCTTCTCCTCTCTCTCTCTCTCTCTCTCTCTCTCTCTCTATATATATATATATATATATATATATATATATATATATATATATATATATATATATAGAAGAGGAGCGAATAGAAGAGATGAATTGGCATCAAAAAAACTCGGAAAGCAAGGGAGAGATGTGGTAGGTCATTGAAACAGATGAAGCATTTGGAAAGACAGAAAGAAAGGGGAGAAAAAATGCCCGCCGGGTGAGGTCTGAACCCACGACCTCCAGAATACGCGTCTGGTGCGTTGACCACTACGCTACCGGTAGGGTTGTTCTCCCCTCCACTTTCTTGGGTCTTTATGTCAAGGTAATTTTTTCCTGTGCTTGGAGGTGGTAGCCAGCGCCACTACGACTGCCAGGGGTGAAGGGGACTTTCTTTTTAACCCCCGGGCCGTGATCTCGAGTGTCTACACATGTCGAGAGTGGTCTACAGCGTGAACCCTCTTAAGCTCCCTATGGCACCCAAGACTAGAACAGAGGCCCTCGTTGTGCATGTAGCGAATCAGAATGGGAAATGAGGGGCTCGTTGGATTATGACAGAAATAAAGGTTTGGCAGTCAAGAACACCTCGAAGCAAGGGAGAATGCGGTAGGTCATTAACAGATAAATAATTTGCTAAGACAGAAAGAAAGTGGAGGAAAAA
Source organism: Haemaphysalis longicornis (assembly GCA_013339765.2). Lineage (NCBI taxonomy): Eukaryota > Metazoa > Arthropoda > Arachnida > Ixodida > Ixodidae > Haemaphysalis > Haemaphysalis longicornis. The sequence continues at coordinate 46,731,430 of CM023456.1, forward strand.
ATGCCCGCCGGGTGGGATGCGAACCCACGACCTCCAGACCAGATTACACGTGTGTGGTGCGATGAGAAGTTACCGGTTCCAGGGAAATCGCCCCTATGAAGAAGGGTGCAGAATGCAGGAATTTTTTTCTGTGCTTGGAGGGTGGGTCAAATCCTAACCGGCGGCTTTTTTCCTCCCGCCGTGACTCAGTTCTACATGTCATTTCCAGTTCTTTAATCCTTGCACAAGACCTACCAACAATCCCCGTTGTACTTACGAATCGAGGTATGGTCTTGATGCCAAATAAGTTCTGCTATTCAAGAGCCCCTCATTTTATCTGAAGAGATATTGTAGTCATTGAAAAGATAAATAATTTGTAAACAGAAAAAGGGAAAAAATGCCCCCGTGAGAACAGACTCAGGTAATACACGTTGTGGCGAGGAGTTCCGGCCTTCTCAGGAATCGCCACGTTTGAGCCACGGCTTCAAGAACGCAATTTATCTTCTGAGCTCCTATTGGAGTCCTTGAAATCTACTTTTCCACTTCTTCAAATTCTGTGCTCCCTGGCCGAAACTTATCCATTCCTTTTCGACGTGATGTCTTTCTTTTTTCACTGATATTTCCTGTCGATTATTATTTATATATATATATATATATATATATATATATATATATATATATATATATATATATATATATATATAATTCAAAGCCTGTTATTTTGAGTTGGTGTGTAACATACGTGCAGCTGCATTTCATTCTGGGGTAGTATATTTGTTATTGCTCTTGACTTAGTAGTTTCCTAAAGTATTTTCCCGTTTTTGATAGAAAACTCACGGTTACTTTTACAGGTGTAAGCAATGTTTCACCGATTGTCGGCCTTTCACTATTGTTAACTTTTGTCAATAGGTCTCCATCTCTCTTACAGAATGATTTACTTCCAGTCAGTCTAAGCCTGATCTCGGTTTGCTTTTCCGTTCCAGGTCGCAGCGCCCAGCTGCACGCCAGTGATGTGGTAGTGACCGTGCAGAGACTGCGCCTAAGGTAAGCAGGAACCATTTATTAAAAATGATAATCTTTCTCGGACTACCTAAACCGGAAATTTTCTGTCTGTCTGTCTGTCTGTCTGTCTGTCTGTCTGTCTGTCTGTCTGTTCTGTCTGTCTGTCTGTCTGTCTGTCTGTCCCTCGAGTCATTCAACGGGCGGAAAGTTGTAAGAATTCTGAAAGATAGCTTTATATAAAAAAAACATTTCCGAACCCCTGAATCTGGTACCAAACTTCACACTTGTCAAAATTATTGAGGAAAAATTCTACGTTAGGCATATCTGAGGCAAAACATCTAAACATAACTGTTACTTGCAGCGTTCTTTACATCGAAACTAAATTTGAGCAAGATTTTTGCAATTGCAACTAAAATACACGTTGAAAACAATGATTTTGACCCAAAAATACCAAAATAGATTGTATCCGAGACTAGGGGCCGTATTCTGAGTCTGTCCTCCACTCCATGTGTTTTCTCCGACTCGGCTTAGTAGATGATAATGCAATGATTTTACATTGGAAAGTAGCTTTCAAGGATCTCGTCAACTGGAGGCTCGAGGCATTAAAGCCTGAAGCTCGTGGCTCAAACGCCAAGCGCAACGGTAACAAAATGTCCAAACAGACGGCCCGCCAGCAGCACGAACACTGCAAAATTGAATTGGATTCAGTAAACCCCTTCTGCGCATATCACTGCAGGACCGAGAAAGGAGGGGAAGAGCGTGAGGGGAGGTGGGCGGGGTAAGGAGGAAAGGCAGTAGATACGCGGCAATTTTTTCTCTGGCTTAATGACTGAAAGTATTATCCCGCAAATATTTATCGAGAGGAAACGTGCACACACACGTAAACACCTTGTGCACCTTCAAATCACCTGGTCTATGCTCTTTCATCTATTATTGTTTACATTAGAGTACTTATAAAATAAAACTGACAAATACTTTCCAAACGCGGTTTGAGCAGACAGCAGTCAGTGCTACGTGTATCGGATCTCTTTGTCTCTCTCTATGTCGCAGTCTGCGTGCGTGTACTATTTTTTTTTCCCTATTCGTCCATTCTGCATCAATCGTAATATTCTACCGCGTTTATTATGTAAAAGCAAAGTTGTTTAAAAAGCAAAGTTGCTGCTTTGCGGCCGCAGGCACCTGCGTGACCGGCAGTAAATTCCTTCATATAATAATGTAAATGAGAAAGGAACTGTTTCAGCTAGCGAACAGGAATACAAAAAAGAAAAAAGGATCGCAGCCGTGCTAGCGGAGTAACCACTCACACAAGCCAATAAGTTTGCCTTGGCGGCAAGATGTGGTTGCGTTTCTAAATCTCTTTTATTTCGCTTATATTTTTTACTGTCTGTATTCAAATTTCATCTAAGCGTATCTTCGTCCTTCCGTATTTCGCCTTCGCGAAATTTTACAGTAGACTGTGCAATTAAGAAACATAACGACGAATGTTTTTTTTTAAATACATGCTGCCTTTTGTTTTTCTCTCTCCAGGCTAGTGTGAAGGCTGCCCTCTGCATTCAACATACCACCTGAGACTCCTTGCGATAATTCTGAGAAGTCTCTGATTGGGAATGGAATTCGTCTCCTGCTCTTTTGCTACCCCGAGCTCCCATGAATGCACAAGCCGGCGCTGTAGCGCTTGCTGTCTTCTGTGGACGCTTTACCTTTTCCCCAACTCTTCCAGCCGTAACACATTAAAGCTATTACCTGGATAAGTCAAAGCAAAAACTTCAAAAACGTATATTAATTAAGTTAGTGCTACAAAGCGGCTGATATCGACTGAATAAAGTTTTATTACACGAGTTTTATGTGTTGCCGTTGGGGCCCCCGCCTGCATGGTGGAGGGCCATTCTTGGATTCCCTTGGTTTGGTTAATTTGGTTAATTTTTTTTTTTGAGCGAGGCGCACAGTCTGTGCCTGTCAGGCGAACCATCCTCTGCTCTTGGGAAGGGGTGAGGTTCGAAGGAAGGTCCGGGGTTAGTCGACACTCCCGTGGCAAGCGGTATAGGGTACCGGCGGCAGGTAGAAATTGAACGTGGCAAGATAGGGGCTGGAGTAAACAGCAATGGGGCAGGGTGCTGTGTGGGTAAAACTTTGTTTGCAATCTTCACAGCGTCATGGCTTCTTTATTGTCAGACATAGGTGCGGGGCGAGGAAGTCCCTCCCCTTGTTGTCAGTAATGGACAAAATGTCAGTGCACTTGAGATTACATTCTGTTCTAGTAGTATCGGGCTTTATTTGTCACTGTGTGCGATGGCCTAATTTTGGTGTGCGCGGGCTGAAGCGTCAAAAACAGCGCCTATAAATGAAGAAAGATAAAAACGCTGTAAGCTTAATTCATTCGCTGTTGCGCGCCCACACGCGCTTATAGGAAACTCGGGTAAGTCACTGCGGTAAACACTCGCCAATAGCCTGCGATTTCATTCCTGAATTCTCGCCTTCGTTGTAAGCATAACCTGCGATTAGTTGCGCCTGGTGTGTCCTACTCTTCATTAAAGATATCATGCATAGAAGCACCCTGGCTACATAATAGTCGGGAAGACGCTGCAGTAGAAAGCTCGTCAGTGGCACGCGAGTTCATTTGCGCATCTCCGGCTTTCACCATACGCTTCACCAGCAACAAAGCCGATGCACCATTCTGATCCTGCCAAAGTAGATGTCTAGTGAAGCTATTGCAAAACTACCACATCTGCTGGAGGTATATGTAGTCTTCCCCTAATGGCAGTGCAGCCATTTTGTTACCAAGATCAAAAACCAAACGCCATCAGCGGAGGGCCATAGTAAATGCTAACACGGACAGTGAGCAGAGCGACTATAATTGATTTTGGGGGTTAGCGTGCCGAAGCTATACAAATAGGCTTTCGCAGTCAATAGTGGTAGTCCCTGGTAACTTGGAGTTTTAAATGTAGTGCTTGTAAGAAACATGGCAATTTTGCGAATATTTTTCCGGATGTGGAAATATTTTTTATTCGTTAGCGGTGAAAAACAGAATTTCAATCAGTCAGTGAAAAACATTGACACCGCGAATAAATATTTTCGCCCCAGTAGCAGCTTGTGCCCTCGTATCAGTTTTACGAGAGCATTAAGGGCCAGGGATTATTTCCTATTCGCTACTTGTATCGCAACAGCTAAAGTGGCAGTGAGTACCATAAGATGCGGCTACACTTAAGTTTGCACATTGTTAATAAAAGTCCAGATGAATTAGGACTGAATCAGAAAAGAAAATTTTCTGCATACATGGCTATGCGGTCCAGTGGGTGCTCGAGACGTCAAAAATGTCCAATATAATCGACTGCACTAGTTTTTGCATCCTCTGCATTGCCTAGCATATAATCCTATTCATAATCTTATGATAATCTTATTACCGATTTTCAAGTGCCAAACGCGCAGTAATTGACAGCGAAGTGATGTGTGCAAAGCATAGGACCACATGTAATAATAGTTCCACCGAAGAGCGTGGTTATAAGCAGCCATTAAGCTCAATGCATGCCGCGCTTTAAGGTTTTAGGCTTTTAAAGTTCTAAGCTTCTCTGAACCAGAAGGCAACAACAAAACGAAACCCGCGCTTCGTTACAAGTGATGTTAAAAGTCTTGAAATACCCAAAAAATGGAAATAAAATGGAGGGAAAAAGGAACTAAACTGTACAATGGATGTGTTATCCTCTATTAACATACTTTAGAAGTAATGTATTATGCCCTATTAAAGTAGTAATAAAGTGAACACAAAAGCCAGAGGAAATTTCAGCGTTTTACCGAATGTACTGTGCTAGAATTAGCAAAATAAGCTGTACAGGGGCACACATAGGCTGACCCGACTTAGCTAGAGGCTGAGATAAGATAATATGCTTCATGCAAATGATTGCAGCGCGGGGACCTGGGACAGGAGAATCAATAAAAAAAACTCAGACAATAAAACTATAGCTATCCAGACATTCTTCTTTCGACAAATATTTCTTTCCTCCTGAGAAAAAAAATCTCCAAAAATTGGGAGAATTTTTTATACGTACTTCTTAAGCCGCTTGTCTAGGTAGTGAGTTGTTTACAGCCAGGTTTGGCTATGAGTAGCGAAGTACGTTGTCGTATTTTATTGTTTTAAAGTTTCCTTCCATTTCTTTTTGCCAATGATGTAAATTTACGCAATTATAGCGATTAATGTTTTACTTTGCCAAATACGTATTTCTCTGCAGATGCAAGGTATATTCAGCATTTCTCAGTTTTCGCTGTTTCCCTATTTCGAATTCTCTTTACTTGGATATTTTAGTTCACTGTTCATTTTTCGAAGGAGATGTTTAAGATGCACATTTCTTGATTTCGTCAGTTCATTCTGGTAAAATGTTTATCATTTCTATTTTTCGTATTTCCGGGTGTTAAAAAAATTATCTTTGACCAATGTTATTTATTTACGTTACTATAACGATGGATGTGTTACTCTTGCCAGTCACGCATTTTTATCAAGGGCGGGGCGTGACACTGGTGGCACATATTCGCTATTTTTTATTCTTATTCCCAACATTCTTTTCCGGGCTTATTTTGTTTAGTGTTCCTTTTTTTTTGGATATGTTTAATTTTTCTTTTCGTTACTTCATTTTTGTAACAATTTCATTTCTTATTTCGTATTTTCTGGTTCTTCCAAATTCTGTTCTAACAATTATCTCCATTTACGCTGTTATAACCATTTAATAAGTTACTTTCCTCCACTTATGCCTTATTGTGCAAATGCGGGAAGTTACACGGTTCCGGCTGAGGGGTTACTTGGCAAAGAATGCTATGCATTCTGTGCCGTGCCGTGATCTTGCTCTGAGAACCGCAACGTCATGATTTCGAAGAAGAAAAGCTGCACAATAGGTATAGCTGCAGTTCCTATTGTTTTCGATAGGCATGGCTACAATTCTAAGGCGAGCTACACAGGCGACAAGTAAACTCTGTTCCGACGCCACCTGGACAGCAACCGTTAGGGCGTTGCGTCCTCTCTCTCTCTTTGTTTTCTCGACCAAACCACTGGCTGCATAATGTTCGAGCTGCTCATGCTCGCTTTTACTTTGTTACCTCAAAGAGAAAAAATATCAGCTAGCCCCACGACCTTGATGAAGGTCCAGCTCCGGAACTGCGTCACATCGGTGATGACATGTGTTTTCGGCCATTTCTCTCCCCCATAAGACAAAAGGTGGTGTAAACACGAATTGTTCCTTTCGAGCTACTCGTGCGCCTGTTTCTTTGTTTCTTCTTTATATCGATAGTCTCAGAAGAAGTATATATACCCTCAAGTACAGTGCGGCTCTCACACTATTGCAGGTTGTCGAAGAAGCGAAGGCAGCCGGACCAGCACAGCCATGAAGCCCTTCGTTGCCATCACCGTCCTTGTCGCTGGTAAGGATGCGCAACCCTCGTTGTATAAATGCTCTCTGTACAAGCATGGTGTCATATTCAGACTGGATATTTAGACGCTTCGGGCGTAATCTTACCTCGTATTGAATTCGTCGGCCAGATTAAACAGGGAGCATTTGGCCTGTAGCCCCACTCTGTAAGCAAATTTTCTCGGCTTTCCAATCCAGTTCCAGTAATAATCTTGTGCTCGTCCGCGGAATTAAGATGCGTAGCCACAAAAGCCGGAAAGCAACTGTTCTGTGGGTAATTGTAGACGATTATTTAGCAGGGAGGAAACAGGCTGCAGTGCTTCGGTGCAGCCGCTCTAACTTGGTTGAGAAGCCACGTGTTAGAAACTTGAGCCATTCTTCGGAACATACTTGCTATGATCTAATACTGACGCCGATAATTATTCACTCTAGAAGATGGGCCATGCGGTATGATTTTTATTAGGTTAAAATGGGTCCAAAATATCTTTCTCGTTTGTAAGAAAGAAAGAGAGAGAGAGAGAGAGAGAGGAGAGAGAGAGAGAGAGAGAGAGAGAGAGAGAGAGAGAGATAAAGTTTCCCGTAAATCACTTCCAACTCCAACGGAACAGATAGGTAATTTAAAGCTTTCGTTGTTCAAAAATCATCGTTCATTCTCAGGAAAAATGAAGTTATCATTCATCCGCAGAAGTCAAATGGATGTTTCTATACTTTTAAGAAAGCTTTTTTTCATGCGGGCATTTTTCGCAGTAAAGAAAGTTTTTATTGCGTAAAGCCGGAAACGCTTCATAAAGGTTTGCCCACTTATAAACCATAAGTGATATTTCTTTTAAAACTTGACCCTACCATATGCAACAAAAATAACGTAAATGCAGGAATGGGAATTCGTTGCTTAACTCTTCACTTGGCGCAGTTTGGAGATACATCTTCGCCTTTAAATGAATAGTTTGTAAACAAATGCTGGAGTCGAGTTATCCATACAAAAATAAATTACTGTATCCAGATTACTTCCGATCCAGCACATGGGTCGAATGTCGCCAAATTAGCAAGGAATGAAGAGTAATGCATGGGCGTGAGAGATATGCGGCAATGGCTTAAATGAAAAGACAAAAGCACAGTTATTTTATTTCGCATAGCTGGTCATAGGGAACGGGACGAGACGAGATATCGCAATTCTAGGCTGTCAATGTTACAGTGCGCGTTACGGCGGGCACATTTTTATTTTATTTTAGCATTTTGTTTATTTTATTGTATTTTCAAGTAATTATTGGCTTCAAGACACATGTGATCTGGAGTAGGAAGAGGAGGAGGAGGAAGAGGAGGCGATAATTGAGCCGATAATGAAGACACGAAAAGAAAAGTACGTGGCAAAAAGGGCGCCGCAAGATGAGAAAACGGGCGAGCACGCGTGTAAAAATGTCTCCAAACGAAAAAAGCTCGCTTTGGTTCTGCAGACGCTTAAGTGGAGTAAAAGATAACGGAACATACACGTAGCCAGAGAACTACTGAGGTCAAAACTTTTAATAACAACCCCCGACCGCATGTCCTTTGGTACACCCAGGGCAGCGTGCTGATAACCACCGGCATTGCCAGCGAGATTATGGGACGGCGCTGCAGCAGCCAGGCGTGTGAACGATATTGTTTCTTGCACTTTTTTGGCCAACAGCACGCGCCTTGGTTGCGTTTCTGGGTGAGAAACTAAAAGAAGCTAAAGCCTAGATAATAGTTGAAGGTGTTTACTCTCTTGAAAATGACGAACAAAGCGTCGGGCCACGCGAGAGCATAGTTTCTTACTGTACACTGGAGGGGAATCTCGCGCTAGCTTCTATTCGGCTCACATCAAGGCCTTCTGTGTCGTCATGGGCCGCCATCATACCTCGCCTTAGTTTCATCATTGGCTTGGATTGAAACGTTTTTGAGGCGGTAAATTCATATACCGGGGCGCAAAAACGCAAAGAAAAGCGTGTAGTTATATAATCATAAAATAAATGACGCTGTTTTAAAGCTAAACAAGTAAAAATAAAGCGCGTTCTTTTTACTGAGGGTCTGCCAGGGTGGTTATGGCTACTATTCTGCAGACGAAGCTGGTAGTTAAGAATAATGTAAAATTTTGGGAGAAACTCATTAAAAACTTATTTTGCAAGCATCTATGTAATAAATTATTTGAAAAGCTCAGACAGGCTTTATGTACGTACCTATGAAAACGAACATTTCGCCTTCGTGGTGTTTCCGTTCGTTTTTTCCTAACAGACCATCTGCTACAGCTCAGTTCTCAGCGGCAATTACCCGCTCCATTTAGATGTCTGAGCGCTGTTTACAAATGTACTGATATTGCAAGAAAGAATCGGGAAGCGCATTCTCCTTACCACAAACTGTCGTGTCTACATTGTGGGCTTGTACTTCTGTATATATGTACTGATGATCGCTCGCCGGCACTACTCCTCCCCCTTGCTTATAACGAAGCGCAGCTGTCTCAGCATGAACTAATGGAGCGAATTTCGAGTTTCCAAGCGAAGCGAGAGAAACGAAGCGAGCTTCGGCCATTTCGGCCGGGAGCGGGTACCTCGTAGACATAGCACTGCATAGTGAAAAAAGCAAACCCAAGAAGACGCTTAAGAATCCGATAGACATGCCAGGACCTCTACTGCGATTTTCCCATAAGACCATAACCCCCCACGCCGACATGTATTCCCAGGCGCGGTTTCCTCTCTAGTATACTTACTACACGTGAGTTCTCGCCACTTCGCGTGCTTGTGCATGCGCGCTAAAACTTTACGGCGCTGATGATAATCGCCTGTGCCAAGAAACCGTGCAAAAGGCTAGATCAACACATCACTGGTTATCAGCCGAAGATCATTTCTAAAACAGGGGCTTTCTGCTGTTGAACCATGCTTTGTTGAAACCATGCATTGTTGACCATGCATTGTTTCTAACAGTTGGGAAGTCTGCTTCCTTATTATTGATTGTGATTGATTGATTGATTGATTGATTGATTGATTGATTGATTGATTGATTGATTGATTGATTGATTGATTGATTGATTGATACATTACTCGATATCATGCGGGCGCCACTTGACCAATATTTTAATAACAGCTTATAATTTCTTTTCCAGCTTCACTGACAGCAGCGTCGGCAGCTCCTACACTGCAGCAAGTAGCTGTAGGTTCAAGCGGTAGTTCCCGCAGCTCCCCATTCGGTAGCGGCGCCCGTCTAGGTGGAAGTCAGTTTGGCAGCGCGCTAGGACAAGGATCCTTGGGTGTCAGCGGCGGGTTTGGCTCTTCCCAACAGTCTCTGGGAGCAGGATTCAACCCCCATGTTAGCTTCTTTCTCCCAGGATATGGCAGCTTGAGTTACGGTTCCGGATCCGCGGGTAATCAATGGTCTCTTAATGGCTACGGCAACAACGGTGGCTACAACGGCGGCTACGGGGGCGGCTACAACGGCGGCTACGGTGGTGTCTACGGTGGTGGCTACGGTAGTGGCTATGGCTATGGCAATGGTTTGCCATTTGGCTATGCTGGCTACGGCTTCCCCGGAAACTACTGGCAAGGATATGGCGGCACGTACCAAGTGCCGGCTGGCGTCGGGTTTTCCGGCAGCTACAGCCCATTTGGCGCCGTTCAACAAGCACCGCTGGGTGCGACCCAAGGGCTGGCCCTAGGAGCTCAGGCATCTCGTGCATCTGGCTCTAGTGGTCAGAGGTAAACACCTGTTCAAAGTTCTTTACCTCTGTCCATAGATTACAATTTTCCTACTACATCGAACTGCCATAACAACACACCGCTGCGATTTAATTTCTCGCCTGCGACCTGGACATACGCACGTGCACGAGCCGTTTCATCGTTAGTCCAAAGCACTCGAGCAAAAATTCGGAAAGTACTCGGCCGTCTGTGTATAGCCAGTAACGAATACGTCCACCTAACGTTTTCTACGTGCAATTGACTCGAACGTGTTAGCTCAAGTAGTTCACGGAATAACTTGATTATTTCTTATCAAATACGAGGGTTCAGTCTATAACTTCTACCAAATACGCTAAAATTTACAGCGTTGGTAACTGAATTTTTTTAGGGTGGAAGGGTTACGCACCCAAGGTACATATTTCGTCTAATGAGGCGCGTGGCGGTAGGGGGGCTCTGGATTAATTTTGACTATCTGGGTATCTTTAAAGAGTGCCTAAATCGCGACACTCGGGCACATTTGTCTATCGCCTCCACCAGAGGAACTGCCGCCGCTGCCGTGACTGAACGTGCGTCTTTTCAGGTTTTCAGTAAAGATGAGATCAAGGCAGAGAATAATTAATAGCCGAAAGTATACATAGGTTATTAGCACACTATCTTCAATTGAATTGTCGGAGGACATTCGTGGTGACAGTAGTAAGGTCATCCCGTAATGAGGCAGTCGAGCAGGAATCGTAAGGCATACTCTTAACGGTATGCGTGAGGTCTGGGCGTAGCCTTGGAAAGTGTTAAACATCCTGATGTCAAGAGACTCCAGGCTCGTCTTTTTGAGGCATTTTCTCATTGTTAAGCCGGACGAGCCTTTGCGTCCGACCAAAGCACCTTATGTCAGTGGCATTGACCCATCATGTCTTGGCACAGATCCATTAGCTTACACAATTTATGTCCTTTTGAGTAAAAATGTTACATATGCAACTTCTGAGCGTAATGTATTTGTTACGGTTCTTCGCGTATTTAAGTATCCTCCGACATTTTTCTCATTTTTTTTAAAAATCAACCGTTGTGTGTTCAGGTCTAAATACAGTTTCACTCGTTGTCTACACTTTGCCATTCTTTACCCTTTGTCCGTCTTCGCAGCGAGTACAAAACAGGACTAAGGAAAATGAACGACAGGATCATCGCTCGTACTGTCGTTCATTTTGCTTATTCCGGACCTGTACACAGCTGCCAATACGGACGTGTGCCAACTCGCGCGAGTTTGAGTGCTACCCTTTGTCGCTGCCTCTCCAGCTGCCCTTTTTGCTAAATGATGTGCTCAGTCAGTTCAAGCCTGTTCTTATTTTTCTTTCCAGCTCCGTCCGGTCCAGCTCAGCTTAAGCATTTTGTCATTCGTGAAAATGCCCCGTAGATTAAGGTAAGCAAGAACCATTTCTAAGTCGCGAATATCCTTTATTTCTCTAACTTTCTGCCTAAAAGGATTTCTTGCTAAAAATATGTAAACGCTCCTATGTAGTTTTGAAGAGCGGGCCTTCTGGAATTTTAGTGCCGAGGCGTGAGCTGACAGACTCAAAAACCTCAAGTGCCTGCAATAAACTGATATGTGCTGTTTCGGCTATAGTTTAAACGAGGTCATTTATTAAAAATACGTGAAATATTTTCAGAGACATCTTGAGCTGACGCGTCGCTGCTACGGTTCCACCTCACTACCTCCCCCCTCTTTCTTTCGCTTTGTACCGTTAGTCTCCTTCCAGCCAATCGTATTACCTAAATCCCATTTATTTTGCGGCAGCGGAGTCCTTTAATTAACTCCACGTTCACAAGATTTCTATTCGGTTGCTTCTATTATTAGCAGCAAGTTCTGAACAACGTATATTACGGCAAATTAGGGAAACCGTATATAGCTAGGAAACGGGAATACGAAAGATAACAGAATTAAATTATTCAATTGGAGTTACCGCTCCTAGAAGCCAACGGGTTTTTATTAGCGACTAGCCGAAATGGTGGTGGGTTGCTGAGCACTTCATTTCGATGCCGATGTTTTTAGGTCTGTCTTAAAACTGATCCCACTCTATCTGCGCCCCACAATATTTCGCTTTCGCTGATTGGAGGAAGCAAATGTTCAATTAGCGAAACTCACTGCTTGGAGTTCCCATTTTTGTTTTAACCCCAATTGCCTATTTTTTCTCCGTCTCCAGGGCAGTCTGAAGATTGTCCTCTGGGTGCAACACGCCACCTGATACTTCTTGCGATGACTCTGCAGTAAAAATAAATTTCTCTGATTCGGAACCGAATTAAACGGCTGTTTTCTTTTTTGCTGTCTCGTGCTCACACGGAGGTCCAAGCCCGTGTTGCGGTGCTTCTTTTATTCTATGAATGCTCAACCTCCCCCCTTCTCACCCCTACCTCCACCCCCTTTTATCAGCTACGCGCTTCATATTGAGCGCACAACTTGGGTCAACCAAAACAATGCCAACAATGCAGTGGGATAATCGGCTTTTGTGTTCAAGCGCCAAAAAATGCGGAAGACAGCGTTTTGTGGCAATTGTTTCCTATTTTATAGATGAAATGCCTTCAGCAACACCTAACCAAGCCATTATGCATCTTTTGTGCGCGCGTGCATGCCTGCGTTCGACAAGCTTGGGAAAAATAACAAAAAAATGAATAAATATTTTCATAGTGACGACGCTGCTTTGGTGTTCTAAAGAGAAAGGGTTAAGGAAAGTACAAGTGCGGAATCCTGGGGGCCCTACCATACAGAGTTAAGGAACCCAGACAACGTGGCAAATTCCAAGAGGGAGCCGTAGGGCACCCCACATCCACCAGCGCTACCTGCCGGCCTAACGCCCTCCTCAGAGCTCGCTTTTGCTTTTGGCGAAAGCTTCTTGAGCAGGCTTTGTTGTGGATTCCACGTTCTAAAACAAGGTGATTTGGTCTCGCTCTAGTGGGTTGTTCGCAGCCCGGGCACCTGTAGGGGGTTTATGTTGTGGCGTCTTTGCTGCGGTGTACAGTTAAAGGAGCCATGAAGACAAAATACAAGTTGGGTTTATTAGAAAGACTGGTTAGTCCCGCTAACGATGATACCAATATCATCGCAATCTTCGAACAAATAACGGGGATATTAAGAAAACGTGTGAAGCAGTCCCGACCCCCTAGCCAATTTCCCGCAACTCTTCTATGATGTTACGGAACCTTGTTTGTGTGATTGGCGGCAGTCTAACTGACCTGTCGCGACGACACATGACTGGACGTCGGTTGTATTTTCTCTTCATGGCTCCTTTAAGCCAGCAGTACTTGAAAGTGAGTGCGGGAGAGAAAAAAATGTACCACGTATTCCCAAAGAAAGTTGAGAGAAACGGAAAGGCTAAAAGTACGTTCAACCTTTGCTGAAAGTGAGTCCAACCGATCGTCAAACCTTCAAAGACACAAACCGCGCACGAAGAACGAATGCATGCGACGATTTCTCGCACACTAAGTAAACGCATCTACGAACGGTATAAATATCCCGACACGTGCTTTATGAGATAAAGGTATACTATTGTTCTCCTTCTTCATGAATGATGCGTGTACTGTCTGATCAAAAACCGTTCTTTTTCCACATTTTCAAGTAACCGTTCTCACACACAAAATCCCGGTTTCATACACGCGCCGTGTGCCCAAAGACTTTATCAAAGATTTTTCGGCAGAAAAACCTGTCTACGGGGAAATGGATTAGTGTTTTGACAGGACATCATCTGTCCCACTAAAAAAGCTTTCGCTTTAAACAGAGAGAATATGGGTTTATTTGCCTCGATCCGGGCTCGAGGTTTTTACCTGTACCGTCTTTATTTATAGTGACACGCACAAATTCCCTTTCCTATGATCTCACGTGTTACGGCGAGGTCTGCGAAAAACACTTCATCGGTGCTGGGATATCTATAAGGCAATGTAGGTGCCCCTATATAAGTTAGCGTACTCTCAGCTTCCTGTTTATTTGAAGGTAATGCTCGGCCTTGACTCTGGTACAAAATGCCCTGTTAGTATACGGGCATGTGACACACGCGCTTCTGAAGCGGCGATCATATAGTCAGTCTGCAAGGACTCCTTGCTGCTATGAAAGTACGGCTACGTGGATTTCATAGGAGCTTCATGCGCTCGGCCCGGTGGGAGGCAAGAATTTCCCCGTAGTTTGCACATCTTGCCTGACCTGAAAACAGCAATCGCATTAGTAAAAAAGAGCATACTATTGTTATATTTAGAGGGTTATCAGGGATCAAGTAAAGAAAACTGTAGGAGGCTGAAGCTTACCCGCTGGACTTGCCCTCACGCCAGACAATTACCGCACTTCCTACACCCACATTTCTTGCCTCCTCACATCGCGTACACCTGGCAGATCTGGGTCACTTCCTCGCCGAATCTTCGCCCAGTCGCATGCCACGTCGCTACAATGCCACAATGTTACAATTCCACGTCGGAAACTGGTGAAACCGAGAAGCGCGCACGAATTCTTATGCGTTAGTAGACACTTCTTTTTACCACGATTTCGTTTAATAGCGCAAATCTCTAAGTAAATCTGACTGAGATGTGAAACGTTTTTAGACTGGCATAAAACTCGCGAAACATTGACATATTGGAACAATAAGCACCAGCAATAAGGAAACAATAAGCACTAATAGCACTGCTTGACGTTGTACTCTGTTGCTGCATAACAACATGCAAAAAAATGAGTTATTTTTCGCGGCTATCGAACTAACAATAGGCCCTTCACATTTATTTTATTTCATTTTTGTCGGCTCAAATAGATGTTTCTACAACAACAACAGTTTTTTGCCCGCGCCAACCACGAAACATAGTGTGCAGTCACAACACCTATACCTGCTTACGAAGCGTTGTCCAATAACACCATGCAGGTATGGGCTTTACTGTGAATACGTAACACTTTGCTATTGGCTTCGCAATAGCGGCAATTCGCTCCCATACTGGTACAAGCCTGCACTTCCGGAACGATGCAGAACGTTAATTAAAAGTGGTCACACGCTGCACCCCGTACCTACATCGACCTGAAAGATACACTACCCGTATTAACAAAAACAACAGGCAGAATTTGTAGTAGAAAACGTTTTTGCAATTAAAAAATAATAATAAGCTCAATAAGCTCAAACAATACGCTCAATATAAACCCTAATCTCTATTTGCGTCCCCCAGGAAGAGTCTCATCACGAACCAATCACCCACACGTTATTATGCCCTACACACCAGAATTGAGACATTTAAAAGCACTTTTCTTGTCAGAACGGTTGTCGAACTGCCTTGCCGCCGATTTCTTTGAAAATGTAGACACAGTTGAATCTTTTGTTGGTAAATTAGAATTGCCATTGTATGATGTAGTTCCCACTCTGTAACAGCCCGACAGGGCTTACAGTATTGTGAATAAATAAATAATAAATAAATAAATAAATAAATAAATAATAAATAAATAATAATAATAAATAAATAAATAAATAAATAAATAAATAAATAAATAAATAAAATGCAAAAAATTGTCAAACCCGTTTGGGCCCGTAACTAGTCAGTTAGCATCATATACTGCTTAACCTCGAGACAACAGAGGCCGAGCGGCGGGCTCCGTTTAGCAGCTGTTCAAGGGAACAGCGGAAACGCTGAAAGAAAAACGGTGGATGGCGCCAGGTTACCCAGGAGGTAGCTAGCTTCTACCCACGGGGTAATGAAATCCCGCTTCAGGGTACACACACAGTATTCAGAGTGCGGAAACAAATTTCTCGTGGCCGACCCTCCTAGTGTTTGCGCTTTAAGTAAATAAAACGTTATCATGACTGCAGCCCAGGCAACAAACTCAAGAACAATAAAAGGGACATGCGCAGCGCCGACTTCCAACTGAATGTTTATAATCTCGAAACTCTTCCGCACCTGAAAAACACCGCAACTAAACAACAACGGATAAATATGTTGCAAGCTTAGTCCGCCCACTGCTGTCGTTGCGCGCCCAAACGTACTTCGTTGGAGTATTAGAGGAAAGGCCATGGGGTAGAAACTCGTCACTTGCAAGCGATTTCATTTCCGCATCGCTGGCCTTCGGCGCACTTCACAAGCATACGCCGTAGCGTACGCTTGTAATCTAGTCGGAAAGGCACTACAGTAAAAGCTCATCTCTGGTACACGCTTTCATTTGCACATCGGCAGCCATGGGCGTACGTTTCAATCCGGAGCCCTTAGAGGTAGGATTAATGGAACAGCCGTGGCTACGTAATAGAGTCGGGAAGGGGCTGCTGTGACATCCTCATCACTTGCATGTGATTTCACTCTTAGAGCACCGGCCCTTGGCAACGCTTCACAAGGAAAAAAAGTTGGCCCGGCACCTCGACCCTACGAAAGTGGGTGTTGCAAAACCGCCACGCTCCCTGATGGCGGCTTATGTAGTACTTTATTGCTTTGCAGAAATCACAGTGGCAACAGGTTTGTTCCCAAAGGGAAATACAAATGCAATCAGTGAGTTGAGGATACAGGAAAGTAACTCCTGAGCTGCGTCATGGGCATCCTAATTCCTTTGACCGCATAGACTTGATGTCCTGAAACCAAGTCCATGCGCGCGGGTGAATACGCTACGCCAACCAAGAAAATATACCCCCATCGAATGGTTAGCCTTCATAAAATCGGTTAAGGTGGCTAAAAAACGCATGCCAAGCCTTTCGAGGAATTGGCAGAATACAAATGCCTTCTCACATGTGCAAAGTCCTTTCTTGACCGAAATTGAAGATGCGTGGAGGTCCGTTTTAGAGAGGGTATGCTCAAAGTTAAAACACCGGTGATAGGGTGCGTTCGACTACACGTCGCGAAAACCAACAAATGTGAGCCACGCTTTGTGAAGCCGTGATTATAGTAAAAAGCAAGACTCTGAAAGCTTGGGAGCTGATGGAAACTTAGGGGATACCTTTCGCACCGTATGCTTTCTGTTCGAAGTGTCGTACTTTTGACACCGTATTTGTACAATTCTAACACGCACCTTGTTTAAATGACAATAGCCGTTCGAAAATACCTGGGCATTACAATCGGACTCAAACGTCAAAAACCTCAAAACAGAAACCGCGAAAACTAAACCGAAACGAAACAGCTCATTGAAGGATGCAGGCTTCGTTTAAACGCAGAAATTATTTTGGCCGAAACGTAAGGGAACCGGGCAGCGTCCGGTGCATTAGGCGTCCCGGAGTCGTGTGTTTGCGATTGACGAAAACAAAGGGGGCGACACACTTTTAAGTGTGAAGCTTCCCGGAAGGGCTTTATTTTATTTATTTATTTATTTATTTATTTATCGGGGGCGCGTCGGAATCGAGCAAATACGGTATATTGTATATCATTTAAATATATCGAGAAAAAAAAATACCCATAGGCTCCGAATAACTGGCATTCACGCCTTAGAAGCTGAACTCCTGATGTGCTACGTCTTTTTTTTTTTCCCAAAATCTGTGCTAGTCCCCGCATGTCCCGGGGATACCGACGGCGAAAACAAAGGCATGAAGACACGGGGACATACTTTACTGTGTCGCATGCACCCCAGGCACAGTACCCGGATAGCTGTCGCTATAAAGCCTTGCTGCAATTCAATCTCACCAAAACAGGTATCATAGCACACTGCTGCCTGAGAGGTCTTGGACATATTCGCTTGGACCAAATGTATGAAAAATTCCCGGAATAATTTTAAGTGAAACACCAATTTTACGAGCTTTTCTACGCTGCTGTTACATCCTTTTTATGTCTATTGTAGGTTACCACACATACTCAAGATTTTGAAGAGAAAGAAATATATTCGCGTAATGTTAAAAAAACGTTTACGCTTGTGAATATCAAAATTTTCTTTCATTGTTGGTGAACCGCATTATCACGGTTATCTGACACGTTCAAATATTACGTTAACTTACATTTAGAATCGCAATTTTATTGAATAATAAATTTTAAAAAATTTGCATACAAAGAGATGATGATGACTGTGGGTTTTTAACGCCCGACGCAACGCGGGCGATGAGGCGCGCCGTAGTGGAGGGCTCCGGTTTAAATTTTTACCACCTGGGGCTTTAACGTGCGCCGAAATTTAACCCGGGCGTTTTTGTTTTTTGCCCCCATAAAAAAAGCGGCCCCCCTGGGAATCAAACCCGCGAACTCTTGCTCAGCAGCGAAACGCCTTAGCCACGAGCCACCGCGGCGGGGGCATACGAAGCAAGCCATCAACCATTTTATTTCTGTGTATTGTTGTTCACTTGTTTATTCAGAAAAGGGTGCGTCCGTGATGTAAGCATCACCGAATATATGAGGAATATGTTATCAAGTACGGTTCTAGTCAACCTTGCAATCCCAAATCCGGCCACAGGTTGGCTATACCACTTCCACGCGTTTCTTCGCGGAACTTTTCGCTCAGTCTCTTCACCTGTTCGGAAGAAAAATGGTTTTTCCAATCGCCCACTGTTCCCTTTCGCACGTAGTTAATCTTGTCCGCCGACGCCCCGGCGCCTTTGTGAACGACTTCGTGCAGGTGTCGCCACCCTCTGTACTCCTCTCCGTGGAACGGAAACTCGGCTTCGTAGAAGTCGTGGATCATTCTGTTCGTGTAGTTGGCCATCTCCTCCACGCTACTGTACTTTAAAACAGCGTCGAGAATCTTGCCACCGTCAGCCAACAGACGTGCCTCGTAATCGGCTCCAAGAAACCTCGCGACTCTCAACACGGCTGCCTTAGGGTCATTCTTCATGTCTTCGTAGACAATGAACAATACATTTGCTTCCCCGCTCAGTTTGTACCAATCTCGGTAGAACTTGAAGTAGTCGCCACTTTCGAAGTGCCCTTTCATGAAGTTTTCGAAGGAGTAATCGAAGTTCTCCTTGTAGTCATAGGCGCTGATCATGAACCAGAAGTGATGCATGGATACTATCACGTCCCACGGGTTCCTGATCACCACGATGTACCGGGCATCCGGGCTGTACCGTGTCAAATGCAGTGGCATGTGTGTTTTGATAGCCCCCGGTCTCTTCATCCAACGAGTGCAGTCGGAACCACAAACTTCGATGAAAGGCGAAGCTGTGTAGAACTCCACGGCACTCGCTGGAGGCACGCCATCGTTCTGGATGAGGTAGACGATGTGCTGCATCCACGTGGTGCCGCACTTCACGTAGGTGACGATGAACACGTCACCCTCGCGATGACAGTAGTTCATGGCTGATTCAACCCTGTCACGCAGGAAGTAGTCTGCGAACGGTGTGCCTCTGACGACCATGAAAGTTGGCTTCCTGCTTTCGGTCATTTCCTTGCCTGCAAAAACGTCAACATCAGTAGTTTTTTTCGTCAGAAAAATCGGACAGCAAGAAGAGGGCAATAGTCATGCAGCAGGCAGGGAACTCGCAACAGTCCTTTACCTGTTGTCATTTCTTCGTGCCTTAATGCACTTTTCTGCGAATGCGTAATTTACAACGGTAGCGTCATGCAATTGTGACACCGTGACGCATTGTGACATCACGACTAATAGCCTCAATGTTGACATACGTTTCGAAAATTTTCAATTCGCGCTAACAATCCCATCTACCTTGCATTATAGATTACGTAGGATATGAAGTGGAAGTCTCGGTATGTTGGTTTATAATGTTCAGAAAAAAAAAACTGCGTTCTTTCAATTAAATTTTGTTGCAAATCCAGTGACTGTCCTTGTCTTCCCTTTTCCCTCTTGTGTAGCGTGTTTCCACTGGTTTTTCCCTGAACAATACGTTAGATATGACGTTAAAAAAATGATCTGTTTTTTTTTTGATATAAACGTCAAACTCTTTAAACTCCACAAGAAGCGTGCCATCGCTCGACCATACGTGTGGAAGCTACATTGAAGCGGAAAACCAAAAACGCCTGCTTCGGGTAACTGTTTATGGTATCACATTGTTTAGTCACAACCGACTAAATGGCAATGTCGTGTTGCATAGAAGAAACGCTGAAATAGTTATCGATAACACTGGCAACGACGCGAGCAAGCGATCCAAAGCTGCAAACATTTTGTAATCCTTTTATCGCAGTGTGCACCCAGTATAGCCTAAAATTTATCCAAACCATCTGCATAATTTTTACGTGAAAAGAACCCAATCGATTCCTCTCAATAAGTACACCCTACTATAACATACTGGCCCTTTCGATAACACATTTTCTTTAATACTCCAGCTTGTTTGCGTAATTTTGTGCAGTTTGCCTTCCTGCGCGGTAGCGCGCAGAAACTCGACCTAAGAGCTTTGATTATTTTTTTTTTTTCTTTTGCTTGCAACGCTCCTCATTAATTACTATTTGAAAGAATAAAATATTTTCGTTAGCGCTTTGTCTGCTCCCTCCTGTTGAGCCTTCCCCGCTCTGTTTCAACGTCTTAAAATCATACCCCAACCGAGCAGCTTCCGCACTGTTCTGCCGTCAAATGTTACTTCCCACAAAATGACGGCTTTGAACCTGCTCAAACCACCATCTCAAAAACTTACAATTTCCACACCAAGCAACCTCTCAACATTAAAAATTCACAGGCAAAAATACTTTGCATAACACTCCAGAACCTCCGTATAACTGAATAGCTGCGATAAACCCCAGAAAAGTGTACTTCGAACACACGGTCAAAAGTTCCGCTTTTTTTTTTTGCTTTGTACTTCTCTCATACTGGGTAATCTCAGCTGCAACGACCCACTCGTGAGTCTGCAGGCAAGAATTTTGCGCACTGCGGGTTTGATTATCAGTAGTACGTTCAGCCAGCTCAGAAATCCAGAACCTCCGCTTTTTCTTATAGCCGGGAATTAGAGAAACATTTTGCATAGCAGCTTTGCACTCCACAACAATAACACCATATGGTACGCTGCCATCTCAGGGTTGGTGCGCACGTGATAGCCCATCACCATGGCACTATCAACCGTTCTTCTTCTTCAGCAACTTTTTATACATGAAACGCGTACTCGCAATCTGCTAAATGATGTCCTGAAAATTTGCCAGTGTGTCGGCACAGAAAACGTCACGAAATTGTGGCGCGGACTGGTGAAGCAGACACGCCCCTTCGAACGCAGCTGATCGCGGGAGAAATTAGCGCAAGTTTTCCTTTAAAAAACCTCCGGACGTTTGATTACTTATGGTAAACTGTGGTGTTATAACATCGATGCCATAATGTAACGCCTAGTTTGCAATTTCGACAAACACCGATTTGATTCAGTAATACCGGTATTTAAAAAGGAACACATGGTCTTGCATGATCCCCTTACCCCCTCACATTCGGTTGGAGTAGTGCCTAGCAAAGCTACATTCACAACCAATCAAGCCGGAACGAAATGTACAAATGTTTTCTGCAGTCCTTCCAAAAAGCAGCCGCAAGATGTAAGGTTCTCAATCGCACATAAAAGGAACGGATCAGACTTCGTTTGAAAAGGCTTTGAACAGGCTTGGCCTAGGAAGAATATAGCAAACAAAAGCACTAAGAGGGCCCACATGACTAATATACAGGTTTCGCAGCAGCCGTGTTCGTAAAAAAATAGAAGTTACAAAATGAACCCCGTAAAAAAAAAAAAACGAAATATTTACAACTAGGCAGGTACGAAGGAAGAGCCTGCATTACGATACACCACGTGCCAAAGTTAGCTCTGCAGCGCTTTCTACTGAGGCGTAAAATTATATATATTTCTCCGATTACTTATATTGCTCCTCTTGGGGTAGATTGCACACCCGCCTCCACAGGCCAGTGTCGCAAAAAAAGAACATAAAAGCGATTTAGCCGTGCTTAATTTTTCTTATTCCAAATAATACAGCGAGGTTCCGAAGAACTTTAGACAATCAGCAACATGTAATTGTGGTGATTTGCGTATTACGCTCCCTGTGCCATCTATTATAGTGACGCATGTACACTCATAAGTTTAAAAAACTGCGCACCATCTGCATTTGGTTAGTAACGTTGCGCTAAATGCTCACTTCAACACGTCTTCATTTGAGCAAGTAATAAAAAGAACAAGTAAACAGGTGCGACATCAAAAAACTTAGAAAACCTATTCCAAGGCATACCTGTTGTTTCGTCCTCATCCATGGCACGGGTGACTCCGATAACCGCAGAGGCCGTCGGTGTGAAGATCAAGCTGGTAGAGCTAAGATTGCTACGCACTTTTCTCGCACCTATAGCAGCGCTAACGCATTTGTCACCGATCAGAGTGATTATGCAATGCTTATGGCCGGTTGCTGCCAATCAGTAACGGCATGATGTGCTATTCCTGATAATGGGCACTCCACAAGATAGCGGGCCACAGCGAAAAACAGATGCATGTCAAGAGGCACGCGGCGCATTCCAGAGGCTTATCTTTGTTCGCTGATCTTTGTGGCATTGTTCGTGAAGTGCAAGTGAGGACGGACGTCAAATATCCTATACTATGCCACCTACAAGTTAAGTACCTTCCAGCAAAGAGTTGATCATATCATATGGCAGTGAGAACCCGAAGTACCCCTAGAAAAACGAACCATCCCAACGCTTGGCGACGTAATCTTATCAACGACAACAAGAAACTAGGTTTCCTACACTCAACTGTTGCTACCTTCGAACACGTGAATGTTTTTTTACATTGATTGATTGATTGTTAACGCGCCGACGCAACGCAGGCGATGAGGCGCGCCATAGTGGAGGGCTCCGGATCAAGTTTACCACCTGGGGATTTATAACGTGCGCCGAAATCTAGTACACACGGGCGTTTTTGCTTTTCGCCTCCATCAGAAAAGCGGACGCCAGGGCCCGGGGTTATCGAACCCCCGTCCTTTTTTTTTAACAGCGGAGATGTTTAGCACATCGCTCAACTTTCGCGTCTGGAGTTAAAAATACCGAAAAATTCCGAGCGCACGCGAGCACGTGCCTGGAGGCGAGCGCCGGGTGTTTAAATAAAAACCCAAGAAAATGCCAAGCGCTTGTGTGTACTATTATGAGCAATATGAAAGGGAACACAGGAACCCGTAAAAAACACCCTCAGACCCAGCTATGAATGATACGCAGCGGCCGCTGTCGGAAACAAAGTGGAAAAGTGGAAAGTGAGATGCTATTCTAACAACTGTTCCCATTCCCGCCGTCCGTCTTATCGGCTGTCGGACTATACCATATTATCGGCGAAATGACGTAAGGTGCTGCAATGTAGAAATTCTAGCGTGGTGGGAGTGCCAACAGTTAGTGGAAGAGCGCCCTCCTTTCCCGCTTTGTTTTTCACACCGCCATCCGCGTATCGCTCCGAGTCAGTTTCGAGGCTCTTTGCCACGCGTTCCTGTGTTCCCTTTCATATTGCTCGTAATAGTACGTGCCACGCCCAGTGTCTGTACGACTGCCCAGCGTCGCCGGGGCACGTTTGTCAAGCTAAGCATACCCACTTAGGGAGATTGGCCAAGATTGGCCAAAAAAAAAACACAGCATTCGCCGCAATCGTGGCTTCACACTAAACTTTTTTACACCCTTTTAGCCAAAAAGGGTGTAGCATAAGTGGAAAAAGGGTTTTTGGGAGGCCTTTACACCCCTTTTTCTTGAATCTCAACCCCCTTTTTTCCTAGTTCTACACCCTTTTTGCGTGAAAAAAGGTGTTGGTCAACTTGAACACCCTTTATTTTTCTTAGGGTGTTCAAAGGGTGTGGAAAAGGTGTTCAGCTGTTCATTGAGTAAGGCCATGCTTGGATGCATAATAGCACTGTAAAGAAGAAACCCCCTCATATACTCCTCTACCCCCCGCAAAAAATATTCAAACGCGAAAAAAAAATTGCTCCGTTTCTAATGCGGTGCACCTCATGCCCCAAGTTAAGCTTTGGCACGTGAAACACCAACTTGGACCTTCAAAATTAAAAAAAGACTATAGGTGACTACCGAAAGGGTGACTACCGACTGTAACGCGCCTGGCTTTCTGTAGGTTGTTGAAACGGTGTGAAATAGGGGTTCACTTGAAAAAAAAAAAAAAAAAGCGGAGCTGGGGTCGACCTAGTTTCTTCCGGTGTTCTGAGTTTTGTTATGTTTGCTAAGCTTTGCATTGTTCTTGCTAAGCTAGGATGACCGCTGAGGGGTGAGGCGAAGTTTAACCGGATTTTACAAGGCTGTTCCAGTGTGTCCCCCTTCCCCACCCCTGCCAGGGGACCCAAAGGGGAAAAAACAAGCTAGGTCGGCCCCCAGCTATGCTGTTTCTCCAGCCTTGCACCAGTATTGCAAGCTGCGCCAATTTTTTTGCCTTCTGGAATCCAAACGAGACTAGTACATTTTGAAATGGTATAGTAAGAGGTGCGCATACTCATACGCCCCTTTTGCTCACATCCTGAACCCATTTCCGTCCATTGTAATTTTGCGTTTAAATGCGAAGGGTTTTCAAATTTCGGGAAAATATTTTATTAGGGTTTTTTTTGCTCAAACCCCATTTCCAACCTGAAACCCATTCCCTTTAAACCCTATCTTCGGTGGTGCCCCCTTTACAGAAGCCGCAGTTCTTTTTCTTGGTTTTTTTTGCAAACGCCACCAAAACTAGTTTAAGCTTAAAGAGCCTCACTGGTAATAAATTATCCAATTCATATTGCTTTAGACATCGGGGAGGTACAAAACCCCCCCCGCTTGTAGAAAATGTTCACCCACCCGCGTAAACAGGTACAAAATGCCTCCAAAGTGAGGTCTCTTCACCTTTTTTTTTAGTTGGCGGTCTTTTCTTACACCCTTTTTTTTTACACCCTTTTCTTAGTTTCCAACACCCTAATTTGTAGCTTAAACCCCTTTTTGGGGAAAAAAGGGTGTTGAAATATTGAACACCCTTTTTGAAAGGTGTTGGGATGGCGGAGAATATTTGTTTGGAATTTAATAAAATTCTGTTACTTATTGAGCATAATAACTACCTCGCGATTAAAATTTCTTGCAAATCCGCATGCTGTTTTAAATTATGCTCAGATTAAAACACATAATCCCAAAATTAGCGCTAAAATATCTGTTTTTGCGACAAGCCCACCGACTCTATCGGAGGGCTTTCCTCTGCTCGATATAAAAGCAAGAACAGCACATGATTGCTAAGTAAGTATGCACTCCCTGTACCGCTTGCATCCCTTTGGGTTTTTCTTGCTAAATTTTTGTGTTCCAACTGTAACTTGTGCGTATTGACTGTGTTGAATGCTGCACGCACCGCCGATTTACTTTGCCACTGCGCATGCCATCCCCTTTAAAAAAAAGGGTGTGAGGCTCAACACCCTTTTTTTGGGTGTTGAGCATTCTCAACACCTTTTGTTAAGAGTGTTGAGCTCGCAATCACACTGCTCACAGTCACTCGGCTGGTTATGGCTCCACCCACGATATAAGGCTGTGCGTTTGCTCTCGCATGGGGTAGGATATAATAGACCGTCTTATTTCTGTGCCGGCTCAGTCCGCAGGGTGGGTCGGCCACTGGTCGTTCGCACGCCCGATGAGGAGGCCGCTCGCCTCGAGGCTTGAGTACAGAGGCCTGACCGCATGGCCACAGAGATTGCTGCCCAGAGACGGTGGTGGACTCCAGAACAATGAATCTTGTTGAACGAAAAACGGGTCAATGTGCATGACCGCTACCGGCACGTCGACCCGACACCTCTCGCCAGCAGCGGAAACGTCCTTCGGTAACGTGTGGTGCACTGGGTAATGTCAGACATAGACTGCTCAGTCCATCCGGTCGAGAGGTCGACTTTATTTGAGGAACTTCTCGACGGAGAGCTTCCACGCATCCCACTTTTAAAAGACGCTATATTCCCGAACGGTCATTGAATTACTCGGCGGGACATCCAGCAGCCTTTTCCTATAGTTATTGAAGGACTCAAAGCTTCGTGACTTTGGATACTTTGCTGCGAATAGCTTTAAAATATCCTCGGGGCACTTCAATCTGCTTAAGTGGCTGGCCCATAGTGGGAAGGCAATAACCCGATACTTGTGAAAGACTTGTCTACAGTATATACGCCGTTGTTTGCGTTCATGATACTAAAATTCCACGACACTTTTGTAGTAGCGCAACGTTCCATGGTGTTTAGCTTTCGACGCTGCATTGTAGGTTTAGTCCCTCCCAAGAGTGGCGGCACACCCGACGGGCGCCCCACTTTCCATCACAAGACAGCTCGGATCCTGCTGCCGCTACTACGCACACCAAGCAGACTGACGGCTTCTTCTGGCGCGCTATGGAGCTGCGGTAGCACCCGCTCATTTTGCCTTTAATTTTTTAACTTCGGATGGCGCACGCGGAAATGTTTTAAACAATGAACCACGTAAAAACGGGGCATTTTTGTCTCATGGGGAACATGAGGCTTTTGTCCTAAAGGTGTTGCTCGAACGATCAATTGCCGGCATACCATTCAAGACTATGTCCGAATGTTCATCTACAACACCCACTCACCTGAAAACTTCCTTAGAGTTCGTGTTCACGTAGAGAAGTTTTAGCGCTACTCGCTATCTACATATGCCATGTTGGGCATGTTGGGCGAAAATCTCGTCGCTAATTACCCCATGTTGCCTGACACCGTTCGCTCTTCTTTTTTCTCCGCGTGCTGCTGGAAGTCCACTTGCGAAGCACATCGCACTGATTGTGTGAAAAAATACGTAATAGTTACAAACCATCAGGAAAACCCGCCCGGCCTTTTACCACAGACCTTGTACTATTCGTATCTAAGAAACGTAAGTGCCTTCTAAAGAGAAAATTTAATGGAAACTGATGTATTACGAAATGAACGGTTTTGAAGACCACCCCGGAAGCAACACGTGGCATCGGGGACGCTTTATTGATGATTCGTTCGCATTCCATAACCAATAGACGCGAAACAATGAAAAAGGCTTCCTTGTTCAACATTACCGCACAACTTTAGCATTTAAAACGCGATGAACATGCACACACGATAATCTAACATTAAACAAAGCAAGGAAGCTCCACTTTTTACCTGTAAATCACGAATCACAAAAACAAAAAAAGTCTACGTCCACATATCTTATGGTACGGGACTCAGGGCCACCGCTGGAAATCGGAGCTTCTTTGCCTTACCACAACCCCTGGATCTTTCTAGAAGGCACATTCATGCTCAATCGCGTCCAAAAGCACTCCCCAATTTTCTTGGCAGCTCAAATGCTCAAGGTGATTCCAAGTCCGCCGCTTTTCACGCCAAGGCTTCCACATGAACCACCATTCAACCACCAATACCGATATTCGGGCTACCTCCCTCCAGTGCACAAGCTTAAAGCCACTATCCGGAGCCAGCCTTAATTCCTATTCCTCCACCATCTTTTACTTCCGCCCCTAGCCCCACAGAACCAGCCCTTCCACTCATTCCCAAGGAGCCACCTTTGAGACCACCCGCCGTTCCAACGCCAGAGCCGCCTTTTAAGCCTCCGCCTAGCCCACCGGAACCAGCGCTGCCACCCAACCCTAGAGAACCCCCTTTTAGACCCCCACCAAGCCCGGCCCCGGAGCCACCTTTCAGACCCGTTTTTAAGCCACCGGAATCGGCGGATCCACTCAATCCTAAACTGCCGCCTTTTAACCCACCACCCAAGCCTCCCCCAGAACCCCCCTTCAAACCCACACCTTCCAAAACCCGCGCTGCCACCCAGCCCTAAAGAGCCACCTTTTAGGCCCGCACCAAGCCCAGCCCCAGAGCCACCTTTCAGGCCCGCCCCGGAACCTCCTTTCAATCCCACTCCCAATCCTCCTGTACCACCACTGCCACTTAGCCCTAATGAACCGCCTTTAAGCCCACCTCCCAGTCCTGCCCCGGATCCTCCTTTTAAGCCCAATCCCCCTGTACCGCCACTGCCACTCAATCCTAATGAACCGCCTTTTAGCCCACCCCCCCAGTCCTGCCCCGGACCCCCCTTTTTTTAAGGGCCCAAACCCAATCCCCCCCTGTACCGCCACTGCCACTCAGTCCTAATGAACCGCCTTTGAGCCCACCTCCCAGTCCTGCCCCGGATCCTCCTTTTAAACCCAACCCCAATCCGCGTGTACCGCCACTGCCACCCAATCCTAAGGAGCCACCTCGCCCACCCCCCAGACTTGTACCTGAACCCCCCTTCAAGCCCACACCTAGCCCTCCAGAACCACCGCTGCCACCCAGTCCCAGGGAGCCACCTTTCAGGCCCCCACCAAGTCCGGCCCCAGAGCCACTTTTAAGGCCTATTCCCGAACCTCCACTGCCGCCACTCAAACCTAAGGAACCGCCTTTAAGCCCTTCTCCGAGTCCCATCCCAGAACCTCCTTTTCCCAACCCGCCCGTACCGCCACTGCCACCCAAACCTATGGGGCCACCTCGCCCACCCCCCAGGCCCATGCCGGAACCGCCTTTTTAAAACCCGTCCCCAATCCACCACTACCGCCAGAGCCACTAAGTCCCAAAGAACCACCTTTAAGCCCTCCTCCCAACCCCGCCCCGGAGCCACCTAGCCTCCCGGTTCCACCACTGCTACTCAATCCCAATGAACCCCCGCTCAGCCCACCCCCATGCCCCGCGCCAGAACCACCTTTCAAACCAATCCCTAACCCACCAGAATTACCACCACCACCCATTCTGAGCGAGCCACCTTTCATTCCCAAACCCCCGCCACCAGCGCTGTGGCCTCCACCCCCGTGCATCCCACCAATGCTGAGTCCGCTACCGGACCCTAGAGAGCCACTACCAGACATACCGCGCATTGTGCCCCCACCAAGACCACCCCCAAGCCCCCCTGATCCTCCCCTTGCACCTACACCAAAACCCCCACCACCCTCTCCCAATGAACCACCGTTCAGCCCACCTCCATGTCCCGCCCCAGAACCACCGTTCAAACCGATCCCTAGTCCACCAGAATTCCCACCACCACCCATTCTAAGCGAGCCACCTTGCATTCCCAATCCACCAACGCCAGAGCCATGACCTCCACCCCCGTGCATCCCACCGATGCCACTACCGGACAGACCGCGCATCGTGCCCGCACGCAGACCACCCCCAAGCCCCCCTGATCCTCCCCTTACTCCCACACCGAGACCACCACCACCCGCTCCCATGGAGCCACTCCCCAAACCCATCGATCCACCACGAGAACCTCCCGCAAGAGCACTTCCCATACCGGCAGATCCCATACCACCACCGTTCCCAGCCAACCCAAACGAACTGCCGGAGCCCTGTCTACCCCCTCCTAAGCCAATTGCTCCTCCCCTCAATCCACTGCTGCCTAATGAACCTCTTCCCAGCCCACCTCCCACATTGATGCCACTTCCAAGGTGGCCAGCTCGCATTCCACCCAGCGAAAGTCCGCCCCCACCTCCATTAGATCCGAGTCTGACGCCTCTGTATCCGGTGCCACCACCAAGACTGCCGAGGGAGCCCGGCATACCACTTCCTAACCCTAGACCGCCCCCGACGCCTCTGTATCCGATGCCACCACCAAGATTGCCGAGGGAGCCCGCCATACCACTTCCTAAACCTAGACCACCACCACCTATTCTTCGAACACCACCAATACCACCTAGGTTACTCAAGCTCATTCCGTTTCGTAGGCCTCCGATGCTCGGCATTGCAAACTGTGCGCCTCTAAAACCACCTCCCTGACCACTCATAAGGCCCATAGATCCTAGCTGGCCTCCACCGAGCCTGTACCCGCCCTGATACATGGGTGCATACCGTAACCCGCCACCGTAAACACCCGATCCTCCCCTCATGCCGCCGAGGTACGCGCCGGCAGGCGATCCGACAAACCCAGAGCCTAGTGAGGACATTCCGCGTTGTAACATGCCAGCCCCAAAACCTGGCTGCAAACCTATTCCCAGCCCGCTCCCGCCACCGGCACCCAACACACCGATCCTTCTCCCACCCAAACCGAGTCTCGACCCTCCTAGACCGAATTGGGCTCCAGAGAGACCCATCGCCGGTCCCTGAAGTGCTAGCCCGGTCGTTGCCAGCGCTGGCTGCATTCCGTACATCATCCGTCCACCACCCAGACCAGTTCCCATCCCGGTCACCAAGCCACTTCCTAGTCCAGTTCCCATCAATCCGTATGCTGGCTGTAGGCCACCACCTCGGTGCAAAATGCGTCCCATACGAACACGTCCACCGCCACCACCAGTCGGGGTCAGGTACCGTATGCTGCCGCCTCCGATGCCCGTATGGCCGCCGCCGCCCCCTCCAGATCCGATATCCCCGTCATACTCAATCACCGTTCCTGGGACGCCCGTCTCGCCAAAGTCTATTTCGTAGGTAGTGCCTCCGTCTTCGGTGTAACCGTGGTCGATTTCCACGTGGCCGGTGTCCATGTGGTCGACTTCTGCGTCACCATTTGGGCCTCCGTGTCGCCATGGTGGACTTCTGCGTCGCTAGGGTGGACCTCGACTCCACCGGCTTCACCTGCTTCGTGTTCTTCGTCATCTCGCTTGAAGCGACGCAGGGACGTAGGTGAAGGCGACTCTGAAGAACTCTTGTTTTCAATTGTGCTGTTGTCTTCCGAGATGACCAATTGAGCCAGTCGTAAGCGGATGCCCACTTCTTCGTACGTAATCTTGATTTCTTTTTGGAAGCTGATGGCACAAAGAGATAGAGTCAAGAAAATTTGCAGTAATAACTTGTAGCGAAGAAGCCCTGCCATGTCAAAGGCCGGGCCAGGTTAGAGTCTGAAGCAGTGTAGCGCCCTGAATGAGCGGCAGGGGGAGGTTTCCCACAAGTTCGGTGCCGATGAGTTGTTCGCGTTTTCGAAAACGTCCTGCGTGAGCGGGTGAACGTCAGCACGAATGCTGTTTAGGTGGACACACACAGCTGCTTGGGCGGAAAGCTAACCTTCGAGTGGAATTTCTAGCGGAATTCTACCAGCAAAAGTAGGTAATAATGGTCTGCAGAAAAACCATAACGCCATAGCAAAGAGTGGCGGGTGTCATTCTGTACATAAGAATGTTTTGAACAGGTAATGTGCTAATTTTGGATGCGGAGAATCGACAAGTGGCGGACACTCAAAATGTAGATAATAAAACCCCGCATCCGGCCTTGCCCCCCCCCCCCCCCCCCCCCAACCCCCCCACCAGGTAATAAGGAATGTAGCAAAGCACTTCGTTCTATTATTGATTCTGAAGATCAAATGCCCGATAAATTTTTGGTCACCTAAAAGTGACGCAACAAACATCCGAAGCTGAATTTCAAAGCCACAAGATTCGCGGCACGGTTATTTTACATGAATCAGCTATCGGTAAGAGCCGTTTTTTTTTTCACGAGAGATGGAAATGTAGTAATTCAGCTAGCCACAGGTAATTGCACAAAATAATTTTTTGTAGCTCGATAAAACTACCCCTCCTCATGAATTGTTATTTTTGGAAAATAACCCACACCGAAACGCTACGTCACATCGCCATTATTTGGCGCGCGGGAACTCGACTGATAGCGAGGTTAGCGAAACGCATTGTGAGTTGGTGGGGATTCTTTGCGGCCCAGGCACATTACGTATGTCTGAGAGAGTGTAGGGTTTAACGCGCCGACGCAACGCAGGCGATGAGGCGCGCCGTAGTGGAGGGCTCCGGATTATTTTTGACCACCTGGGGGTCTTTAACGTTCGCCGAAATCTCGAACACAAGGGGTTTTTGCTTTTCGCCTCCATCAAAAAAGCGGCCGCCGCGGGCCCGGGGAAACGAAACCCCCTGCCCCCAGCAACAAAGCGCCTTAGCCACCGGGGACCGCGGCGGGTACATTACGTTATCTGTTAGGCGGTGAGATGTTTTGAGTGGCACCCCCTGGCTCCTAACGTAAGCTCTGGGACTCTCTTCGCTGTAATCTGGTACGCTTCGCTTGCGTGGGGCTGGAGTGTCTGTTCTGGAAACCGCCCGTTTTTATGCTTTAGTCCATTAAAAAGCGTTTTTCCAGTAATTCAGTTATTTTGTCACCCTTTTGACACCTTTGAAAATTTCAAGTTGTATCCCGCCCCAAGTTTGCGACACACGAGGAGAGAGAAAAACTTTATTAGGAACATCAGATAATCATTCGTAATGCGTCCTTTCTAGCTTATTTGCGAGGTTTGGTGGTCAGAGCTCCTCGATATGTATTCCTCCAAGTGCGCAGTCTTCAGTAAAGTATTTTTCGATGGTCTTACGAAGAAACAACAGCCTCACTGCGCGCACCAACAGCGGGGACCACAAACGCATCGCCCCAGGAAATAAAACGGCGATCTTTCGGATATCCGGTGCGTGCGTTTTTGCTACGGCACCGCGAATCGGCGCAGACAACGTTGTCCAGAGTACTCGAAGACGGCTTTTGTGCACCGAATTTCCATCGTAGGCTACGTTACCATTACGAAATGACTCTCGACTCGAACGGTTATGACACGATTACGGCGTTGAAGGCTTGAAATACTCACTAACGAACGCAATAAATAGTTTACGTGGTGGTTTCCTGTATTGGAAGATTGAAAACTGATGAATATGTCCAAGCAGCTTTTTATTGTTTTCCAACTCCTTCAGGAGTAAAGAACGAAGCCTCGCCTACTCGGGATGACGTTCCATGAATTGAAGATAATTACACTTGTCTCTTGAGTGCCGTTTTACTGTAGCGCATATCTGAATGTGAGCCAGATATGGATGTGGGAAATGTACTGCGACATATCCCTCCAGGTTTGAACAAGTATAGTGTTACTATATTTTTCCCGTGTACGTCATTAGCGTGCATGCATGTGTGTGTGCGTGCGTGTGTGTCGAATAAATCTCTTTTAGGTTAAATTAAAACGAGAACGCTGATGAAACATGTTAGGCTCCACACCTGCAGAAATGGTAGAAACAAACTAGCACTAGCTCCTCTCCGCACTGCCTTTTTACTCTCCGTACTGACTTTTTATCAGGACAGAAAACTAGTAGGCCATTTCCACTAATGTATAATCTGGGGAGTGGCGAAGCATGCATGCAGGTATAAGTGTATTCTTGGCCCCTTGGCGTTTTTGCCCACAGAGATGAAACCGTTGGGGGTGTAAGTATACAGCTGTGCGTGAAGCACGAAACGTTCTAGTGTGAGACGTTGGAAAACAAGTGTCCCGGTGTGTTCTCTTAGTACGCGTTACGTTCTATCGCGAGGCGTCAATGAGTGTCCCGGTGTTTTAGTACCGTGACTGAACGAGACGACGACGACGACAACAGGAGACGCCGACACCCCGATACCCTAAGGGACTTCACCCCTAAAATGGCTGTGTCATTCCTCAGTTCTATCATTTTATTTACAGCTACAAATATCAGACGAGTTTGAAAACACAATTGCACAGCCTCCGAGCTTCAAGCTACCACGCCATTGGTATCGTGCTAAATTGCTTAAGTTTGGTAAAATAAACCTTCATAATGGTTAGAGGTCTGGTAAATTCAACCTATATTTCTTGCACCCCATAGTACCCGTCCGCATACTCTCATGCCACGGCAACATAAAAGGGGTTGATACAATAGTTTCGAGCGTTCGGAAAGGTTACAAAAACTATTTTGCAGTCTCTTTGCATACGATTACCGATAATCGTAATGCCTTCTGCCAAAGCAGACAACCCCGAAGGCCTGGAATTGGTTTTTGTCTCGCATTTTCGCTGGAGTCGGGTACTAGCCGCTGGATTTTCTCTTTGTTTGAGAAGTTTCTGGGTACAGAAGTTGAAAATTTTGCCCTCTCCAAACTTCTTGGCGAATGATGGAGCGAAATTTGTGATGTTCTTTGATGCGCAAAAGGGCCCCGACCCAGTTCCAAACTCGACTCGCTCCATTACCGACGACCGATGCTTTTGGGGCGGGTGAGGGATGAGGGCTTTCCTTCCCTTTCTGGATTTAGGTTTATTTACATTATTTACAAAAATCCAACTCCATCAGGCAAGGACGGTTACATTTTCACTCTGACAACAGCAACCGTTGGCCAGGTAAAACTAACTAGATTTTTTCGACCCCCGACAAAACCCAACAGCCGGTTTTGATAGCAAAAAACCCGCCCTCCAAAAAAGGGGGGGTTCAAGAAAGGAGAAAACCTTTTAAAACAATTTTTACAAAACCCTTGATTGGCCACAGGAACCCCGCCAATCAACACAGTCCCCCCCTGCGGTCACGTGCCCCAAACCCCCTCTCTTATGCACTCAAAGTTCGTTTCCTACGAAAGCTGTTGCCCCCGGGCCCGAAAATACAGGACATTTCGGCCTAAAGTGAAACCCTCCATTACGTTTTAGCGGGCGGCATCTGCACAAACAAAAGCCAAGCCAGGGCCCGGAGCGGTCCTCGTGCGGCTGACCTCCCTCCGCCGGCGCCTCCCGCGACGCCCCCAAATTTTCCCGCGGCGCGGGCAATGAGGGTTTTCTAATTCCCTCCCAGACAAGGGCGCCGCCCCTGCCGTCTGTTTCCCCCGGGGAAAAGGCCTTCAGGCCCAAACGATCGTCTTCCGGGGAACGACCCGTCAACGAGCTCCCCCGCCGGCTTCGCAAAATTCTCAAAAAATTCCCCCGTGCGCCCGTTCGACACTAAAATACGCACCATCATTCAGGTTTTCCCCTCAGCTTGCCATGCGAATGACCCTGCCACCCTTGACGCGACAGAGGCACTCAGGCTAATCGCCCCCTCCTTTGGCACCAAAAGGACGGGCACAAACAGCTCTCCGGCTCCGAACTTGGCGTTTGGGCGGCTACATGAAAGGGAAAAAAAGGGTCGTAGCTACCAGCGGGGGCGACGCCAATACATGGGCCACCCGGGGGCCTTCATTAATTACATGCGGAAACCCAACCCCTTTTAAAAGAAGCTGATGCCAGCTCCGACTTCGCTCTCTTCGCGCTCAGCCCATTACCGGTTTCACAAGGAATGGTGCGACGCCGACGATGTTTCTTCCGGAGCGGTATCAAAAAACCCTATCTCAAACAACCCCTACAGCTAGTGTACGCAAATTTTTAAATCTTTTATTTTGATAAAAATTACGCACTCCAAAATCCAGTGCGGACAAGCATCTAACGTCAACTGAACGCAAAGAAAGAGTAGAGAGAGCCAGCCCGAGTGAAGCAGATGACAAATGCAAGAATCCGTAATCCGAGGTCACAGAGACGCGCTTCGTAGCGCCGTGCTTGGTCACGCTCATGCCAATCAATAAAGAAGTCAGTTGAGTCAGGTGAAAATCTGAAGAACGTGACGATTTTGTTTCAGTTTATTTCGTCTTTCTTTTACTCATCGTAACTTTTACACAGCGTAACTCTGTGGGCGGCGTCCTTTTCAGCCCGGTTACTCATAATTTTTGAAATGTTCTGCGATATTTTTTTTTATCACGCTATCTTGGAAGTGAGAACTACAAGTGTATAAAACAAGCCTTCAGTATATTGGTTCCACAAGGTTCCTGAAGGGTTTAAAATGTGAGTGTTGCGGAGAAGCTTCGAGCATTGCGGGAAAAGCTCCTGTCGCCCCCGGAGCAGAACACGTGCTGATCACTCGGTCGGTGCTTTGCCTCGTCGTTTTATCAGTCCGGGTTCCAAAAAGCCGCACGTTTTTTAGATGCAAAGCATCTCTTAGTCGACCCTCCGTTGTCCGGCGTCCGCACCTCTCCTCCTCCCCACAACAGCTGTGATAACGCCGCTCTGTCTCCCCTCCTCCTCTCCACACCACCTGTGCGCTAGCGCGCGCTGGTCCACCCCTCCCCTCTGCATACAAGTTTTTCAATCACGCGCATGCGCGCTGCTCCTCCTCTCCACTCCCTCTGCTCTGCAAATAAACCCGTCCGCGCTCCGCGAAGTTGCTTCTTCGGTACTGCGCCGTCCGATGACTGTAAATGGACGCCAACGATTCCGTCAGCGAACTGGCTGGCACACCTTCAAATAGCGCCAGCCAGCACACTGTCAGAACCGCGAGCACCTCCGAAGACAAGGCTGCACAGAGGAGAGCTCGCGACGCCGAACGTAAACGGCAGCGTGGAGCAGCGGATTCTACGCTTCGAGTAAGAGAAGCCGCTTTGAAACGCCAGCGGCGAGTAGCTGATTCAGATGGCGTTCGGCAACGCGACAACGCTTCGAAACGCCAGCGTCAAACCGCGGATTCCTCGCTTCGAGAACGAGAAGCCGCAAAACGTTCTCCACTACTCGATAAATAAAGAAAACATTTAATACGCTACTACACGTGTCTTTACTCTAAAAACCAATTCCCCGCTACTACTCCACGGCTTTTCATCCCCTCAGGGTTCCCACGTTTGGAAAAATGGAGTAATTTTTTTTTTGCCTACGCGCGTTACTGGCGCGTTGGATAAGAAACGCATAATTTGGGGCTTTTTGAGCCCAATACTTTTCTTGCTTTACATGGCAGGGTTAGAAAAGAAACTGGAAGAAAGTCAAGTAGGGTTCAGCCTAACCCATATGTTGCAAGGCGAAGTGGTACAACAGCGTATTCCGGTAATGTTATACGCAGACGACATTGTTCTTTTAGCTGATAAACCCGACCGATAAGCAAAGGCTAATAAATATTAGCGGGGGGAAGCCACCGACCTCGGGTTAAATTTTAGTGCAGAAAAATCAGGGAAAATGATTTTTAATGACGCTACCACTGACGTAGTGTCTATCAGCAATGCGAATTACCCAGAGTTAAGGAATATAAATATTTGGGAGCGTGGATAAACGAAGGGGATAACTACTTAAGAACTCACGAGGAGCAACTTAAGGCTAAGGGAAAGCGGAACGCAGCTATAATTAAGCATAGAGCTCTGTGGGGGGATAAAAAAATATGAAGTAGTGAGAAAAAAGTGGAATGGGGTAATGGTTCCGGGTCTCACATTTGCGAATGCTGTACTCTGCTTAAAATCAGACGTTCTATCAGGGCCCCGAAGTGAACCAGAGAACGGTAGGCCGTTTGGCCTTCGGCGCGCATGAAAAAACAACTAACGAGGCAGTACAGGGAGATATGGGCTGGGCGCCGTTTGAATTGAGAAGCACAGAGTAAAATATGTTTTTAGATGAGGTTGAGCAATGGGTCAACGAAGGTGGGCAGCTAAGCTTTTAGGTACCTATACTTGAAAACGTGGAACGCAGTGGTTAAGAAAGACCAGAAGGCAACGATGAAATACGGAAAGAACAGTGGAGAATCAAAAACAGCCAAGGGAACGACTTCGTGCAGGTGTCGCCACCCTCTGTACTCCTCTCCGTGGAACGGAAACTCGGCTTCGTAGAAATCGTGGATCATTTTGTTCGTGTAGTTGGCCATCTCCTCCACGCTACTGTACTTTAAAACAGCGTCGAGAATCTTGCCACCGTCAGCCAACAGACGTGCCTCGTAATCGGCTCCAAGAAACCTCGCGACTCTCAACACGGCTGCCTTAGGGTCATTCTTCATGTCTTCGTAGACAATGAACAATACATTTGCTTCCCCGCTCAGTTTGTACCAATCTCGGTAGAACTTGAAGTAGTCGCCACTTTCGAAGTGCCCTTTCATGAAGTTTTCGAAGGAGTAATCGAAGTTCTCCTTGTAGTCATAGGCGCTGATCATGAACCAGAAGTGATGCATGGATACTATCACGTCCCACGGGTTCCTGATCACCACGATGTACCGGGCATCCGGGCTGTACCGCGTCAAATGCAGCGGCATGTGTGTTTTGATAGCCCCCGGTCTCTTCATCCAACGAGTGCAGTCGGAACCACAAACTTCGATGAAAGGTGAAGATGTGTAGAACTCCACGGCACTCGCTGGAGGAACGCCGTCGTTCTGGATGAGGTAGACGATGTGCTGCATCCACGTGGTGCCGCACTTCACGTAGGTCACGATGAACACGTCACCCTCGCGATGACAGTAGTCCATGGCTGATTCAATGCAGTCACGCCGGAAGTAGTCTGCGAACGGTGTGCCTCTGACGACCATGAAAGTTGGCTTCCTGCTTTCGGTAGTTTCATGGCCTGCAAAAACGTTAACATCAGTAGTTTTTTTTTTCGTCAGAAAAACCGGACTGCAGGAAGAGGACAATACTCATGCAGCAGGCAGGGAGCTCGCAAGAGTCCTTTACCTGCTGTCATTTCTTCGTTACTTAATGCACTTGGCTGCGAATGAGTAATTTACAACGGTAACGTCATACAATTGTGACACCATGACGCATTGTGACATCATGCCTAATAGCCTCAATGTTGACATACGTTTCGTAAATTTTGAATTCGCGCTAACAATCACATCTACGTTTCATTATAGATTGCGTAGGATATGAAGTGTAGTCTCGGTATGTTGGTACATAATGTTCAGAAAAAAACAGTGTTCTTTCAATTAAATTTTGCTGCAAGTCCAGTGACTGTCCTTGTCTTGCCTCTCCTCTTGTGTAGCGTGTTTCCACTGGTTTTTTCCCTGAACAATGCGTTAGATATGACGTTAATAAAATGATCTGTTTCTTTTTTTTATATGAACGTCAAACTCTTTAAACTCCACAAGAAGCGTGCCATCGCTCGACCATACGTGTGGAAGCTACATTGAAGCGAAAAACCAAAAACGCCTGCTTCAGGGTACTATTTATGGCATCACATTGTTTAGTCAAACCGACTAAATGGCAATGTCTTGTTGCTTAGAAGAAACGCTGAAATAGTTATCGATAACACTGGCAACGACGCGAGCAAGCGATCCAAAGCTGCAAACATTTTGTAATCCTTTTATCGCAGTGTGCACCCAGTATAGCCTAAAATTTATCCAAACCATCTGCATAATTTTTACGTGAAAAGAACACAATCGATTCCTCTCAATAAGTACACCCTACTATAACATACTGGACCTGTTTCACGGTGCCAGTATAATATCGATAACACATTTTCTTTAATACTCCAGCTTGTTTGCGTAATTTTGTGCAATTTGCCTTCCTGCGCGGTAGCGTGCAGAAACTCGACCTAAGAGCTTTGATTGTTTTTTTTTCTTTTGCTTGCAACGCTCCTCATTAATTACTATTTGAAAAAATAAAATATTTTCGTTAGCGCTTTGTCTGCTCCCTCCTGTTGAGCCTTACCTGCTCTGTTTCAACGTCTTAAAATCATGCCCCAACCGGGCAGCTTCCGCACTGTTCTGCCGTCAAAAGTCACTTCCCACAAAATGACGCCTTTGAACCTGCTCAAACCACCATCTCAAAAACTTACAATTTCCACACCAAGCAACCTCTCAACATTAATAATCAGAGGCAAAAATAATTTGCATAACACTCCAGAACCTACGTATAACTTAATAGCTGGGATAAACCCCAGAAAAGTGTACTTCGAACACACGATCAAAAGTTCCGCTCTTTTTTTTTTGCTTTGTACTTCTCTCATACTGGGTAATCTCATCTGTAACGACCCACTCGTGAGTCTGCAGGCGAGAATTTTGCGCACTGCGGGTTTGATTGTCAGTAGTAAGTTCAGCCAGCTCAGAAATCCAGAACCTCCGCTTTTTCTTATAGCCGGGAATTAGAGAAACTATTTGTATAGCAACCTTGCACTCCACAGCAATTACGCCATATGGTTCGCTGCCATCTCAGGGTTGGTGCGCACGTGATAGCCCATCACCATAGCACTATCAATCGTTCATTCTTCTTCATCAACTTTTTATACATGAAACGTGTACTCGCAATCTGCTAAATGATGTCCTGAAAATTTGCCAGTGTGTCGGCACAGAAAACGTCACGAAATTGTGGCGCGGACTGGTGAAGCAGACACGCCCCTTCGAACGCAGCTTATCGCGGGGGAAATTGGCGCAAATTTTCTTTAAAAAACTCCGAACGTTTGATTACTTATGGTAAACTGTGGTGTTATACATCACTGTGACATGATGCCATGATGTAACGCCTAGTTTGCAATTTTGACAAACACCGATTTGTTTCAGTAATACCGGTGCTTAAAAGAACACATGGTCTTGCATGATCCCCTTACCCCCTCACATTCCGTTGGAGAAGTGCCTAACAAAGCTACATTCACAACCAATCAAGCTGGAACGAAATGTAGAAACGTTTTCTGCAGTCCTTCCAAAAAGCAGCCGCAAGATGTAAGGTTCTCAATCGCACATGGAAGGGACGGATCAGACTTCGTTTGAAAAGACTTTGAACAGGCTTGGCCTAGGAAGAATATAGCAAACAAAAGCACTAAGAGGGCCCACATGACTAATATACAGGTTTCGCAGCAGCCGTGTTCGTAAAAAAATAGAAGTTACAAAATGAACCCCGTAGAAATAAAAAAAACGAAATATTTACAACTAGGCAGGTACGAAGGAAGAGCCTGCATTATACGATACACCACGTGCCAAAGTTAGCTCTGCAGCGCTTTCTACTGAGGCGTAGAATTATATATATTTCTCAGCCTACTTATATTGCTCCTCTTGGGGTAGATTGTACGCCCGCCCCCACAGGCCAGTGTAGCAAAAAAAAACATAAAACCGATTCAGCCGTGTTTAATTTTTCTTATTCCAAATAACACAGAAAGGTTCAGAAGAACTTTAGTCAATCAGCAACAGGTATTCGTGGTGATTTCCGTATTACCCTCCCTGTGCCATCTATTGTAGTGATCGCATATACTCATAAGTTAAAAAATGCGCACCATCTGCATTTGGTTAGTAACGTTGCGCTAAATCCTCACTTTAACACGTCTTCATTTTATCAAGTAATAAAAAGCACAAGTACACAGGTGTGACATCAAAAAACTTAGAAAACCTATTCCAATGCATACCTGTCGTTTCGTCCTCATCCATGGCACGGGTGACTCCGATAACCCGTAATGTTGCTTTCACAATCAAGTTATTTCAGTGAAAGTGACGGCTGGTACGAGTATTAATAACACGACTTTGTAACTTCAGCATACATTGGAAGGACACAGAGAGGTGCCAAATTGCTAAGTTTGTAGCGTAACCACTATTCTGAGCTGTAATATGGGCTTGTTTTATTTTCGTGAGGAAAAAGACCTCTTTTCCTTAAGCTATTTATAACACGTGCCAACAGATGCGTACGATGCAGCAATAACCTTCAGAAGCCTTGTTGTTAAGAACTTCCAGCAACTTGGGCACTTGAATTAATCCCAGAAAGGATACAGAACAAAAGAAAGACTGAAATCAATCGATTAACAGAGAACGACCCAAAAATATCAATCCTGTTTGTTTCAAGCAAACTTGAGAACGGTTCCATGCAGAAAGCAGTCTGCAAGACCACGATTTTGGTTTTCTTTTCTCTTTCTTGACACGGTGCGACAGAAAGTTCCTTTCTAGAAAATTTCACGGGAAATCGATAGGCAATACCACATGGCGCCATGGCCCACGCCCAACAACGACAAGGGAGGGGCTGGCGTGCTTCCTGCGCGGGCGCTCTCGTGGATTCCCCGTAAATAATGCAGATAGATCGCTCGTCATCCTTAACCATGAATGGTGTAGCCTTCAGCCTGTCACCACGTAACAATAATTCCACCAAAAACGAATGGAGAATGACGCCTTGTGTTAGAGCCATCCACCAGCCTCCGTCGTGCCTCCACCACTGAGGGAAGTCGGGCTCGCGACGCCGAGCGGAAGAGCCATCGCCGGGCCGACAGTGCAGCCCGTCCATGGATGGGTGTTTTGCGAAGCTGCATGGGCGGATTTGAATAAACGCGGCGACAAACCCGACCCAAAAGTGTCCCTACGTCTTCGTAGTTAGCATAAAGCGTATCGTAAATTGACACATAAATGCGTAACACTGTTCACAAACACATTACTGTACCCGCGTGATAAAACTTAGGACGAACACCAGGCACCCATTTGCATCTTCGCCGGTGAACCACCTCCTCAGGGTGTAAGGGTGGAACATTTTTTTCGTCATACTTCAGTTAGTCTCTTTTCTGGTGGTTTTATCGCTCGGAATGACATCTAGCAGCTTTTAACAAGGTTGCCGTGTTCGTGCCATAAAACAGGCAGCCTCCTATTGTTCTACTAGAGTTGGTGCAGCTGCCCAGACAACTCTACGCAAGACAAAGATAGGACCCTACAACGCAGTTTCATTTTTTCCACTTCTGCCTGTTTTTCTCCTACACCTCATACACCAAGAGACTGGTCAGAGGGATTCCTTGGAGGCAGTATCTTGGAGGGCATACCCATAAGAAGATCGGTTCTGCTACTGCTACTTCTTGCGACGCTTGTAAGCACGGCCATCGCCCTTCACTCCCAGTTGGATGAATTCTTCATATTGTATAGCTCACACCCTCCTCGCGAAGATTTCTCTTGGGTTTATAGACTTGCTATGCCGAACTGCATCTTTGCTGCTATAATTTAGCTGCTGTCGTACGTTAAATAGCAACCGCTCAACATTTATTGCGGTGATACTCCCGGAACAATTCGTCCTCTATCTTAAAGGGGCAATGAAGACAAAATACCATCGCCTTTGTACAATTCCAAGGAACTAGCTTTTGGTGACTCATTAAGCTCCATTCCAGTCACGAGATATTTTTTAACAACAAAATCTCAAGAAATGTTAAAGACCCTTCAAATTTCGCGCTACAGATACGTAATATGGTCAGCGGTGACGTAATATGGGCCAGGACCAAACAAATGGTTATCAGTGCGTTAACTGCGCTCAAGTGATACGATCAAACGTAGCTATAGGCCCCACTTCAATAGCACAGCCATGTTTCTTGGCGGTGGCTTCGGTCGGCGACCGGCTATCGCCCAAACAGGATTATGTGACGTCAGAGAGAAATAGCTGTTAAGTTGCTCAGGAGCTGCCACTGATTTATAAGTTTTCTTTAATAGCTCGTTTGAAGTTCACTATCATTCTTATCGGGACAAAGCAGTCTTTTTAATCAACTAAATTCGTATTTTGTCTTCACGGCCGCTTTACAGGGCAGTTCTTCAACTCGGAACCATTCCGTGCAGCTGTGGTCCAGACACGACATCGCAACACATGAGGCGCGTGGGGCGTGTGCGGCACGTGCCGCCCTTCTGCCGTGCATTCCGCAATCCAGTACAACAGCGAAGGATGGACTCTGCACGCGAAAACGCATTCAAACCGAAGTTCGTCTCGAAAAAAATGCGCAGAAGAAAGATAGGCGGCTGACTGCATCCGAACAGCAATAAAATGTACCACAATGCTGTCACTCTTCTTCAAAACAAAGTAACATAAAAACCCCGAAGCACCCAATCTCTTCGGTAGTCCTTGAAGGGTCGCCCTCGGAACTTTCCCGTTATTCCAGTTTCGGTAAAGGTTGCGCGGCAATGGAGTCTGGAATTCCACGATCTCTACAGCGTGTCGCATCCATTTGCCGAGAATAAAAACGTCCACATAAAAAGTGAACTATGTAGAAAAAAAAATGGAACAGCGGATATGCCTTCAGAATGCAGAGGGTTCTCAGCTGCCGCTCCCGCAGAAGCTCCAGGAATGTGCGTGCGAGAGAAAGCCGGCAAACATCGCTACGTGTTCCCAAGGGTACTGGAAGCCGCTGCCCAAACACAGGAGGCGCCGTCACCATCGTGCTGCTCTTAGCCACATACGCCAGACAAGAAAGCCGCATTACTGCTTTGTCATGTGGAAGCCACTTTGACAACGTCTGTAGACGGGTTCGACCAAACGTCAGCCTACGCGGGACAAAATAGGTCGTGTCTATCCAATCGATTTGACGAAGGAAGGGTGAAGGACTCCAGCAGAAATGCGGCCTTCCTATCTGGGCGGTGTTTCTCCATAACTAATGAGCTAGGAAGACAAAAAGGGGCACGTCCGCCACGGCAGATGCGCAGGGATATATCGCTCTTCTCGGGAACATTCGAGATGACGAAGGGAGTGTGGAAGTTGGTCGTGGTTGCCCTCGTGATTGCCGGTGCTGCTTGCGAGAATGAATTGGGTAAGACGAAGGATCCCATCACCGATCCCTTGGGTGATGAATCTGCAGACGAGGATTGCATGCATACGAACTAGAAGCTGAAATTGCTTTTCTTCGTTAGAGAAAAAATCTGAACCCTGGTATCAAGACCACCTGTTGGCTATGCGGCTTTCGCAGAGTGAACCGTCTCGCTTCACTTGGTGCTAAAAGAAATGTGAAGATTTTCGGTCATCTTAATTGACGAATCGAGTATTCTGCTAACTTATAAGGCCAACACAGTTTTTTATAAGACGTTTTCCATTAGGAATACTCGCGGAAACATTGAAACAAAGTGTGTTAGCGGCAATGCCAACACGGCTTAATTCTAAACAGAGTGTTGGTGCGTTTTTCGGTTGTGAACTTTTACTCGAACTTTCACTGATTATTATCTCCAGTGGTACAGCGACAAGCCTAAAACACTCGAGATTTCAGCTTCACA
Organism: Haemaphysalis longicornis; assembly: GCA_013339765.2. NCBI lineage: Eukaryota > Metazoa > Arthropoda > Arachnida > Ixodida > Ixodidae > Haemaphysalis > Haemaphysalis longicornis. The sequence goes on from CM023456.1 coordinate 46,775,647, forward strand.
AATTCGACTTTAATACACTTGCTATCCAACAGATGTGCGTTTTGTGGGCATTTGATCAAGTAGGCAAAATACCAACTTGAAATATGGTCCACGAGTTACATCAGTCATGTTTTATACAGTTAAATCTTCGTGACCGCATGGTACGCCGTAGATGGCAATAATCTGATGTTCCTGGAAATTACGAACGATGCTTTGAGCCGAGAGAAAAGGGATTAAAAGCGGGAATGCCGACAAGTGGGAACAAAACGTGTACTGCAATAGAGCCACGTAAGTCTAATGCAGCAGCTCTCGCTTTCTGGCGAAATGACAAGCAGCGGCAAAACCATTCGAAAACTAACAATGTGTTAGCGAGTTTCTCGCTGGTGCGTCAGCAGACAGAACATCATGACATCTTGGTTCACTAATGGCCCAGAGGTCCAGTGACACGTCGGCACAGCACGAGGTAAATTCCATTGAATATGGTTAACTAAACAGGGCTTACCATAATTAGACCTCAGATGTTTGACTTGGATTATACATAGGGTCAAAACTGCTCAGCTCATCCTAGGCTTGATGTATGCATGTCCCTACCTGTTACACCACAGTGTCCCATCATGCTTGTGAACTTACTAGCTCAGATTCTGTCTACCCAGACCCGCGTTCCATTACCAGCCGCAGCCTACACGTTGGCCTTTTCTATTTCTAAGGCTTTCCCACCAATTGTGGAATCACAATTTGAGACTTACGGTACACATTTTTTTGTTTATTGGTCTTCAAGCTGGGCGAATTATTTGTATTTACAGCAGCCAGACAAACTCAGTAGGGGTCGAAGACATAACGTAGAGAAAAACACTGAAATAAGTTAGCAACATTGAAAATCTCAATCAAGCTGCATCCTTTAGCTCCTAAAACGGAGAGAACAAGCATTTAATTGTCGAATATTCACAGTAATTATCCGCAACTTTCAATTCTGGGGCAAACTGCCTCTCCCTTACCACCTCCAAACGAGTGCTTGTAACCATAGTTGGTATCGTACACATCTGTTGTGGATGGTTGTTTATAAGTTTTAAAACAGCCGTTCGTTGCCACATGCCGTTTTTTACGCAGACTTCAATATCGAACTTCTGTACGACGCCGTGGACAGCGCTCTGGACAAGCCTCAAGTTAACCGGCTTATCCTCTCCGTATTTCGAATTGCTGCTGACCCAAAGGTACTTTAGCAACGGCCAGGAGCACGCTGTTCAAGCGTGATAACTTGAGACTCGTTTTCTTCTTTACACTTCCTTAAAATATTTTTTTGTGGTTTGTCAAAAAAATAGGCCGCGTTTTCCTCCGCAGGTTGTTAGAAACTCTGTATGAATTAATAGTCGTATGCACAAATAAATTATAGCTGTTTAGTAAAGTAAACATGGTTGAGATTCATGCTATTACTACGAGAGTTCGGAGGATAAAAAATCAGCGTAAAGTTAGTTAACGGCTATTCTCATCTTTTTCCTCATATGCAAGGCTGTACCCTGCTGGCTACAATACATGCCGCAGTGTTGTGTAACTGCTGATATTTTCTTTTCCAGGATACGGAGATCATGAACTAGGGAACAAACTCGGGAGCAAGACATAGCTCAAATTAAGTCTATTTGGAAAGGGCGTGTAATGCTAAGAACTGCCCACGAGTGTACCATTTGAGTAACAGAGCGGCTACCGATGGAAGGGTCTGGAAGTACGGTAAGATAAAATGTCTATATGGAGGAATGAAATATGGAGATTCTTGGGCAAGGAGTGCATTCTGACATTGTAGAATAGGAGTAGTTGGAAGTCTGGGGAGGAAGTGATCGCTTCATGTTTAACGTGTCCAGAGTAAAATTTTCAGTGAAGGGCTAAACACATGATCGGGGAGCGACGCGTTTCCGCACGCGTTGTTTCCCTCTCCGGAAACAGCTGGGCAGCGTATATGCGTTTCCTAGTCAGTACAGCTAGCCGTCACCTGAGCTTGCTTATGGGGGTTATATCACAGCATAAACATATCTAAAGCATACAAAACCACCCGAACTGAAATAAATAGCAGCCAGAACGGACATGCAATGGTTGAAAACCACGTTGAGGAAAAATATTCACCAGAAATAACCGAAACCGACCCAAAAGTGGAAAACCCGCAAAACCTATTTAGTGCATAAAAATGTCATAAATAGCTTATATGCGTGATAACAACTTTTGATATTCAAATATGACAAACCCTTGAAAATAAAAAAAAAGTGGTACCTGGGTTTGAACCTCTGTTAGGATGTCTGCTTCACAGGAGCGAAACTACTACACTACGCGACCAAGCAGTTAAAAGCAGCGATTACCAAGCAGCGATTAAATTGAGGGCCACATGCACTTGGACATAGCTTCAAACATGCCCCCAGATGGCGCCATGCATCGCTTTGCTGTGCTGACTAGGAAACGCCTACACGCGGCACCCGGCCGGGCTCAGGAACACGCATGAATGCTACAGGACCGGTTTTGGAGCGGTAAAACACGCGCACGGAAACGCGTCGCTTTCCTCGCATGTGCCCAGCCCTTCAGTCTATGGAACGCGCTGTGCGCACCTTCATCGTCCTTGTTTTAACAGAGGAGATGTTTAGCAATTCGTTGATTCCGGCTTTTCGCTCAACTCAGTATAAACAATAGAAGTCACCAGTACCGGCAGGATTCGAACCTGTGTCTGGTAGATCAACGCAGTTAGAGCCAGTCGTCTTACCCACTCGGCTACGACCGTGAGTAAGTACCCGAGAGTCAAACGGCTCAGCTGTGAAGCTTGCTACAGAGGAATCACGCCCCCTGCTCGACACAGAACAAGTTATGTGTACACGTTGTACCGGCGGGCGCATAGTTTAGGTGTGCGCTATCCGTTCATTAGCTCTGCTTCTCCGATTTGCTGCTTCTTTGCCGTTATAGCAACAAGGATGGAGTAAAGGTCGTTGCGGTAGCGAAGAAGGGCAAATCGGCTGCAATCGTGCACTTAAACCGTCATGACGGTCGTTAAGGTTGCGTGCAGTTTCGGTACCTTCAAGCTGTACGTGTTAGGGTGAGCTTCCTTTATTTTTTCGCTGGTGAAATGTATTGAAATAGTGAAACTAGCTTTCCTGACTGCGTAATGTTACCCGTTTTTATTTTGCTTTCAGATGCGAGTTTGTTTCACCGATGCAAATGGCATTGTGAGTACACTGAGCCTAGATTGTTTCGTGATCCGAAGAGTACGCGTTCGCGTTGGCAGATGAGACCTCGCAGGCCAGTCTGCTGTACGCGCACTGAAAGGATAGTTACAAATGTTCAAAATAACAGGGATCACTGTTATTACTATACAAGTTTCAGCTTGGTCTCTGTTCCCAAATGTACAAATTATGTTCCCCTCTTCCTGAAGCATTAACTTCGATGAAGTGGGTTGGTTGCTTTCGATCAGGCCAGCATACGATAATATACTACTTAGGTCCAACCCTCTAGTAAACATCGATAGACTTTGTAAAGCCCTACTCAGTTCTACCTTCTCGCAAAAATCATTTTTTCTGCGTACCCTTGTGAGAACTATAAAATGAATAATCATTAGAACAAAGCATTTCGTAAATTGCTTGCTACAGCTCTTCATTCATCGCTACAGCCTACCAACTTAGTGATCCGTGGCCGTAATATACGCTGTTTTTATATTTACCTACTGCACCATAAACCATCTTTTATTTGGCCGGTGCTGCAGATTTGCGCTGAGCAGCCGCGTATTCCTTTCTCGAACCATTTTTATTTCCATCTTGCATTCCCATTCAGATTTTTTCTCCTTCCTGTGTAATGTCAGGAAGACGAGCTACAGGACTGGCAAATTGGTGAAGTTGTTCCAGCATTTGCAGACTGGACAGTCGCAGCAATGTGGTATACATTTTATGCGATTGTCGTGAGGCAGACTCAAGTCTGAAGTTCGTCTGCGAGTGTCCACACAAAAATATTACCGATTAGAAATCGCGGCTACCTGATATTCCCCTTTTCCGTACACTGCCAGCTAGCTCACTTTGAGTTTATGTTTGCCACGTATCGTGTTACACGGCTTGTTTTGTGCACTTAACAGTCAGTGAATGGCGTATGCAACAAGGAAGGCATCGCCAAATACGTCGACATGAAGTTTGGTCACATGACTGGCTTCATCCGGGAATTAGCACTCGACTTGATGGGCTGCAGCTGTTTCAAGAAGGCAAGTGCAATTTGTCATCACACATCACCACAACATACTTTCAGTCGTACCCTGCTTCGTCGCCGTCATTTATCTCCCGCTGTAAGCAGGGTACAGTTCTCTCTATCGCGGTTACATTCCAAGAAATTGCCGCAGGTGGGCTTCACCGCAACCCTCCACAACTGCCAATCAGCGTGACGAAATGTGCAACGTTGGCGAATGACCTGGTTAAGCATGCGATTAAAGTAAAAATAATGGATCCTGCGAAGACACCATAGTGCAAACGCACATTTTGCGCTGTTGTACGCTTTGCACGCTTCGCACATTAGGCCACGCCGATTGGAAGTTCTCTACCATAACGGTGAAGCCCACCTGCGGCAATTTCTTGGACGCTTAACCACTGTTCCACCTTCCTTGCATTCGGAAACGCCTCGTATCTTTTCACGGAACCGAAGTCTGTTTTCGTCTAACCTTAAGAAAACAGCGCAGAAGGAGTTCTATATGGTCTAAACGAACATGAAATGACACTTTTTTAAGAGTTTGTTTGCTTTACGGTAGAAATTTACCAAAACCGCTTGGCAAGAGAAGCTTTTGCGCAGCGCAACGCAACATTTGTTGCTAAGTTCTGCCGTCGGACGATACAAGTAACCTAACGTATCCTCCTCTTCATCGGCCACCTGTTTCCACTCTTAAATGCGCAAGTATTGTATATTCCTACTCAGATGACAGCTGAGCCGTGAAAGTGGGCTGTTGTTTCCGGACCAAATATCTCACAGCTGCTTCTTTGGGCGAAAAAATGCCTGGGCGAAATTTACCTTCCTCAGTGCATGCATAATCTCTGATTTGAGGCTACTACTGTTCCTTATGTTCCTAACGTGTTTTCTCAAATCGAATTCCCAGATGGAGGAGCTAGTACAGTGCACCACCGCGGCTGGATTCAAGGTGAGCATTTCAATCTATCATCAATCTCCTGCTTACTGATCGTATTGCCGATGCAGTTTATAAGAAAGCTTTTATTCTGGTGGAGGTACTCTATATCAAGTGTTAGAAGAGGACGTAGGAGAGAGGGAGAGAATAAAGTTTATTTTAGCGACTCAAGTCCGAGCCTTGAAGTTATTGTGCATCTTCAGAGGAGGCGGTGTTCCACTGTCCTCCGAAGGTGGCGGACTTGGCTGGGGTGCACAGAGTGCTTCGATGTGGGCAGCCAAGCGGGACCACAGGGGTGCCCATAGATTTTCAGGGAGGAACGGCCCAGCTTGACCCCTAGTGTAGCATGTCATGGTGGAGGCAAGAAATGTGGGAGGCGAGCTGGTAGTTAGCCGGTGTTCGTGGCTTAGCGATGCTTGCAATGTTGCTCTAGCACAAAAGACAAAAGCGTAGTTAATAACCAATTATTCATTGCTGAGATTGCACATATTGGTATCAGAAAAGACACTGTCACCGTGCCCCACATTTGTCGCTTTAATCAAGATAAAATCCTTAATTTATGTTCTAATAGAAGGGCTACCTAAAAGCTTCGCCTTATGCGAAGTAGACGAAATTGAAACGTCTTCATGGAATACGCAAACAACCAATTGCGTGTCAACTTAAGCAAGCTTTCTCAAATTTTTAGTTTTGGAATAGTTACAAAAACCATGTCAACGAAAGAAAAATACGGCGACACAATTGTGACGTGAAACTCTTTTTCGAACTTTGCAGATGGTCCGCCAAGCGTGCAAGATGGTACCTCCCGAGGAGAAATAAAATTTTTACCACACGCCCTACGTTTACGTGAACTGCAATGGCAGAAAAGTACACAACGGCAGGTGTTAGTATGCGCTTGCAGAGGATTCGCCTGCCATCCAGTGAAATAACGATGCGGAACATCGCTCTGACTTCGCACAACCTTACCCTCACCCGTCGAAGTAAATTAGTTTTTAGAAGCCTACCAGTATTCTACTGAAATAAAAATTTGTACGGGACAAATTTCCCCGCGTCAAATATTCGCGGCAAGTGTCACCAGGTGAATTCGGGCTTAGTTTTATTTTTAAACTCCCTTGCGAATGACGGTATAAGGATTAGCGGGCTCGAATAAAACGTTTTTTTTCTGTAGTTATTTCCGTTTCTTATGCTCAGCTGATATATTTTGGGGAACCCCTTAGACGTTCTTGCCCTAAATGGAGGAAAACCACTTCAGGGTTTAATAAAACTTACCCTCATCGTCTTTCTCTCTCTCTCTCTCTCTCTCTCTCTCTCTCTTCTCATCTTCCCCGTCTGCCTGTGTAAAGGACACGCTAATTTTTCATCCTTGATGTGCAGACATAACGCCACCATTGACTCATACAAACTCTCAGATCACTGCCCGAAACCGAGGGCAAAGATTTGTGACAAGAGTGACTGCAGGAAACAAGGCAGATTTAACGGGAGAAACGAAGCACCTTATTCAAAGCGCAAGAAACAATGTGGTTTTCTTCATTACAGAACAAAAGTATCCTTCGCTTTTGCAGTTTATTTTTCAGTGCCCCTATAGAGGGTACCTTCATTTTGGGATTATTTCTATTCCTCGAAAAAACTGGATTTTCCCTCTGCTCTAAATGTTGAATAGGCAAGACTCGAAGTTTTTTGTGTTTTATTTACCTGGTTCTCATCTTCAAGCAACGGCCTTCTAACGCATAAATACGCGTGGAACTGCCAAACCGCCTTGTTAACCGGCTAATTCGTACAGCGGCCACAAATGCGTCGCTCTTTAGATCTGGAAGAATATCTCACACTTCCCGTGAGCAGTAGAAGGAACTGTCCATCTCCTCTCCTGACACCCTCTTTTGGATGTTGAAAAGGGCCGTTGCAGGGGAGTTTTCAAATGAGTCTTTAAGTAAGGACCACACACCACGTTTTGATGCTCTCATTAAAGTTTATTCTCCCTCTCTCTCTCTCCGTAGCTCTCAACAAAACTTGACTAGTGAACACATGTACAATTTTATTGTAATGTATGGGTGGCCTGTCGAAGGGCAGGGGCAACGGAGACGTCTGAAAAAGTTTCGCGCTTTTGTTGCGCCGAGCAAACCCATTCTGCTCAAGAACACGGAAGTGAGTTCGAATATTTGGCACATTGCTGCCTTTGTTAAAAAAATGTACCAGAAGAAACACGGTAGTTTGAACACATAATTTAGCGATAACACACGGTCCCATTCTGCTCACATAATGACGTAATGTGATTGTCGTGCACCCCCTTAATGTGTGTTGGTGCTAGTGTGGCTATATGTTGCGGGGTCCCTAAGGATTCGTCAATCCACGCTCCCAGAAAAAAAAACGACCACTTGCACTCGAAATCCCTCCTCATTCGTGTATTCTGGATAAGCGCACATCCGGAAAAAACTTATTAGTGATTGAACTTTTCTTAGTAGTATCCCGATTAAGACAAAATCCACACCTCGCCATCTACACGTATATGATATAGATGCACGTAATCTTACACGGTTGATCTTGATTAATTCGTTCGACATCAAAATCCCAACACTGTATTTTTCCCTTGTGGCTCGTATTGCATGAACGCGTTTTTGAGCCCGTGACTGGCCCTGGCCCTTCCGTATTCCTACAACTCGGGCTTCTTTCGGCACAGCTAATGGCCCAGCAATTCACGCTCAAGTGCTACGCGGTTAGTTATGAGTTAGACGGTGTGTCCTGCACTAGGCAGTGAACCACGTACGGGCGTCTGAGACACTGCGATACGCAATAAAATTAGTTGATTTCTGCTTCTGTTTGCTTGCTTTTTTTAAAACGCAAACAAACATAACCCTAGATGTTATCTTCTATGGCAAAATGCGCAGGGTTTTACCATTGAATAAATCAACCTAGTTTTGGCTGTTTTAATATACTAATGTAAACGTTTACATCCATAAGCACAGTCAAAAAACCTGTTTGTAGCTCTCAAACAGATTTGAGTAACCTCGAAACGTAAACATTTCTGCGGGTGCGCTTCCCCTCCATGCGCGGACATAGCTCATTGAATAAATCAAACTAGTTTTGGCTGTTTTAATATACTAAAGTAAATGTTTACATCAATAAACAATAAGCACCGTCAAAAACGTTGTTGGTATCTCTCAAGCAGATTTGAGTAACCTCGAAACATTGTAAATATTCCTGCGGGCCCACTTCCTCTGCATGCACGGACATAGCTTTTTTTTTCCTACAGCGATCGTTCTTCTGCCACACGCACCAGCTATATATGATGCAAGAAAGCCCGTGCTGCCAGCGTGCTACAGACGATATACTTAATCGAGGCAGAAACGACATTCCTGCACAACGGAAAAGAATTGTGCCCTCACGGGAGTAATTTGTGCCATCCACTTATTTAGTTCTCGTGAGGTGGACCTACAAGGAGGTAGCAACCACACAGTTAAAAACATTTATCATAACAAAAAGAAAATTTAGTTGAGGGCTTCCGCCGCTATCTGTGAGCAGCTTTCCAAAAAGACATAGAGAGAGAACACCTGCTTTGGGAGTGCCCTCGCTACAGCGCCTGACTGGGTCTTGTACAAGAACTCGGTCTGCTCCGCCCGCACTGGTACCATGATTGGACGACCCCAAAGTTTAAAAAAGAGAAGCTGCAAGCAGTCTTCTTTTGTGCCATTCTTGAGCCATGCCGACAAGCAAAGTTAATTAATTAGGTGAAAACCTTTCCCTCCAAAAACACCACTTCCCACAATCAGTCTGGCGGAATGGGCATCCCCAATTCCATTCCAATTCCATCCCTTTCAATTCCTCGGGATGGCAAAACTTAGTCCATTCCCACTCTTGGAATGGACGGGCAGTTCAATTCCATTCCTTTAATTCCTCAACGTACAAACTCCCTCGTGGTGCTGTATCGAGTCACCGAGGAATGCAGCATAAATCTGACGTTATACGCGTTGAGAACTAAAAAAATATGCAAAACGCTTCGCTTGTCATTGAAGTATAGAAGGTGGTAGCAGCTTGATAACATATCTCGTGCAGAACAACCGCCCCTCCAATGCAAAAAGTGGCAGTATCGCACCGTCCTATCTTGCATAATAGGCAACGGAAATCCCGCTACTTATTTAAGTTTTTGCATGTTAGCTTGTTCTAATGGTTTTGTTCTTGCGCGACACCAGATGAAGGATCTATTACGTTCATGTCTGATTTTTCCGTTTCGCTGCAAAGCCTGTCGCGAGCTATCTTGCTATCTGCTTCCCCTACTGTCAGAACAGCGCCATTAGTACGCAATAACTAACTCACAGGCCTGTTACGCGTACCTCGCTCACATCTACACGCCTTGAAATGCTTACTTGAATGATTTCAAGTGAATTTAGAGCATTAAGCAGTAATGTTCTGTACCAATGCGAGAGACGACAGGGAAGCGTTATGGAACACCGTTAACAATTTTGCATTCACCATATACGAAAGTCATCATCACTTCCACGTTGACCTCCATTTCGCTTGTTTATTGCCCTGGCATTACTTCAACCCAATCCCTTCAATACAGGACATTATTTATGACCCCGTAATTTTTCTGTGTGTGTAAAGGTATGCCCGAAGCATTTAGTGGACTCTCGTCTTAAGTGCTCGGATTTTTTCCACATAACGCAACAAACTGAACAAATGCATAATCGGTTTTGGTGATATTAAGCATGGTGCTGCTATATTTGTTAGGCCTAAAGCACTTAGGTCTGCTGTTCTAACGATCATTTACGCGCCATAAAGTTTAAAGTTACAGAACCTTACCGGAGAGGAGCCCTGGTAAAATAAAAAAGTATGGTCAGGCAGTTTGTTTCCAAGAACGAGGCACCCATATGCATCAGGACCTGATCAAAATTTTGAAATGAGGCCTACCTACCTCATTAGTGATGATTGATTGATTGATTTGATTGATTGATTGATTGATTGATTGATTGATTGATTGATTGTAGGGTTTAACGCGCCGACGCAACGCAAGCGATGAGGCGCGCCGTAGTGGAGGGCTCCGGATTAATTTTGACCACCTGGGGATCTTTAACGTGCGCCGAAATCTCGAACACACCTCATTAGTGGCGATGCCCCAGCTTTGATGCTGACGACTAAGGCTTCAGTTATCAGGCGCAGAGTCCACGTGCACAGAAACACAGCAACCAAACCATGAACAAGTTTGGCGCGACTGGAGGAGAGGTACGCACATTAAAATCGAACCAAAGCACGGTGTCGCACTGGTGAGAGCTGTCAAAGTACTCGAAAACAAGGGCGCTGCTGGAGCCGTAACTGTTGCAAATAAATGCCCGTTGGCAGCTGTCTTCTGCATTGTCGTATATAATATATGATGTTATCGTGTATCCCAGCTGCACCGTAGCGGAGCGTGAAGGTAGAAAGCTCAGTAACACATCCGAAGCTAGCCTTGTCCCCACCCACAATTTTCTCTTTGCTGCCTTGGCTTCGATTTTACTCTATCTCATGATTTGTAGGGGGCGGCAGGCAAGCGGAGAGCGTTCATCTTAAGCGCAGAAAAATACACGGTGTGTCCGTGTATTTTTCTGCGCTTAAGATTGACGTTATGGAGTACCAAATATCCCGAACGCAAGCACTTCTTCAAGCGGAGAGCATTGCCGTCGCTAAGATTTGAACATTATTATATGCCGATGTCGTTGCTGGAGGAAGAGCATAAATAACGGTGCCACCAGCCAAGCGTGACGATTCACGCGGAATGGATGCGGCCAGAAGAATGAAACGACAAATATGAAAGAACTGGCGCTCCACAGACCACTAACATCGACGGCATTTTTTTTTCTGTTCCAGCTTCAACACGTCTTCCAAAACCCCTGTTCCTTTTCGCGCCCACTTTACTGCATGCGTGAGAGCCACTCTGAGCAAAATAACACTTTTTTGTTCATTATAAAGTGCTAACAAGGACGGAAAAAAGGGTGTATTGGGGCTGCGAAAAACCCTTTAAAACACTGTTCAGAATTAATGGTATGAAGAAGCTTCTAAAATGCAACCTTAGACTACTTAATTAGCCGGAAAGCGCCAGCGATGGTATCACCGTCGTCTCAAAATCACCATTCCATTCCCATTCGTTTCGGGCAAATTGCCCTTTAATTCCATGCTCATTCAATTCCTCCACGCGTTGTCCCTCGTTCGATTCCCATTCATTTCGGCATTTCTAAAAGGTGGAATGAACCGGAGTCATTCCATTTCCGGAATGGTAACTCAGCAACACTCCCCTCAATTCCTCTCCACTCCCTCCTCTGGCTCGTTGCTTTTCCTACGTTTTCCATAGCTTGGCTTCCGGCCGACTTTCTGTGTAATCAGCGTACGTCAATCAATCGATCGAGGTAGTTTAAAACGACCCAGTTCAAGCTAGCTATTCCTGAAACGTGAAGCTGGCCGCGAAGTTCAGTATTTTATCTCGCCCTCTAAACCCGCACTGGTTAGTTAAACGCCCGTAGCCCGCTGCTATTACCTTGGAATCATGGACGATCATGGAATAAGGCAAGGTTGTATTGTTGAGCTGAAATTAACGAATATGGATTATTCATTCGTCTTTATAGATAGTAACTAATTGTAAATTGGAAATGAAAAAAAATAAATGAATGCAAGTAGCGCGAAATGTAAAGCCAGTGCGCCCCCGCACTGCCCAACATGCTTCCACTAGGGTCAACTTCTCCCTGGATGCGGCGCCTTCGCGCGTTTTACCCTCATGACGCAGCGGTATTCGCTGGAGGATTTCAATGCAGAGCACAAGGGCCTGGGGGATATCAAATTTCGCGCAGTCGAGTATTGCAACTTCTGGAAGAGGCTGACGAGGCAGAGCTACACCTTGTAAACGACCTTAGTCAGGCAACTTGACGAAGACAGAACCCTGCACAGCGTGATACCGTTCCAGACTTGACATGGGCAACAGCCAATGCTGTGGCCACCTGGTCTCGCGAGCCGACACCGTGGAGCAGCGACCCATTACCCCATCTGGATTCAGCTCTCCGGTATTGACAAGAAGTGTCGGAAACACGTGCTCTACACGAACTGGCAGCGTTTCAGAGGCCTACTTATCCAGCCGACGGAACACGACGGGCCAGACAAACCCTGCCCAGAATAATAGATCGCATTCTGGGGCGGCGAAAGCCGCTACCAGCATTTCAGAGGTTGAAGGAGACTCCCCACCACCGGATCGTCACCTGGTCAACCTTTGGAAGGCACAGGGATGAACTGGAGGAGATGTACATTGCCGGTGGCCGCATGTACTACAGACTTGGTGAAAATACGGCAACAAACTGCGAAGATTCGCCGTCACTGCAAAACTACTCGCTCGCCAGCGCCCGGGAAGAGTATTGTGAAACGTTTTCACCGCCATACAGGAGCAGGAAAGCTTGGTCAACGTTCCGGTCTCTCTTGTGGACCGCGGTAAGCTCCAAGGAACGGTGCATGTCGGTGATGCTCCGCACCGGATGGATCAGGAGCACTTCGAAAGGGAATCGGCTTCTATCTTTTTCCCGCAACCAGTAACCCTGCCTCCTCCGGATATATATGCCCCTCTCGAGGTGGACTAATCACAGCCTATCGAGTCTTTGTTCACTATTGCCGAACTTACCGTGGCTTTGGAGCAAATCAATGTTCGTAGTGCACCTGGAAAGATGGCGTCACGTGACAATGCTTCGGAACCTTCCCCGCCTTACGGGGAGAGCTTCTTGAGAAGATAAACGAAATCTGGATCAGCGGACAGGCGCCGGCAGCTCTAAACATGCTGTAATAGCTCCCATTCCCAAACCATGAAAGACCCGTCAGATATGGCCAATCTTCGACCTATCTCACTTACGTCTACCCTCTGTAAGCTAATAGAACGGATGGCAGTGACCAGACTGAATCACCACCTCGAGGAGGAAGCTGAGTATTTCCACCCCTGTCAAACTGGGTTCCGGCAGAATCTGGGGACGCATGATTCCCTGTTTCTTCTGCGGCGTATTCTACGGAAAAGAAATCACAAGCGCCCGCACGTCATGGTTGCGTTGGATCTCCACAAAGCTTATGACACAGTCACTCACGTAGCTGTTCTTGAAGCGCTGGCGGACTCCTACCCGGGCAAGAGACTGAACAATTTTGTTCTGAGTTTCCTGGCTAACCGGACTTTTGAAATCCGCTCTGGACGCCACGACACTCTACACTTTGACAACCGTTCAGGAGTTCCACAGGGGGCCATCCTATATCCAACTCTGTTCAATTTGGTCATGACTAAGCTTGTGCGAGGGGTTGCAGCTATCCCCGGCGTCCACGTCACGGCATATGCCGATGATGTCACTATATGGACCGAAGCTGCGGATCATTCCTCAACAGAAAGCGCTATGCGTAGTCTGCAACAAGCTCTTGATACGTTCACCAGTCTCCTTCCCGCTACAGGAATGGAGGTTTCCTTGGCAAAAAACAACTTTATTATAATTAGAGGTAGACCAGAAGAGCCAGCAGACAACCCATCTCAAGGACAACTGACTTGGACGTAACAAGAAGGCTTTTGCATGCACAAAAAAGCTATGGGAGGTTACTGCAAAACGGCTTCGCTCGTGGAGTAGCTTGCAGGCGCTGTAGAGCCACGGGACCTCTTTTTATGAGATTTCTTCAATTTATAAGCTATTCAAACACCACTGTCGCCGCTAGCCAGGTCCCCGACATCGTGCGTGGAAGTAGGCACGGATGTTGCTTCTCTTGTGCAAGGCTTCGGCGCGTAACTTCCGCCGTCACTTCCACTTCGCGTCCACTCCCACCCAATGCAGACATCGCCCAGGATGCCCGGCAAGCCTGTTGAGGCGCGGTATGCAGTTATCGCTTTCCGTTCAAAATGCCGCGCAAACTACGAAAAAAAAAACCTTTCCTCTCGTCTTTCTCGCGTGGCATACGTACACGTCCGCCCTGCGCACCCTTCCTGATGGGAGGGGGTATAAACCAAAACTTACAGGGGCACCGGGGATGAGACCTTTACACCACCGGTGGGCGAGTCGTACGTTCACCTACGCTCAGCTCACAGATGATTTTAAGCAACATACAAGCCCGCAGCCTCAACAATTGACATTTCAACCGTTCCCTTGCAAAAGCCTGTGTAAAGTGTTTAACTGTCGCTCATTTAAAAGCAGGTGTTGATTCAAAACTACTAAACATCATTTCTTGGCTACGCATCCTGTCCGGTTGATGCCTTCGGATAAGGACCTCGTTCCCTGCTAGAAGTTTCGTAACAGGCACAAGCGGACATCGCAACAACGATGGGAATGGCAAGACGCGTGACGATACTGAACGCTATCCTTGGGCTGGCGTGGGCGCACTACGAAGAGGTAAGAACCGTCTTCTTGTGATCTTTTCGACTTTGAATTGAAAAAAAAAGGAACCCTCCGTGAACCGCGCCAGAGAAACGCGGTAAGCTGCATTATTTTGCGCGCATTCCGAATTACCGGGAGTAAATTTACTAACAGTTTTAAAGCGTGCGTTTGCTTTCACTCTTTTTCATGTCTTTGCCTCCTGGTTACTCACCCTCTGTAGTCCGTGTAAACTGCAAAAGCTTTCTTTACGGTTTGTAATGTTGGCTTTCCTTTGTTTGCAAATATGCTATCGTAGACGCGCGCACAATGAAAATACTTTGTACCAACAAATTCCGCCAGTATAGGAGCGTAATTTGTACACAAGAAGAGCCTACGTATCAGCAAACGTTCTGTGATTACGAGAAACTCCCTCATGCATGATGTGAGCCTATGCAACGAAATATTTTTTGAGGGCCCTCGTTCATGCGTCCATACGTTGGTTAAGGTCCTCTGAACTTGTCACTAGCCTTGTGTATTCCGCTGACAGTTGGCACATTTTGTTCGTCTGTAGTGCTTGTGCACTGCTTATACTGCTGCATTGTGCACTGTTCAGTATACGATTTGAAACTAACGTCTTTTTAATGTTTCACTTCTTTCGGTTACATGCTTGCCTTTTCCATGCAGAGAGTCTCATTTAAAAGTTAAAATTTAAATTAAACGTGATTAAACCGAAGTTGAGAATTTAAAGCTCAGTCAAATAGGTGTATAGCCAATCCTCCAAAAATTGCTCGGTCATTACGCTTGTAACATGTGTCTTGACTGTGCATTCCCTAAATTAATATTTGCGGTACCCCGAAACTACAGAGGCATTCCAACGCCGGAGACTATGATGGGCGTCTACTTAACCCGAAGAGCTCATAAATAATCAACGAACTTACTTGCATGGTTCAATGCGGAAAGAATGAATTGGCCAGTCTGCATTGTTTATTGTGAAGAACGGCGTGAATTTTGATGGTTCATAAAAACAAGAGATATCAGCTGGATATGAATAACTTGCTTCGTTTATTTTCCGGTACAGAAAATTGGTCGGTAATACTGTTAGAATTCAGTAACTTTTGTAAAAATTAACGTAGGGTCCACACGGCACTTGTCTATATAACGAACGATAAAAGCTTATTGCCAGAGACAAATGTGTGCCGAAAGAACCATGCAACTTGGATACCTGGATCCTTCAGCCTCCTTCTGCTTTATAAAAATCTCAAGTTTGGAACCACCGGAGATTTGGGACATATACAAAGTATTTCTTGTAAACATTTACAATGACAGAACTTTTGTACGTAAGGCATAGTTGATTGACTTCATGGCTGATGTGCGTCATCTTGGCTGCATTTATTTGCGCAGACGATTGAAGGCCTAATCCCTGGGAAGCCCGAAGTTACGGAAGAGAAAATAGAGAAAACGCAAATGGTGAGTGGACGTAGAGGAAGTAGAAGCGTTTCTCAGCCTAGCTCTCAATGCTAAGTTGTGGAAACATGCAAAACGTGTGAACAGTTCACCGAACAGTTTAAAAATAGCCAAGAGCCTACAAAATGAAAACAGTAAAAAAATGGCGGGATTGTAGTTGTATTAGGTTGTATTGTAAATGCCTATAAAATGGCACTCATGCATTGTCTATCCGCATGAGCCATAGAGATAAGGACTTAAATACAGACAGAAACATTCAATGCGTTAGAACTTGACAAATTCTTAGTAGCAGAGAAAGGCGAACAAATAGGATCATGTTGAAATCCAGCTGTACGGGTATTTAGAAAAGCTGAACCACCGAAATTTTGCAGGGGTTCAGGTGAAGACGAAGTACATTCGCTTACGTGCACATCCGGCAGCATATGTGATAGCGGCGTATTCCTCAAGTGCCCCCGCACACAGTATCCACCAAAGAACCCGTAAGTTGTTACCCTCAATCATAGCCTCTCGACTGCACCTCGACGGATAAGTCGGATACGCCTGCGTCGCGTATAGCCCGAGAGTCAAAATTTTATCATTTGAACCATTATACGCCAATTTCAGGCTACCTAATTAGCGCTTACTTGTGCGTTCTTGACCTGCGCAAGTCGTAATCAGCAGTTGCGGGGGAAAACATTCTGTCGACCACGCTGTGCATCGCATCTTCATGCCAAATGACGATGCGATGGACATTCAGGACTCCTGGACTCGTCGAAGACCGCAGAAACGTTTGTTTACATCGCCCGCATTTCTCGGACTCTATCCTTCGGCTGCAACTTCGGAGTCCCTTGTCTGTATACATGACTCTCTTTTGCCTCCCCTTTCGCAGTTCGAGCGGATGATGCACGAGGTTCCAAAACTGGACGACGGCCAAAGGATGTTCCAGGGTGACATGCTCATGAGCGAACAGGACCTGCTGGACATGTACGATATCTCGCCCTCCAGACCGCTCACCTGGCCAGGAGGCATAGTGCCCTACAAATCAGCGAAAGCTGTGAGTGAAGCTAACACCCCGAAGGAAACATTGTTAGGGCTAGATATCAGAAATTACCGAGTTGCTACCGAATGTGGCAACTTTTCTGGTGTAACACACTACTGTCTCGCCATCATCATCAGAAATTATTGCTTGTTAGCTTCAAAACGAAGACTTCTACCAATAATTTACTACCACACCTACGACCCTCGGCAGGACCCACGAATTTTATTATCTCCCCCTCCACCTGATTCCGTGCTTATCCCTGCTTCTCATCCTGTCACTCAGCAGGATCAAATTCACGCTGCTTTCGCACGATATTCTGTGGTTGGGGCCGCCAAACAATGTGTCCTTCTTTATCCCCATCCTTGAGAGATAACATTTTTTATACCTTATTTTTTCAGTTTATATACATCATCTTATAGGCTGCTTTGTAAGGTTACAAGTTTCTGTTCCAGAAACTGAGCACCGGGAGTTTTCATTGGTTTAGGGCTACTTTGATGGGACATGTCTAAGAGTTTTTTCCGCTAAGCTCAACACTGCTATGCTTTAACCCCCCCCACCGTATAATCCTTTTCGCAAGTACGTTTCCATGAACAGCCCCTTGTTTGGTTTCCCGATTCCTGCGCCTTGGGAAGAGCTATGCAATTGTGTTCAATGCTACACCATGATGTCCTTTACCACCTTGCCGATTTGCTTTATGTTGTTTGTTTAGACTTTGTTTAATGTATTTTATCTGGATGATTCATCACTGCCTAAAATATTTCACAGAGGCTTGATCTGTACCTTCAAAAACACACACTGTTGAAGTAGGGTCTTCAAATACTTCTTTAACTTAAACATGCTCACATGAAACAGGTCGACCCTGCTCGAAGTTCACCCGAGTTGTAAGTTGCACAAAGTTGTTCGTAGCTCCAATACGCCGTCCTGTTCACCACATTGACACTTGCGTTTCGTTTGTGCTGTGACACGCAGCCAGGAACGAGGCAGACCTGATACGGCGTGCAATCGCCCACTGGATGAACAACACGTGTCTCATGTTCCGCGAGCTGCAGCAAGGACGACACCACCACCGACTTCATACTCTTCGTAAGAGGCCAAGGGTGAGTGCATGCACGTCTTCAGAGATTACGATTTTCAGTCATTATCAGCTTTTTTCTCTGGTACCAGTGTCACACTCGTAACCCTGCATTTTGACAACAGTTTCTGCTCAACAATGGAATTATAGTTACTTTACAACGAGTTCACAGACAACAGTGTTGTTCGAGTTATCACAATTAATGAGTAAAAATTACGTTAAAAAAGGCTAGAGATTCATTCAACAACCTCGTAAGACATTCGCGCTTGCCTTGCTCATCAGTCGCAGTATTAATGTGCAGTTTTTTGTCAAACTTTAATGGTAATTCCAAAAGTAGTAGGCTCCAAGGAACATACAAGCTTTCATTTCTAGTCAGCCTGATTTGTTTTCTGCCGGTAATGTTACGGTAGCTCTTTATTTTGTCACTGTAATCAACGATTCGGTCACACTTGAAGGTTAAGCCATTTGCTTATTTCTTGTGGCCTAGACACACTGGCGTGGCCAAGAAACGTTTTACACAGACTACGCAATGTAATATCAGGCGTTGATAAGCTTATCGGCCGATCACTTCTCGCTGGCTTGCGCAGGTGATTCGTCCCATGAACGATTTTCGTCTTTTGCTGTTTCCATCCATGGGTCGCCATGACTAAGATAGCTTTACGTGCCTGCATTATTGTAATTCGGTGACCCACCATGAATATTGCTACGTGAAAAAAACTAACTCCGGTTGGGCAAAATACAGCGTTAACAATTCAATCAGCGGTGTTTTCGCATCGGATGTACCAATGATATTTTTTTACTGTGCCCCCTTCTCACTCAATGCACCACTCTCCCTTCGATTTTCCTTTGTTTTCTGCCCCCGGTTTTGCTCATCTCTAATGTGGAGAGCAGCTGTAAGAAGTAATGTTAGGCAAATTCGCGTTGCATTGTTTTGAAGCACAAAAGTGTTGCACAAACTTTCCGTGCGGCCATGTCAAGTAACTGATAGCGCCTTTCGAAAACCTTGCCATAAATACGAAATATTGGAGGAAACATACTAACGAAAGCTAGTTCAAAAGACTTCTTGTGCTCCATTGGGTTTATTTTTTTCGGCCCTGGGTAAACAACGTTCGTGATACATGCACATGTGGTCGCCACCAGACTATTAAACAAAACAATAAATACAACTGAAGCCATACGCGGAATCGTACACTCGTACTTTCGCGTGTAACTTTGCGTTTGATGTCCCACTCACTTCTACGTTTCAATTTGATGTGTTTATATTTATTTACGTGCCGCAGGTGCTGGTCCCGCTTCGGACACATAGGGTCTATCCAGCATATATCGATCGGCGAGGGCTGTGAAAGGGTAAGTTAAAATGAAAAGCGCAATGCTTCAAGCTATACGTGATCATGCTTAAAGTTTTGTGTAACTGCTGTCCACCTTTTAAGCAAATATATTTGCTAAACCGAAATATAAACAGGAGCGATTCTTTCTATAGAATGGCCGGAGTTGGCGCACCGGGGGTTCACTCTCTGCGGCACAAGCAACCCCTGGGAGCTATAGCGTAGCACAACTGCGCTTGCATCCCGCCTTTATCAAACGGGGCTGAATGACGCACACGTGATTCTGGGGAAAAAATGGTTTCTCAATGGCTTGAGAAACACCGTCTGCTAATAAAAAGAAGTCTACTTTATTCTTTCTGAACGGCAAATTTCCCGCTAGTAGGCAGGTTCTGCGCTGCACGACGGTTTGGTCGCCGTCTGTGACGGCTGCTGCTATCTTGGACGGGGACCAACGGAAGAGGGCAGCCGGAAGTCTAGCGTGACATTTATCATTTTGTGCGAGCGATCAAACAATGCGTGAAGAATCAAGCAACGCGGATTCCATCCCTTCCATCAGGACTGCCCGTTCCAGAGACTGAAAGATGCAGCTAACGCAACAAAAATACGGACCCAGCTAGCTTATGACAGTCAATAGGCGAGTCGCCTACAAACGAGCCCCTCCGTGCTAAACCTATCCGGTATAAGCCTTACAACCAATCAACGGCGTGAGACTGCCTCGCCCTGTAATTTTTTTTTTTCGCTGTGCCGTCTCTTACGCGCAGCCTTGTCGTCTTGAGATCAATCTGCTGTGTCCTGTTCCCTCTGCAGCTTCCGACGGTGGTGCACGAGATCGGGCACGCGGTGGGCTTCCTGCACGAGCAGTCCCGTGCCGACCGGAACCGCTTCGTGGTGGTCAACTACGGCAACATCCTGGATGGCCTGCGCAGCCAGTTCGACCCGGACCAGAGGAAACGGCAGTACGGCGCCCGATACGACTACACCTCGGTCATGCACTACTCGCCCACGGTACGCTTTGCTCGGGTATCCACATTAATTTCAAGGGACCCTGCAACACTTTCACAACTTTTTCTACATTTGAAATGTTTCCGAACGCGCTCAACAAGTGCGCCCATTACTCGGGATAGGGGTACAGAATGTGCCTGAGCAAACAAATACTTCCCTGCGCCAAGTGAACTAAATACTAGCTAAACATTTTCTTCTCATTTTCCCGGTCTTGGCGTTGTTCGTGCGCGAGAGAGACGTCTTTCGATCGGTGGCGATGTTCTTGGCTATTAACATTCTGGAAGGCGATCCCGAACCGGGCTTCGTTGCCTCCGTCATGCGAGGTAGCGTGGTAAACAGCGACCAGCAAAACTTGCTGCCTTGGTGACGACAAGAAGCCGAAGGAAACATAACTGGTTTACTGCATGGCGAGAGGTGAGCCGAAGCAAGACAGGAACAATGCCCTGACGGGCGAGGTTGCCGTACCGGACTCTGGCAGAGTGACAGCATTGATTCGCTGCTTCAAAACGAATACACCTCTGCGCTTGGGACGCGTATTTATGCCCAAAGCGCTAACGGTTGAACAAGTTCTCCCCCTGCTTTCTGCACACGGCGCGAACATAGTACAGACACACACAACGCTCCTTCCAGAGCTTACGAGGGGTCGGTAGTAGCGGCGCACGCTGAGTCTGGGAGAGGGGAGAGTGGAGAAGGCTGCAGCGTCCGCGTCCTTTGGGAAAGTCGCTGCACGCGGTGTTTGCCGCCGCCAATCATGCCGACATTGAGTGCCCGCACTATGAGGAAGATTCCTCTGACATTTTCCACATAGTGTGGGCGTACCAAAAAACCCCAAACCTGCCCCCTCTACCCAACCCCTCCCGGGAGAACTGGGAGGCAGCCCTGCTCAGCTGCTCTGACCTGACGGCCCAACGGGACCTGGTCGGGCGGGCCCGGGCCGCGGCCGACGTCATTGGGCTCCGGTAAGGGGGAGCCCACTTAGTCTTTGTACGGGGTGGCCACTTAAGGACCGCTCCCCACCCTCCTGTAAAAACTTCCGCAAATAAATGTTTTTCAGTAAGTCAGGCAGACATTGAGGCACCCTTGCGCTAGCCGTTCTGCAGCTTGTTGTGATCTGTGTGAGGCAGGCTTGTACTCGCAAAAATTTGCGGGACCCCCGAACACGGTGGCGGTGGGAAAAATCGTAACATGGCGGCTTCCTTTCAGTTGCATAAATAAACGCATTAGATGGCCAGTTTCAACAAAACAGCCATAAAAGAAAAGCATAAACTGGAAGGCCTATCTGCTCCGACGAGAAAAATCACGTAGCGTGATCAGTGCTGGCGAATACTACAGCCTTCGCCAGCACGACGTAAAAGTAAAAGCACTTACGGACAGTGTTGGAGAGTCTTTTTCAGTTTCCACCTCTGCGCAAATTTCTGTGGGTCGGGTTTGCAAGCAATGCAGCGAAGAAAAATTTGAAGAATAATGACGTCAGGGATACAACGCAAAATGGAAGGTTTAACATTGCGTAACGTCCCGACACACACCCATTTTTCCGGCCACCCCGTACAGCGGGCTTCGTAATTCGTCGAATTTTCCGGTTTCGGTGGCCTGATGGGCAATCCAAATGCACTGTGGTGAAGTGCCCAGTCGGAAAGCAGTGTCCCTTACAGTGATATTGAACGGAAGACTGGAAACCGTGGACGCCAACTTGCAGCTTCGAACATATGCGTTAGCTCCACGATATGCGTTGTTTGCGTAGGCCACTTGAGATCATTCTTCTGGGTGTTCTGATGACCAGGAAAGCAGCGGAAGCATCAGTGGAGTTTCGTTTCACAGCGGAATTCTTATTCTTTGTTTTTATGATTATTTACCCTAACGGCAAATTCCGTACCACAGCCCTCTTACAACGTAAACGAGAAAAACGGTGTCTCATCGACGCCTGCCATGATGTCACCTCCAAGTTTAATTTTATTACCACATAAGTTTGTAGCCGCATAACTTGAAAGTCCGCTTAAAACGCTGCAGTGTTGAATGCACAACTTGGCACTCTCAGCAGTGATTTCAGGCGTTAAAATTTAAACCGCCTTTTTTTTAAGGTTCCCGACTTCATGTGATACCCATGTATTGTAAGATATTTCATGTACGGTGATACAATAATTGATGCACGTAGCCAGCTGTGCAAAAGAGAGTGCGCATTCAGGGGCCGAATTCTCCAAAAATTGGGCTTCGAGTTGAAGCGACGCTGTTCTGGTATGCAAATGCATATATTCTTGGGTCGGGTCGTCGCTTTGCATGAGGTGGGGGAAGCTCAGAAAACCTCACGGTGGTCCTCGATGAGAAGCGACGCCAGCGCCACGCCACTTCAAAACGGCGCCCCATTTGCGGAGAATTCACCCCGAGGTCTACAGCATGCTGGAATTACTTCAACCTTGATAAAACTATCTCTATGTAGAAAGCCAGCACTGACAAGGCGCGTGAAGTACAACATCTGCTGGATGCAAACTTCAAATTCCAGAAAGATAATGTCTTGAATGATATTTACCTTTGAAAGCAATATATGTATGTGCTATTCATTTCGCAGCCGACTGGCGAGATATAAAATCACACTTTGGAGCGTATGAAGTTCTTGTCACACTCTATTTAGACTAGATCATAGTTCGGTTATTTTTTTATATTGTCGATGTAAGCCTTTATACTTGCCCTGACGCCCATTAAGTTACCTTTTATCCAGGTACAAATAGGGTGTGATAAAGGAAAACCCTAAAAAAAATTTAAAAACCTAGATCTTGTGCAACCCAAGAAGCCTGTCATCGTATCACGAAACCACCTAATAGTAGAGGAACACTCCGAGCTCACGTAAGTACTTCATACGAGGTGGGAACCTAAAAAGTATGAACGTTCGATAGAACGCAGCTGAGGCGCTCCTTCCACTATTGCACTGCGAGCAATTGTGATTGTGGCGCCGCTGTGTGAGGTCAGCGGTCTGTGCTTGAAACTCTACCGAATACTGCACTCACAGCCACAGCTACACTGCCCACTTTGCGCGTGGCTTTGCGCAGGCCAAGGCGTTGCCTACCATCGAGGCCCTTAACTGTGTTTTCACAACCGTGAAGCTAGCGGTGCGAAATACTTAGCCATTACGTGGGAGCCGCATCTCGGCTTCCGACGCAAACTCCATAATGCTTTAGCATCAAATTGTGCCTAGGTGGGCATTCCTTCCTTCCGATCTTCAGTGACTGTGCGATGCGCTGGCGATGCAGGCGTTCGCGGCTTCGCCGGATATGAAGACCATCACCCCGGTGAATCCTCTGCTGGCGCCACTGATTCAGAGACAGAATGGCCTAACATTTCGCGACAGGAGCAAAGCGAACTTTCTCTACCAGTGCGACGGTAAGTCAGACATCTGGTGCCTAGCTTCCGACGTCTATACCGTGCAAAGTAAACTTCTGATGCGTCGGCCACCAAGAGTCACAGGGGGTGCACTTTTGTGTCGGTGCAACGTGCGCGGCGTGTATCGTCACCGGTACACAGCGCATGCGCCGCCGATGGCAGCGTCAGTGGAAGTAGACTGTGCGAAGTGCAGTGATGGAAGATGTCGAGAGAAAGCACAACAGGTGGCGGGCAGTGTTGTCATGCAGCAACCGCCACAGCAGCGAAGCGGGGGGCGGTGGAGAAACAGCGACAGAAGGCGGCCATGCCACGAATTCTCAAAGGGCAACGCAGCATGTCGCTTCAAAATGTTGAGGAGTATCAGGCAGGTTTCCTAGAGCGGGCGGAGAACTCTCGTTGTCTTTGAGTTACCTCAACAGGCTATGGTATATTTGCATTTTCTTTAGGACTTCTTACCCCGATAACCCCTTATTCGCACGATACTCAGGGGCCGGCAACATGTGGCGCGCGGGCCCAATGTGGCTAATGAGGCTGTATTACGCGGCCCCCTGCACGTCATCAAGTACCTTCCTCAGCGGGCTTACAGTTGATCGCTTCCTGTTGGCATTGTCCCCCATTTTCACACGTGACCAGATTATTCTCAATTATTGTCACATATTATTGTCAATTCGCTGAATTTTTTGTATTTGCCGGCAAAGCCTCCTGCCCCCCCCCTCCCCCCCCCCGCCGGCCCTCCGTCGTGTCGACTTCATGAAACTGGCCTTATACCTCAAAAGTTTGCCGACCGTGCTCTAGACGAGTTTACGTCATCTAAAATTTTTCAAGGAAACAACGGGTGTGGGGCGGTTTTTTGCACCCCCGACAAGCGTGGGGGGGTAAACCCCCCGAAAAATCCACGTTTCTAAGGGGCAACCGCGGAGGGTCGCTTAAAAAAGTTGGGGGTAAAAGGAGGTTTTTGAGGGGGCGGGCTCTGGCTTTAAATTATAAACGGTTTTAAAATTTGAAAATTTTTAAGGACCCCCTTTCCCCCCCTTTCCGCATAAACCAAAAATAAAAGGAAGGGGTCGGCAACATGGGCAGCCCCCCGGGCCCTTGTGGAATTGAAGGGTTGTATTAGCCCCCCTGATTCAAAAAGGCCGTTCCTCCAAAAAATTTTTTAAAACCCGTTTTTTAAAAGGGGGTTAAAAAGGGGAGGCAAACGGCTTGCTTTACGAATTTTGGGTTTCCCCTTTTTCCCGCCTTACCTTTTTGGGAAAAAAAAACGCGTTTTTTTTGTATGGGCCCAAAACGGTTCCGGCCGCCGGGCGTGTTTCACACTTACTACGCGTGAAAAAATTTGCAGTTAACTCCCGGGCGCATCGATGTTGAAGTCTTTTGCATGCCATTTCTGTTCAATTTCAGCCGCATGCACCAACAAGCCTCAGTGCCGAAACGAAGGATTCGTGGACCAAAGCTGCAAGTGCGTCTGCCCACCAAACACCGAGGGCGAGCTCTGCGAAACGCAGCGGAGGCCTTACTACAGTGAGTCTCATGCGTAGACGTATGCAACTCTCCTCCCTGAAACTTGTTCCTCCTGGCAGCCCAGCCTGTTGCGTCATGTGGGGCTTTTTACGGCGGAGCTAGTTTACCTTCAGCCCCTGTATCCACGCCCATCATGCGTTCCCAGGGGAGGGACCCGAGCCGGAAAATGTCCGTGTGCAGGATCTCTATAGAAAGAGGTAACACACGGCGAGAAGGTTTCAAGCACGAGACATTCCATAGCACGAGGCGTGCCTTCCCTTGGAGGGTTAGAGGTAGTGGTATGTGAAGAGAGGACGCGGCGACAAACTTCTATAGCACGTAGTGTGCCATAGCACGATGCGTTCCATAGCACGCGAGTTAACTCGACAGTGGCGAATGGTGGCCGTTCACGTTAGTACACCGGAAATGAAGTCCGGGGCGGAAGAAGGCAGCCAAACGAGCGAACAGACAAGCAGCGAAATTCACCATCTTCGTCAACTATCCTATTAGACATATTAGACGTAGGCAGGATGGATGCAGCAGCACCGCAACGCGTAGAAGACCGATAGAAGCCATTCGAAAGAATTACGACAGATCAGGAAGCATAGCATTTCAAGGAACTTCATTACAAAGCCCTTTGACAAACTGAGGCGGAAGCAAGGCGTATCAGGCGCTCGCGCCGACATTCACGCTTTCGCATTCGCAACCCATAACAAGCGCTTACGTGTCCTCGGATCGGACTTCTTGTTCTGTGAATGCGTGCAACGTAATGAAACCGAAACATCTTCGCTGGCTAATTGCACGTGCATATTGACCCGCAGAAAATAACTACGCACGTCTCTTTTATTAAATAAGGTTCATTGTTGGGAACTTGTGCTCCTCAGTAAAGCTGAACAACACACATTTGTCGAAGAAGCAGTCAACAAATTAACCTGCACGCTTGAACGTCAGACAAGGGAAATCCACGACGTTTGCTCTACAGGCATTTATCTCGGGACGCGCTCCTTTACGTAACCGTCTAACTACATCGAGAACATGGGAGATGAAATACGAATAGTCCATGTGTGTGGCGGCAAGGTGGTAACCACTCCCTATAAAGCAAAAAAAAAGCCTGGTGCGATATACAGTGATAGAGGCCTACTGGGGCTACGCCTCGACACACGGGATTATATAATAGGCCCTGTTTGATCAATGCTAAGAAAACAAAACGCATACCAAGGTATAAATTCGTTGCAATATTGCCACACTATGAACGAAAATCATACCCGCAAGGGTACGCGCCGACTACAGGGAAACCGCCATAATCACTAGGCGGAGCCAGGAACCTTGTTCAAGGAATGGAATTAAATTGAATTTTATTGACCAAGCGTGAACATGAAACGTGAATGGGTACAGAGGCACTGGGTGGTCCCAAGGTAAGTACCTCCCATAATGATTGTAAAATTTTAAAATATGAATAAACATCAAGCAAACATTAAAATACAATGTCACCAAATAAACACTCAGCATAAAACAGTACGATGAATACAAAAACCAAAGAAAAAATTACACTTACAAGCAGGAACACTAAAAAACAATAAATACAACTCCAATCTATTCAGAAATTAGGATATGAATGCCACATCAACAAAAATACATAATACTGCAGTTACAATTAAATCAAATAGAAGGGCCTAACAAAATGTTTTTAGTTTAGATTTGAAAGCGCGAAGTGAGTTAGAGAGATTTATTATCAGCGGTTAGTGAATTTCAAAGTGAAATGGCGGAGAATCGGATCGTATGTTTGCCGTAGTTAGTGTGTATACAGGAAAGTAGCAGATTCTGGCGTGAAGCAAAGCGCGTTGAATTGAGATTATAAGTGATGCGTTGAGGGAGAATATCTCAAGCAAGGTGATCGTAAAACAATGTTAAAGAAGAAAATACCAATGCTGTAGTTATAAATATGATGTAGCGGTCACAACACGGAGCTGATAAACAAAGGGGAAGATTCTGCTTGTCGATGGGAAAATGTAATGATGCGTAACGCTTGTTTCTGCAGTGTTATTAATGGTGCGATGTGGGTCATGATACGTACCACCACAGGAAGAAATGCAGTAATTTAGGTGACTGTGGACAAAAGCGTAATACAAATTTAGAAGAGTTTACAAGTTGAAGTATGGTCTAGCTCTAATCAAAACTCTGATACCGAACGTAACTGTATTTGAAATGAATATTACGTGCTCATGAAATTTAAGGTGAGAATCGACTAATACCCCAAGAAAATTAGTTCTACGACGAAGTTCAATTTTATCACCTGAAATATAGAGGGGAGGGATGGCAGAATTTTTATGTTGAGGGGAACTACACAGCAGAAAGCAAGTTTTCAGTACGTTAATAGATAACTTGCTAAGGGGACATCATCGTTCGAGGAAAAAGAGGTCAGCTTGGAGCATTTGGGTTAAGGTACACATGTTTTAATGGGCGTTAAAAATGGTGGTGTCGACAGCATACAGTATGAATTGTGAAGAGGTTAAAGAGTGAGGAAGATCATTAATGTAAATTAAAAAGAGCAGTGAACCTAAGATCGAGCCTTGGGGAACGCCTCTGCTAACTGTTATCGGGCGTGATGTTGCTGTGGAAACTGAAAATATTTGTTGCCTATTTAAAAGAAAGCTGCGTAACAAAGTAAGAGCAGGACCTGTAATGCCGTAACGCTCAAGTTTAGTGAAAAGAATGTCATGGTCAATGGTGTCAAATGCTTTCGAGAAATCTATGAAAACAGCAGCAGCAACGTCGCCGCGATCAATGAAAGATTTCAATGAAAGATTTAATTTTGTCTGTTAAGCATGCAGTCGCAATGTTAGCAGATAGGGCAGCACGAAAACCAAACTGAGAAGGCGTGAGTAAGTTGAATGTTTAAGGTAGCGGGAAAGACGGGTCTCAATAAGTTTTTCTAGAACCTTATCTAATAAGGAAAGAATAGATACGGGCCGATAATGATCCATAAAGCACGCGTCACCTTTTTTGAGTACAGGAATAATTTTTGCTGTTTCCAAGGCCTGTGTAAATGATCCGGATTTAAAAATTAAATTGAATACATAACAAAGAATTGGCGCGACGAGTCGACGCACAAGTTTCATGTGGAACCCATGAATACCGTCTAAGCCAGGCCCGGTAGTCTTTAATCCTGCAATGGTAGCTTCGATTTCATCAGAACAAGTACGATAAAGAAAAAAAGATTGGGGACAACGCAAAAGGTCAGAAGAATAAGGGCACGAGGGAAGGTGTGAGAAAATAGCCGAAAAATGATTGCTAAAAGCATTAGCAATATCTGCAGGTTCAGTAAATGATGAGTCGTCCTTCAGCAATGGATTGAATGGGCTTATGCTGGGTAGCGTTATTCAGGAATTCCTTAACTAATTTCCATTTTTTTATTTATGTTGTTACCACACCTATTGAATTCATCTGTCGTAGTAGCGGCGCTTGGCGGCTTTAAGAAGCGAACACAGAACTTGAAAGTAGCGTTTATAGCTTGCTCGGAGATTAGAATTTAAATGTTTACATTTCATCTTTTTATATAGGTTATCTTTTTTACGCAAGGCAAGAAGTACGGAGTTTTTTTAACGCGTATTGGCAGTTATTAATGTTGCATAGTCATCGACAGAATTACTCATTGCATCAGAAAATAGCTGTAAAGCGATATCAGGATTCGAGACTTTGAATATACTGGACAAGTCTATTTTTGATACAAGGTTCAAAACTTTTCACGATTAAAGATATACTGCTTGTAGGTTTCAGTTTTCTTGTCCTGCTTGTGCAAGAAGAGGTTCTGCCTGCTTGCTCGCTACCGTGTGTGTGCTCCATACTGAATTAAAACTGGCCTTCTGTTTAGCAACCATCTGCTCCTCTCGTGACAATATTAACGGTTCCCCAAGCGCCACTACCCTTGAATTTTACCTTTGCTGAAGCCACTTGTTACAGCATGGTCACAACCGCCAGTGTGTGGTCATGCTAAAACATGTAACATGAGCAGTAAAAACTACTGGTATTTCAGTTCCCCTTGTTTAAGGCTTTCCATCGCGGCTTAATTATTTTTGATGCGAATGCCTTAGATCTCTGTTTCATGAAACGCGTGAAGGTACAAAATATCGTTGTAAGATACACAGAATCGTCCAAAAAAAGTTGACGTTGTGCTAGCCTGAGGTCACGAGCCAAAGGCCGCGCAGCAGGAAAGAAAAAAAAGAGGGAAATGACCCTGCCGATAACTGCCTCTCGGGTTGAGGGCACCCCTTTCCCTACTTAACTCTCAAGTAAATCAAATGATTGGCCTAAATCGTCGAATCACTAGCCGGCACCCCGGGCTCAAGGAGAGAGAACGAATCCGTCTAGTTCAGGCTTTTATCATCAGTCGGATCACGCACTCTCTCCCCTACCGCAAGCTTACCACCTTACTCCAACTTTTCTTCATTCATTCTTTTCTCTTTTTTGCCTATTTTCTCTTTCCCACGGGCAGGATAGCAAACTAGGCTCTAGCCAGGTTAACTTTCCTGCCTTCCTTCTACACCCTTCCTTCGTTCCTAAATAGACAAAATTGACTGCCGCATCCGAAAGCCATACAAGGCAGCATTACAAATCCCCCTCCACTCGTCCATTGCCAGACTCGCCTCGTTGGGAATATACAACACTGCCCTCGAGCTACTAGAAGCCCATGGTATTAGTCAGTTACGCCGCCTCTCCACCACTTACACAGGTCGGCACATTCTTCACCGCTAACGAATTGGCATCCAGGTAATGGTAGAAGCGAAGCTTCGTTGCTTCGAGACACCCGAGACTGCCTCCACATGCGTCCCCTTCCGCGGAACATGCACCAGTGCATCACGCAGAGCGCAGGTGCCAGCACGCCCGTGCGATTACAGATAAATACCTGATCTCCCCCACCACCATGTATGTAGACGCCGCGGAGTACCGATACGCGGACGGCATCGTTCTGGGAGTAGTTACCCACCCCAACTCTCCGCCAGTCACCTCCCTCACCGTACGGACATGTTACCCCGCAACGACGGAGGAGGGAGCAATAGCCCTGGCTCTTATCACCAGGCCGCAACCACACATTATAATCACTGATTCGAAGACAACTGTTCAAAACTTCATTCGCGGTATCATGTCGGCTACGGCCCTAAAAATTCTCCTCCAAAATCCTCCTACCCAACCAGTCGGCATCGTCTGGATCCCGGCCCACTCTGGGGTGGGAGGCAACGACGCGGCCCACAAAGCAGCACGAGAAGTTGCCAGCCGTGCTCGCATCACTTATAATCTCAAATTAAAAAAACTATCTTATCTCAAAATATGAAAAATATTAAAAATTACGGAAAATGGCAAACCGTACAACACCCGGCATTTCCACAGTAATGCAGATTTCGCGAACGTTCCACCTGTGATCGTTATAACAGCATAAATTGAGATAATTGGTCGAACGAAATTTCGAAAAATTACAAAATAAGAGAAATATCGAAAAATACTGAAAATAGCGAACCGTCAAACGCCTTGCATTTCCACAATATTGCAGATTTTGCGAAAGTCCTAAATGTAATCATTATAATGCGGTACATGGATATAATTGGTCGAACAAAGCTTGGAAAAACTACAAAGTAAGAAATATATACAAACATTACGGAATATGGCGAACCGTATAAGGCCCTGCATTTCCACAATATTGCAGATTTTGCGAAAGTTCTAAATGTAATCCTTACAAATAGCCACAATGGAGATAATTGGTCCAACAAAATTTGTAAAAACTTTAAAGAATTAAAAAAAATTAGAAGAATTACGCAACAATCCAAACCGTATAATGACCTGCATTTCCACAATAATGCAGATTTCACGAAAGTTCCACCTGAAAATAGTTATACTAGCGTAGATAGAGATAATTGCTTGGAAAGTGGAGTGGAGTGGATAAAATTTATGTAGACGAGCTTCAGGCGCTGATGGTTGGACGCCCGCCCGGTGGGGGGCCTCCTCTAGTCCAGGAAGCCCTGGTCCGCGCTGGCTACTTTAGCCCTCTCCACCAGGCCACGCTGGACTGAGAGGTCGGAGCTGGCCAGCTGGCCCGCCCACTGCTCGAACGTTGGGTGAGGATTTGTGGTAAGGGATGGGGTTTTCTGACACTCCATACCATGTGGTACAGGGTGCCAGGTTGGGGACAGAAATTACACGTAGAGTAGTCGAGGGTGGGGTACATGGCATGGAGGATAGCGGGGTGAGGATAGGAATTTAGTCTGAATCCGGCGAAAGGCAGTCGCCTCTGCTCTGGATAAACTGGGGATGTGTGTTGCATATTCGTATTGGTTCCGTTACACCATCAGAGATGGCGCTGTGGTCTGTTGTCCTGTCGTGTATATAAGTGCAATGTCCAATAAATATTGGCAGTCGTCGGTAGCCCACGGAGGCGTTCATGTGTGCCAGTTTGTTCCTTCCGAGACAGCGGCCCACCGCACCGCAACACCACACTTGGCGACGAGGATGGGATCCGAACCCACGTGGGAAGCGTCGTCGTTCGTGGCGGTAATGAGGCGAGGATGTCCGCGTATGAATTAAGAGTAGCGGGCTTGGGAGAGCGAAGGGGCTGCGTGAGTTCGCCTTCTTGAGAAACGGCCCGGTGTGTATGAACGCGGGCAGCGGCGTGTGCCGCCTCGTTCCCCTCGAAGGACTCGTGTCCGGGGGTCCCGATGATGTGCATTTCCGGCAGCTGGCGCACACTTAGCAGAACTTTTAAGGCCGTGGATGTGTCCATAATACATAGGGAGGAACTGGAAGAAGCTCATCGCATCTCCCGATTCACGCGACTTAAGCTCACGCCAACCGGCAGGGCTACACTTACCCGGCTCGGCTACAGGCTTGGAAAGGATTTAAGAAAAACCATACGATTTGGCAGTAAAGCGCTCACACTCAAGACAAGCGTCATAACAATGC
Organism: Haemaphysalis longicornis; assembly: GCA_013339765.2. NCBI lineage: Eukaryota > Metazoa > Arthropoda > Arachnida > Ixodida > Ixodidae > Haemaphysalis > Haemaphysalis longicornis. Next base: position 46,807,757 of record CM023456.1, read on the forward strand.
TACGCATTAGTAGACACTTCTCTGAATTTTTGCAGAACCTTATTTTTATTGTTTTTTGCGGAAACGGGAACTTGAGACTTTCGCCTTAAAATTGCAGCACGGGAGCTGTCATACCTCTATGGGCTACCGGGCTACTTCTGCCTGTACTAAGCAAACTGCCTTTGCACACGCAAGAAAGCTAATAATGCCATCTCAAGCTGAGTTAAAAATCCCAACATAAGTGAGTTCACACTGCCATCAATTGCTTACAAGCGAGTGACACGTGCTTTGCAGCTCGGCCCAACTGCGGCGGCCGCGTCATCCGGGCGAGGACCATCCGGTCACCTGGTCATCCGAGTCGCCAGAGGCCGGACGACGGCGTCTGCGTGTGGTGGATCCAGGTAAGCGCGCCTATCCGTTCTCAAGCAGAAGGATTACAAAAGGACTACGAATGGTGCAAGTTTGTGCCGCATCGCCTTGAATGGCGCCAGGTAGAACAAGAGGACAAAGGACATTGTCCTTCTGTCCCCTTGTCCTTTTGTCGCCGTAAAACCCTTCTCAACTCAAGATGAACCTAGTGGGAGCTTGGTGTCTTCGAGTCGCTGTAACATAATTAAAACAACACCAGCTAAAGAAGAACGAAGAAGTAAGCAACCATGTACAACAAACTAGCGCAATCCGCTCATCCGTTGTTCGCGTTTACTTCCATCCCTGTCTTTACCGCCATTTTTTTACCTGTTCTGTACGTGGACGCCGTGACGGCCGAGAGACTGTGGCATCGGAGCAAAGAACTAAGACCGATTGCGGGACCAAATTTTACATACAGCCCCAATTAGCAAAAAAAAATAATAGTACCGATCTCGCGAGGTATATCTGAATAATCGAGCGTGCGCAGTAGCGCGAGAATCAAGAAATAAAATTGAACTAAAAAATTGGCAGGAAAGAGGCACACTATTTTTAGACCGATCTGACGAACAGGGGCGGAATACTCAGTTTTGCCCACTTCACGTCCGTTTCAAAGTGAACATTACGAGCGAGCCCTGATTGGCTGAAAGCAGAAGGCCAGATGTGACGCAGCACATTCATTGGTCAACGGTCTCGCCAGTGCAACTACGCCACGACTGAAACGGACGCAAGGTGAACATTTTCGAAACGGAAAAGCGAAACGGACAATAGGAGAAAAAGGAACGAAAAGGTCCCAGTGTCGAGGAAGCGAGGGTATGGAGCAAGTCGAGAGAAGAACTGCATCGACAATCAGGTGTGTGAGTTGCCTAGAGTTCCTGATTGACAGCGAGAAGGGGGAGGGTAAAACTTTATTGAATAAACAGTAGCGCAGGTTAGGCAGTATAGAGATAGAAGATACTGTGAAATGGATTGCTACACGTAAACTAGAGGTGGCTTGTTGAGCAGTCACATAGAAACGTAAGCCGAACGTTTAGATCAATGCCCTGTCTGAATCGACGCCTCAAAAGGAGCTAGAAACACTGTCCGTCGTGTAAGAGATGAACAAGGCTAGCAGATCAGTTTGTTTTATTAATCCAATATCGTGTTTTGATTGCGTGTTTCTACTTAATCTGTAAGAGTTGAATAATGGAAAGATCATTGGTCGAAAATGAATTGGCTGGGTCGCAATTATTGCTGTTGTAGAACGCATGCGGAGGAAGCGGGGCAGTAGCTAAGCCAATATTCTATTCTGCTGAGGTCGAGCATGCCTGTTGATACTCGGTCGTGACAGCTGTAAGATAAAGATGTCGCAGCGTTTTCACACTGGCCGACGAGTTTCTTCTGTTCCCCAGGGGAGAACCACCCTGAACGTCCGTCCCTTGATATGTCACTGTAATCAGAAGCCTCTTCCCACATCGCTAAACCAACGAGAATCAGCCGCAAGCAATGCAGAAAATAAAACCGTATACAAACGCCCCTACAACGAACGCTTCTACTACGAAAAAGCCTGTACAACGAAGTATGCATTATGGCCTGACCAGATTCCTACGTTTCCTATGTATTGTGAACGCCACTAGAGCGAAGACCACTACAGCGAATTTGCCTGTTTAACAAAGAAATTCACGCGTTCCCCATCATTGAATCGTTGTTCGATAACGAATACGCCTAGCCGCACTCCTGGTAACGCGCAGCTGAGCGGTGTGCCGACGACCGTGAGTTATCCAGTGGGGCGACAGAGCTGCAGGAATCGATAAACGCGTGCAGTGCGTGTTTCGACGCAGCATCGGTTGTGACGGCCGACGATTACGTCTCGGTGGGCGACCAGGTCCTGGTTTTCTCACAACAAACAGCTGACGACATCGCAGAGACCATCATGGAGAAAAAGACGCTACAAATGATCAGGCGAGCAGTGATGAAGAGCTTGTAGAGGAGCTAAGTTTTTTTACTACTCGCGAAGCGGTAGCGGCATTTTACGTGCTGTAGATAAATACCTCGTCCCTCCGTGACCCCGCATCGCACCATGCCGTGAACCTCGACAGCATTATGTCGGCGGTGGTTGTGCACTGAGTACGTCGGACTACTGTACAAAGAAAATTGTTGACTTCTTTTTCGCCTATCGGAGTTTAAATATGATGTAAGTAAAGATTGTTTCTCTCAATATTCTTATCTGCTTTATAGGGTGTCGGCGAAGTGCGCGACGCATATAATGAAGTGACGTCTATAACGAACAATTATCGCAATACAGGCGCTTGACTGTACATAAAACTGCCTCTGAAGGTCGATATGGGCCACAGCCATCCTTGCGTAAAGAGACTGTGGCGGTTCGTGTTTCAATGACCATGCAGGCATAATGTCTATGCCTTGATACTATTGTTTTGGTTAATAAAGCCGTCTTGATGAGCGCCCAACAAACGTCCCGTTGTCCCCCTCCTTAGCGCTTATTTCCTTTCACCAGTAAGAAAATAAACATTTGCGGCTTACCTCAGCAAGCCTTGGATATGCAAAGCTAAAGCTTGGATTAATCTGTTTCAGTCTTTGTTTCGCTTGGTTAACCTTTGATGTAGCTGTATTGTCGACAGCGGCTCAACGCAGTCCGGTCCCGTGCAACGCTCACAGGAGGAGGCCCGCCTCGCTTTCATTCGCTGCGAACGCGCTATTCCTCTTCGCAGGGGGCAAGATGAACCCCGTAGCCCGAGACGACCCAGCGGAGCATGCGTGGGAGGCGGTGGAGTTGGTCCGCGCCGCTGAGCAGATCAGTTGAGCAGAATGACTGTAAACGGGGCCTTGTGCGCAGCGCCGAAAGTGGGCCCGGCGAATCACGCGATGCGCTTCAGCGGGTATATCGCAGGGTGTGTGTCCAAGGTCAAAAGGGTGAATTTCCGCATCCGCGGCGAAACCAGTGGCCCAAAGTAGTAAAGCTTTGCTTTATGCGGCGCATAGGGGGTGGTGTATTGCGTTAACGTTTATGTTTGGGGAGTTGGGGGTAGTGAATGCGTTGTATCAGCAGTCTTTACGTAGTTTGAATGAGTCGGTATAAGGGGCGTTCGTCCTCCATTCTGTGTTTGGCTTTGTTGCGCAGTGGGTAGCACCATGTACATTGCGCCGCCCGCAGGGTCGAGGATCGAAACCCGGCGCCGGATATATTTTTTATATAATGTAGGGGGGGTGCGGAATACGACTACGGACGTCAACGCGGGTGACATCGTGAGTTACTGAATGCTCTGCATTTAAGGAGCCATGAAAGAAAGCAAGTTGGTTTTTCGAAAGATTTCGTGTTTTATAGTGCCCCCAGCGCTTGTCCGGATACAAACGTGCTTTATTACTGAGAAATTAGACAATTTAGGTTTTAAAAATTTTTATTTTCCCGCTCAATCGTGCGTTTTCGTGGTCCCAAATGACATCACAGGAACCGACCGCTCTGCAGCCTAGAATACCTTCATTCACGCATCCGCCGTACAGGGTAGAGACACGTATACGCTGGCGCCGCCATTTGCGGTTGCTCGCTCGCCGCCGAAGCAAGTCATTGTGTCAAAACCGCGCTAAATTATCGCCGCAACGCGGTTTACTGAAGAAGTTTGAATCATATTGTCTGTTTCGCGTTGCTAGGTCTCGTGGGAAACGAAAGAATAACGCGTTGAGCCCGTTGGCCCAATTGCGGCGCACGGGACCGTTCAAAGGTTGTCTCCACCCTGTACAGCGGTGTTGTTTGTTCCCGCGTTTTCTTCTACGTTGCGAACCTAGATGGTGCCACCATAACCGTGGCAAGCGTTTGGTTTGTTTTTGCCCGCATTTAAACCTGGCTTGTTTTGTTCTGGGAGAAATTTCGTTCCCTGACAGTGCTCGCTCGACAAGGGGTCACGAAGCACCGTTGCTTGCGTCAATCGGCCAGTGTCGTCTGAGACAACCCCAAGCCCCGTAGTGCTGTGCAAAAAATGCTTGGCGAAAAACGGACATCACTGACGACAATCTGCGGGCAAATCTCTGCAGGCTCCGCCGAACAGGAAGGTCCAGCTGACGTTCCGCGACTTCGAGCTGTACGGCCGAGTTCGCACGTACTGCATCTACGACCGATTCGAGATTCGGCTGCAGTCGCTGTACATGGGACAAACGTGAGTGCTGACACTTAACGCCGTTCATTTCCCTTGCTCACTGCTCGCTGTTCTGCAGCTTCTTTCTTCACCTTCGCAGCCCTTTTCGTGGAGCGGAACCGCCGCGGCATAAGTGGGATTGCCACTTGCCTCATCTTTATAAAGGCTTATAATTTCTCGCCTTTTTGCTGAAGAAGCAACCATGAAACAAACATGTCCTTTAATCGCCTCTCCAGCAGGGCGGAACAGGTTTCAAAGACGCTTCGGCGGGATTTCGCCACATCGTCCACGAGATGCGCTATAGCCGAGACTCACGGGGATACATATGAAAATCACTACACGAGCTTTAATGATCTTGTCTACTAGAGCCAGCCCTAATTTTTCAATAATTGTGGGGAGGGGGGGGGGACCTGAGCGCCTTTGACAAGTATCATCGTCATCACCACATGCAGACTAGTAGTGGCTTCATACTTCTTTAATACGCTATATTCGCAGGTTCTGCGGTAAAGAAATCAAGCCTGGCAACGTCGTCACCTCAGTTGGCCGAGACGCCATCATCGAGTACCGTCCGTACACCAGCTTCAAGCGTGGATTCGCCGTCGAAGTCAAGTTTGTGCCGGCTTAGGGAACAAAAATGTGACGTCGAAGACCGTACACACCCTATCGGCGCTCTTACATCCCACACAACATGGTGATGGGAATGGGCAGTGTATAGCGCGAGCTATGTCTCCACTGTGTCCGAACTAAAAGCCCACATTGAAACGACCACGTTATCATCTTCATCGCCCTATTATTGAAGCATATAAACGCCAGTAAAAACTATTCCACCCATGCGTACTTTTAAGCAATACCGTAAGAAGAAAACTAAACGTCCTATAGCATTATTACGCCCCACCCAAGATTTACCATCCGTAATATTTCACTGCATGTACATGTGCAGAACACTTACAGCGAGACCGAAGACCGCCTTTATACTTACAACACAATGAATGGCACGCGCATGGATTCATACCATACATATTAGCACTTCAACAACTATCGTATTAGGGCATATAACATCAGAACAATGTGCTTTGCCAAACCAGCTGTGGCAAGTGGAGCTAGCCTTATAGCACCAAAACATACGTTAATGTCCGCGCGTATTGGTGGCATCTGTGAATACTGTTTTCGCCATGACGTAATGTCGTGCTTTGCAGTTTGTAAACGTTACAAAATAAAGTGACATTCTTTAAATCGAATCAAACTCTTTCTAGCACCACGGGCTGCATGCAGCCTCGCTGTTTCCCGACTATTCATATTTAAATAGACCTCACGCACGAAGTTTCTAATTGCGCTAAACCCAAGAAATATTGTTTTAACGGTTAATAGCTCTAAACAACATACGTGACGTAGTACAATTTAACATTAAACGTCGCCCAACTTTCTGGTCGCGTTGCTAGCCGCGCGGGCGCTCGGTCGACGGCGTTGTGTCTATCTTGCTACAAGGGGCATGCGCAATCATAGGCGCCAAATTGGAGCACTTGAACCGGAGCGAAAAGTCACTCATGTGCTTCAGTGGAGCGTTGACACTTTCAGCAGAAACAGACGTTCCCGGAGGCGTACCATCGCGGCACACGGCACGCGCCCATTTCATGTAAAACAGTCGGCCTTCAGAGATACGTGCGTTCTCTGCCAGGAGCCGTTCGTGGCTCCACCTGACGGGGTGGGCAGCGTGAGCGACAGTCATCAGCGCAAGTGTCCACTCCGCAAAGCCGTGGTCTTGTCTCGTGAACGTGGCGCTTTCCGTGGACGCAAAACTTTGGGCGCCGCGAAAACAGTCTTTGTAGTCCCTAATATTTTGAACGGTTTCAGTGGTCCACAGCTCGCTCCGTTCGAGGAGCAGTGACCACAGTTCCCTAGCCACGTAAGCCGCCATGACTGGAACGTCCATGAGACGCCTCTCATCTTTGCCCTTCCAGAATTGGAGGTCAGTGTAGGCACCGGCGTAGACGGAGATCTCAAGGTCGCGTCGAATGACATCGGGCGATACCGATCCACTGTGGGCAGCCTGAAACCTTCGCGCCGTTAGAGCTCGGGCGATGTCAAAGTCGAAAGAGCGCGAGTGGAGGAGATTCCAGGCGAATGAAAAAGTCATTCGAGGTGGAAGCAGGTCGCCAACTGCGACGACTTCAGGTAGCTGAAGGACTACTTTGCTCAGTAGGTTAACGGCAACGCGAACGTCTTGCTCATGGGCGAACAGTGAGCTGGACGATACCATCGTGGAAGCGGTGTCCCTTATTCGACCGAAGATCTTTCGTAAGTAACCATCGGCCCACGCTGGGCTTGCCAATTGGGACTGGAACGCCGCTTCCATGGTGGGCAACTTCATGATGGTCATGGAGCACTTGCCTTGGCCTCTGAATATGTGTGTGCGGTCATCTTGGAAGTACCAGTAAAGCTCCATCACCGTGTGCTGGATGAGGTACAAGCCGCCGATGGTTGGGTTCGAAGCGAGACGTCCGAGAACGCCGTCGATTCTGTCCTTGGTTCGACGCTTCAGAACTCGGACGCTGGGAAAAATGGGTAAGATCAGACTGTTCAGGGTAGTGTTCCAGGAAACGGCGTCCAAACCTTTAAACGGCACCTCTTTAATGTCACCCGCTTCCAGAGCAGCCCCGTTATCGTCGTGTTCTGGAGTCGGTATTTCAAGCTTTTCCAGTCGGGCTAGCGTCTCATTGACAGGAGATTCTTTGCTCAGCGTAATAAAGATAGCAGCCAAGCACGTGGGACAAGTGTAAATCCTCTCTCTTATCGGTAAGCCACGCCACGATAAGGTGAGCGCAGAGGCGTCGGGCGGAATATGGCGCCCTCCGCTCCTCATGGACAGGGCGACAGGGGAGTTAAGCCTGAACTCCACGAGGGACTGGAACCAGACGAGTCTCGACAGGTTTCCCAGGGGAGCTGCGGAGCGAGGTATTTTGGCAGCAGCGAGGACTCCTTTCGTGAACTCTGGCAACGCTACCGCAGGCTTCCAGTTCTGTTTGGAGCAGCTTTGTCTAAGATGCCAGAGCGTGCGGCCTACAGGCGTATTTGCTGCGTCGGGCAGCATGGCTGTGGCACTCAACTCGATGTTTAAAACATCAGACCATAGGGCATTGAGCGGAGATTTCGGCACTGCAGTGCAGACGTGGTCGTAGAAGTTGGTGCAGGGATTAACACTTCCGTTGACTTCTTCGAGCAGCATCGTTGCCTCTTCGGGGCAGCAGAACTCTAAGATGTCTTCCAGCCCCTCGAGAGGCCTGCCGAATACCGCTTGCACGATTACCAGCAGAACGGTGAGCAAGCCGAGCCCGATAACTGCTCCAATGACGGCGTACTCAAGGCGTGTTCGGTTGGCGACACCCTGGCGTTCAGGAGCTGGCGGCACGCTCATGCCTAGAACGGGCCCTTCGAATGATGTTGTTGTTGTTCGTTCTAATTATTGGCGCATACCCGATCAGCGGATCGGCCAAACATCAGTCGTTAAACCGAAAGAGATAACTGCCTAGGTACATTACTCGACGAATATTAGAAAAATTTGAAAGCTTTTTTCTTCTGGTGTTTGAGATATCGAGTTTGGAAATTAGTCAATATTAAAATAAAACAAAAAACGGAAAGAAAGGAAGAACGAAAGAAAGAAAGAAAGAAAGAAAGAAGAAGAAGAAGAAGAAAGAAGAAGAAAGAAGAAAGAAGAAGAAGAAGATGATGATGATGATGATTATGATGAAGAAAGGAAGAAGAAAAGAAGAATATGATGAAGGAGGAGGAGCAGGAGGGAGAATAATATAAGAAAAATATTCAGAAATGAAGGCTCTTGGGGGGCTTTGGTGAGGTGCCAGAATAAGAATCGAATTACGTTGTGAATCTTCTGGAATTTTCTATGAAGCGTAGAAAAGCAGAACAAACATCCCGGCGGCAATATCCCGTTTCTCAAGCCCCAAATGATAATAGAGCCGGCACAGATGATCCCAATCCCAGGCTATGAAGCGGCACCTCAAGGAGCTGAAGTCTGAGGCTTGAAAATCCTCGACAGGACAAAAGGAAATGGTCGACAGACTCTTCTTCATTACAGTAACTGCACATAGCAGACTGCGCCAGACGAGACCTGTGGTGGTATGTATTCAACTGTGGCACACGACATCGAAGGCTCGTTACAATCACCTCCAGGTCGTGTGAAGGGCACCAATTCGGTTTCCAGGAGAATTTTAGATGACAAAAATCTCTCAATGACAATAAGACTGATTCGTGCTGCCGTTGGAGCTTCAACAATCTACGGAACCTTGCCGCGGCTAATAAAGGCGTTGCCTCAATGACATCGACAACAGGCCCGGTGAGTGCTACCCTTGCAAGTGAATCTGCGGTTTCATTAAAGGTGATTCCCGCATGCCCAGGGACCCAAAGAAGGTCAACTTCAGTAATGTGAGGTGGCAGAAGTGATCGAAACGTCCGTCTTAAGCGCACTTCGTTTCATCGTGGCAATGCGGCTGTGGGTATCAATGACGATGGGTTTGGTTTAGTAAGGATTCTTCTACAGTAGGGGATGCATACCCCACGGGGATGATTGTCCCAGAACTCCGACTTTGTGGCTGGAGCGCTTAGTGAAACCGAATGTAAACGCAAAAACCCAATTAACGCCACAAAAAAAAACAATAAAAGACAGTGAGAGAGAAATTAACCTGATTTAGTAAGAAAAAACTCGCGTTTACATGATAAAAGGCAGGAGGAAATAGGAATAGGTCTATTATTGTCGATGAGAATTTGTATGCCTCGCCCTAAAGCTTCAAAAAATTTTGCCATGGTTACCCGTGCTTATACCAAGTTGTCAAGCGATAGCTCGATTTTCGCGCCACAGCGTGCAGTGAACGTAGGAGAATTGCACCGCAAGACAAAAAAAACTGCTCTGCTCGGATGAGTCGCTGCTGTTGGCGCGGTCAGTGCAGTGCGCTTGGATGCATCCAGCGCCTCTTTGTATCATTTTCTTGTGTCATGCTGTGTCCTGTATACAACTGATGGTCTTTCGTAAGTAACCATAGCCACACGCTTGGCTTGCCACATGGACCTGGAAGGCTGCTTCCATGGCGGGCAACTTCATGATGGCCATGGAACACTCCCGTTGGCCTCTGATTATATGCGCGTGGCCGTCTTGGAAGTACGGACAAAGCTCCATACTCTTTCCTCCTGTTTTCCTAGGCGTACTGCCTCCTTAGAACGAACAAGCGATTAGACACTTTGAGTCGGGAACCGCCCGAGCCGCTGGCCTGACCTTGGCTGAGCTTGAAGGCCAGATTGACGTTACGAGGCACTGACAAAGCGGGGCGTTTTCTGGGCCCCGAAGAATTTCGAACGCTGCGGGACCAAGGCGCACAGGCAGTTGTAGTCATCGGTATGGCTGCGCGCCCGCGTACCCTTGCCATCCGAAAATCAGGCGACTGGTCAGCTTTATTTGCCAGACCACAATTAATAGTTCTGAGCAGTTCGTGGGCAGTCCCATGACTGCTCTTGCACTAAAAATTGTTCCGCAAAAAAATGCGTAGCTGCTCCGGGTCGGCTTTGGGCAGTTCAAAATGGTAAATCTAAGAGACCCTACGTGGAAGTACTGCAGCTACATCAGAATTCGATTCCGTTTAGCGGTGTTAAACATTGTTTTTTCAAGTCGTCCAAAGCAACAAGATGAGAGTCGAAAACAAAGCAAAATGACGCACTTCAAAAGCAATGAAACTCGATGTGGCATGCAGCGGATCTGACGCGTTTACAAATGTGCTCCTGAACTATTTCTGGTTCTATTGCCGTGTGCATGATGCCCTAGGATCCCTTTTTACTCCGCAGTGTGTAAAAAATAATGTACGTTTGCGACACCTCCTGTACGTTCAAATGACTGCTTTTATGCACTATTTTGCACAACAGATAGTGGTTAGTTGTTTTGCCATAATACTGGCAAGGGCTCATTATTGACAAAAGTCGGCGTTAAATCCATGCCGGAGAGAGCTTACGTTACTGTTCCACTGAGAAGGCGCGGGACGATGTATTTCTAATAACGCTCCGACATAAAATTTCTTCGGCCTAGCCCTCGCGAGTTAGCCTGGCGTTTGTACACCAAATACTGGGCCATCACATAGAAAACATTACAAAGAAAGGAAAGAAAGAAAAGAAAAGAATAAACAAAAAAGAGCAAGAAAAGATAAAGAAAGAGAAATAAAGGAAAAAATACAAGAAAACAAAGAAGGTGAAAAGAAATACTGAGCAATCACAAAGAAAGAAAATGAAGGGCGTCAATAGGCTGGCAACATCGCTGCTGTCAGTGGACTCGTTGTGAAGAGGTAGTGACGATTGTCTAACGTAGTGTGATGAACACGCGCACTCTTGTCAGCGGTTGCGTGCGAGGCGTCTGGTATTTTATTTCATGTTTCCGTTTCCGGCAAATATGAGAAATTCCACATTCTGCAATGTGCGGTGAGCTTCCACAGGCGAACAGGAAGACCCTCTGTGATGGCTGCCTAGTCATCCAATATTCTCTGAAACAGGAAGCATTTGCAACAATCAATTTTGCAACAGACTTGTAGAAGGATGGTTCCGCCTTCCTCGTATAAACACAAGTAAAACTAGCATTTTTTTTCAATCCTTTTCCTGCTTCACACGTGCAAAAACTTGAAACTTTCTTTCTCCATGCTTCTGATAAACGTCCGAAGTTCACGACTGCGGCGAAGTTCAACAGCCCAGTAGCGCGGTGTATTTTTTTTTTTTTTTTTGCAGAGCATGATTGCTCTATTTAACACATGAAGAAATTTTTTGCTGCTTTGTCGAAGGCGTCCTGTGTGCAAGCCTCGCCTGGTAACGTACAATGGCGTTTTCCAAACAACTAGAAAACTGCGGCCCATAATCTTTG